>CM020184.1:19351843-19404549 GCA_009805545.1 Oryza longistaminata | reverse complement strand
CAGCGACTGGCTGTGGTGGTGCGCCGTGCGGTCGGTCGGTCGGTCTGTCTGGTTTGACCCAACGGCCGCCCCAGCGAAATGACCGAACTGCCCCCCCAATTTAGGCTGTGTTTAGTTCAGCGCAAAGTTTGGATTTTGGTTGAAATTGGAGATGATGTGACTGAAAAGTTGTGTGTGTATGACAGGTTGATGTGATGGAAAAGGACTGAAGTTTGGATCCAAACTTTGGATCTAAACACAGCCTTAAGGGGTACGATGGAGAAGGTGGTGAGGTGACAGGTCCCTGGCCCAACTGAGCCCATGGCCCATTTAGAGCATGCCCAACATGGGATTGTAAGTTTAAGATTCATCGTAGAACTTGTTTTTTAAAGTCCATTGAAAGATAGGAACGGGCATCAGTTGTAGCAACAAGCTCAAATTAGAGTGGTAATCTGGACCCACTCGTCAAACACTCAATGACCATCAGCTTATAAGCTTTGATTCTCTTTTGCTTTAGTATAGGACTAGAAAAAATGCCCGTGCGTTGTAACTGAATAAAAATAAATTACATTAAACAACAAATTTGCAAGGTTCCAATTTCTTCATGATTTAAAAAAAGCATATCTTTTGCGTGGAATTACCGATTAACCTGTTCAAAATAGTCTAAATCGGCTATGATATTAGCGCGACACCTGCGTGGTATCTTCAGTAAGCTGACACATAATACAGTCGCAAATTAAAGTCTGCATCAAATACTACAAAACATGACACATCAAAGAAATTATAGTTAGTTCACTTTAATTCTAACATACGCCATACATTAACTCCTCGACCCAATTCCATGTGATGTCAAACCAATCGATCAAATATAAGTATTTTAGCGAATGAATAAGAATAAAAGAAGATATCATGCTGAGCTTAACGGGTTCTCTCTTCCAGTTCACATGTGTCGAACCCTCCATCACTAAAAGAGCCCAGAAAACTGAAAGCACGTGCAAACAAATATAACTGCATATGGATTTGGACACTATTCATTGAAGTAAGATTCTATAATCATTTGACTTGAAAACTAATTCTTATTAAAATTTACCACTGTTTTGCCAAATAAAATTTGGAGTAGGCCTTTTACTGTTGAGCGTGCATGGCTCACGTGCACGATATGGGCTCGAACTTGTGCGCAGGCGACCGCAGGACCGATCTAGACGCGTATGTTCTGCGCAAACGTGTTTCTCTCCTACTCCAACATGGATGCACACACCCATTCGATCATCGTGTTCTCTCCTATTCCTGCACGGACAACAAACGAAGCGGAGAGCTAGAGAGTATGAGGATGTGGGATGACGCGCGATGACGCAATAATGGGCGACACACGAAAATTTTTCCGGAATACTTGCATATTTTTAAGTAGGTAGGTATAGAATTAAATTAATTTACAAGTAAAATAAGTGTGGGAAAAATAATATGACTGGATTTAATTTTTATTAAATTACTTATGATTAATTACACTATTTAGAATTTTCTAGGATTTTTCAGAGCTCAAATGCTAATTTTAATAATACAAATATAATTATAGTAATTAATTTAAATTAAAAATAAACTAAAAACCCTCTCCTAAGTCTGGGTCAAATATGGCCTATTCTTCCTTCCTCCTCCCCCAAGCCGGCCCGCTTCCTCTCCTCTATCTTCTTCTCCCTCCTAGGCCGCCATCCTTTTCTCACGCTCAGCCTAGCCCAAGCCGCTCACATCTCCCCTACTGATGCATGGGACCCAATGCCACAGTGTCATCTTCAACCTCCAGACCAAAATCCCGACGTTGTACATCGATACGGAGTCGCATCCGGTTCTGAATCCGGCCTCGTCGCTGCTTCCCTTACCAAATTGGATGCGAAAACGGAATCCCCTAATCCTCCTCTTACTTTCCCCATAGAAATCCCCAAATATTCTAAAGGAAATCACGTGAATTTTGGCAATGTTTCTAATCCAGAGAACTCGGTAAAACGCTAGCCTCAATAGGAAAGACTCGGACAAACAACGGGCTTGATTAGGATTCGAGTCGATGGACGAAAAATCCACCGAAAGCCTTATGTATTTTGTAAGTAGGTATAGATATAGATGCGTCCACTTATAGGATGGACAGTGGATTCTATACAATGCTAAACTTTTCATCCAATTGCTCTTACACTAGTGGGTGTCATCTTAACATCCCTTCCTGAAAATATACGTCGTGCATGCCCTTAACAACCACATGAAGCTTGTAGCTTCCGGTACGTCAGATGCTAGCAGATAATGAAATAGCGGAAACATCACATAACCACATTGAATTCCGGTATCACATTTGTGTTGTCTAATCTAGCTAGATGTATAAGGAAGGATTACAACTTGGCTAGCGTAACGTTTGACACTTGGTTGGGTTGCCCAGCCTGCTTAACTAGGCAAGAAAATACTAACCAAGGTGAGCTCTAGCTTATTGTGGATGTTATGGGGCCTAGGTGGTCCACGGAGGGCCTTTGGGTTATATCCCGGGGGTAGGCTAAGGGCCTAGGCCCATGCGACAGCATAATGTAAATGGAAGGAGATAGGAAATAAGGGAACCTATCCCGCCTGATGTACTCAGATGTATAAGGAAGGATTACAACTTGGCTAGTGTAACGTTTGACACTTGGTTGGGTTGCCCAGCCTGCTTAACTAGGCAAGAAAATACTAGCCAAGGTGAGCTCTAGCTTATTGTGGATGTTATGGGGCCTAGGTGGTCCACGGAGGGCCTTTGGGCTATATCCCGGGGGTAGGCTGAGGGCCTAGGCCCATGCGACAGCAAAATGTAAATGGAAGGAGATAGGAAATAAGGGAACCTATCCCGCCTGATGTACTCAGATGTATAAGGAAGGATTACAATTTGGTTAGCGTAACATTTGACACTTGGTTGGGTTGCCCAGCCTGCTTAACTAGGCAAGAAAATACTAGCCAAGGTGAGCTCTAGCTTATTGTGGATGTTATGGGGCCTAGGTGGTCCACAGGGGGCCTTTGGGCTATATCCCGAGGGTAGGCTGAGGGCCTAGGCCCATGCGATAGCAAAATGTAAATGGAAGGAGATAGGAAATAAGGGAACATATCCCGCCTGATGTATTCAGATAGCATGTACCAGGATTATAAGGGATACCACATCACACTTACCGTCGGACGCACCCTCACTATATAAGGGGTGGCGGTATGAACCCTAGGGGGTGACACACACTCTCGCTCATATTCACTGGACATAGATACAATCCACATACAACTGGATTAGGGTATTACCTTGTATTGAGGGCCTAAACCAGTATAAACATCTGTGTCACCATCTCTCCTTGATCTTGCGCACCCTATAAATTTTATTGCTGATATTAGAAATCGACATTTATGGGAGAGAGGAGATTTGTTTGGTTGTTTCGCCTATGAGAGCAGTTATCCACTAAATTTGTATGCTTGATGATGGAGGAGAGCCAAATCTACTCTCCTAGCCAGGGCAAGCAAATTCTTGCCAAAACTACCTTTTTCTTGGCAAAGCTAGCCTTTTGAACCACATACCAAACATCAGGCCTAGCCAAGCAAGGGTAGGAACGTTCTAGCCTAGGATCCAAATGCTTTCCTAAATATTATGAAGTTGAAAGGAAAAATATAGAGTTACCTTTTATATCTTGAAAAGGTTGAAAAATAGTAAGTAGCAGGGCCTGTGCAACGTTCACTCAGTCGGACCCTCCCCACCCTACCTACCCAAATTAAAATCTAAATTATCAAGGGGTGAGATTGCTACAAGATTTGTGTAACAAAATGAAAACAAATCTTCTCTCCTCCTCACTATCCTCCACCCTGTTATCATCGCTCCTACTCAACCACATCTTGAGTAATGTTGCCCTTTGTCCTTTCCCTTGCTTGCACCATTGTAACCCATCTTCTTGAACACCAGTGTGCTTTCCTCGCTCTGCAACTCCTAACTCTTATTTAGCTCCTCACCTCTGATGAGTTGCCCTTAATTAACCCAGATGACCCAATTCAACTTACTTGTCAGAGTTTAAGTCATTTCTATTGCACACTGAGAAAGCTGCTAGCATTTCTATATGTTGTCCCCTCTCCCTCTTCATCAACTGGAGATTGAAAACAATACTTGAGATTCAAAGAAACTCAATCACACGATGAGTAGAAAAAATGTCACCAACATCACAACTAGCATTTGGATTCATAATACAATCGATAGAATCACAAATTATAGATTGATACATGATGCATACATGCATGATGGAAAATTTAAGCTAGGGAAATTTTCATCTCCCTAGAAATATAGAAAACCATCTAACCATGACATGTATACCATGTCAACTGTCCCCATCACCCAACCAAAACAACTAGATAACAATCTGAACATGAACAAGTATTGCGCTGGTTAGGGGAGTGTCATCATCCGCGCTCTCTTGGCCTCCGAATGTGAGCTCTCAGCCTCGTCTCCCACCATCGTTGCCACAACAGGCACGTTCAGGTCAAAGTCTTTCAACACTGGCTTCAGTGCTCCTGTAACCTTGGTCTTCACAACGTTCTTCTCCTTGACAGAGCCTCCTTCAACACCACCCACATAGTGCACCCGCATGTGTCCTCCTAGCGCCTGCCCAGATGGGAACTCAAGGCGACAGATAGAGCACTTGTGCCCCTTAACCACCATGGTCCCATCGGAGGACAACTCATCACCGGCCACCACTTGCGCAAATAGGTTGCGGTGGCACGTCATGTGCCCACCCAACGCCTGGTAACACCAGTACACCTTGCCGCACACCGAGCACTCATAAACCCGTTGGCTTGGTTTCACCAACTCCAAAGTGTCAACACCCACACCTTTTACGTCTCCCATCCCTTGGATGTCCTCGGTCTCGTCCCGAATGCCATGTGCGAGCATCAAGAGAGAAGTCGCCAAGTACTCCTCCTCAGAATCACTGCCGATGGCGACACTACCAGAGATGTTACGACTCTTGCTAGCGTCAAAATCGTGGTGCTTGGATGGGAACACCTGATGGGCTCGGAAGTCCACCGGCGTTGGAGACAACGGAGGCACCAATGGCTTCTCGTTTAGCCTCATAGTGGTATGAAATCGACCTCACACAAACGCTAAGAATGGGAGGAACAATAAGAGGAAAAGGGTAGGTGCGTGCAAGTGAGATGAGAAGGCATGGGTTGTGGTGGCCATATATAGCGCGTGGCAGGGTGAGTGGTGCAGGGCATGGAGTGCCAAATAGGCAACGGGCATGGTGCAAGCGGTAAGTGTGAATGGGCCCACCGACAACGACATGTTTGCAGTTGGTTCGAAGTCTATCGTGTCGTCTGGGTTGTGAGACTTGGTGGTAAAGTCACCAGCATTTGGAAGGTGATCTGACGGTTTGTGGCCGCTGGGTATCAGATTGTGAGATATGTGCCGTTTGATATGACGTGGCAGGGTTGAGACAGGTTGTCACCTTGTGTTTGTTATAGTATGTGATAGGATAAAAAGGATGGTACATGCGCTTGTTAGTTTGTGCATGCTTGAGATTTTTAACACATTTTCTTCTTTTTTGGGAGGTTGTGTGCATTAATTGCTCTTATATCTACTTTAAGAAACCTTAGAAGATATTAAAGGATATCTTTATTAAATTGGTGGGAGAATAAAATGCATTTATATCCCTAAAGATTTGTATGGGGATATAAATCTATCTGCTTTTATGGAAGTATATATTATTGGACTGCCAAATTTATTCATTTTATCTTTTCGAGAAAAGTGAGTTATTACGATTGAATTAGTTTGAAATATTTTATTTAACATTTATTGCAAGATATAGATCTTCTACAATAAATGCAAAAGGTTGTTGTGTGAACATTAATGTGTTTTGAACTATAGTAGGGTTCAATAATTTGACATGAGAAATTTTTAAGGGGGTAGGGACAAAATTTCAAAAACAAATTAATTTAAGACTTCATTTAAGAGTTATGAATGATTTTTTTTTTTACGAATTTCAAAATTCGAACAAAACTCTACTGCATTTTTGTTCATCCCTAGATGACTTTGTCAGACAACAAGGTGGTAGGACGAGGTGAACGAGGATGTATGTAACATTGTCCAGTGCTAGCGATGTTGGGCATAGAGGTTATTCACTCGGTGTTCCTTGATCGCGAATTCCTCACATCGAGAGGGGCAAGGAAGAACGGCTTCTATGGAGCTACCACTGATGCAATTGACCTATGTCTACACATGAAGAGGATTGAGCCATCATGAAGAAAGTGCTTTCGTATAAAGGACATTTTTTAAACTAATGATCTGTTCAGATTACTATCAAAATTAACATTTTCAAAAGTTGCTAATTTCAAAATTTCGGTAAATTGGTAGCATTGTCAAGATTTGATATAATAGTTTAAATGTATTGTTGCCAAAATTTTCTATGCATTATCAATGTTTGATAACAAACTAAATACAACCATATATTTATTAACTTTATCAAATAATGTAATGATTTAAAATGACATTAATCTGGACATGCCCTAAGGTGGCTAGGCTCTAGAACCGATCAATGGATCTAAAAGCTTGGAAACCTTTGTTTGAAATTCTATACTCTTTTGGTATTGTCGAGTCTTTTGGTGTTGTAGTGATTTTCCTGTAGCACTTGACGTAGGACATTCATCGTTTACCAGAGATGACCAAGATTGTCCCTGATGTCGATTAGTACTGCCCTCTACAATAGCTAGTTTAGAATATTCCAATCCTTAAACTAAACTGAATATTCAACCACAATTAATTTACCCTTTAGCGTGAGCAAATATGATTACACAAAATTGCTGAAATATCACAGATCAATACTTCAGATAGATAGCGTTGGAATCATCTCCAGCTCCTCATAAAGTGTCTTTAGGGAGTGTGCAAAAGCTTAAGATGGCCTTGCTAGCTAACCGAGGTGAGACTGATGCTAGCCGCTGCTGTTTTGCTCGTTGGAACAGGCCACTCTATTATCTGTTCTTTTAAGAGCATCCAAAGTGGTTAGGGTGACAGCGCTCCTCATAAAGATAGAAATGACAAAAAATAGAAGGGTTGAGGCACCTAGCTACTTGTACTGAAAGCTTAGATTAACTGTTTCAAAAGAAAAAGGTTAGATTAACTTAGAGGAGTCGATAATGGAGGGTGCCGGACTGCCGGTCATGCGCTGGGCACATCAGACACGACTCTTGTTTGTGTGGACCTCAATTCCGAAAATACATAGACAATGAAATAGTTAATATTAGGGATGAAAATGGTACGAAAACGGACGAAAACCACATTTATCGTTTTTGTTTTCATATTTTTTTCGGAATTGAAAACCCCGGATAAAAAACAGAATCAAATATTGTCGAAAACGAAAACAGAGCGAAAACGGACCGGCGCTGATATAGTAACAAAAATTTATCGGAATAAAAAACCCCTCAAACTAAGCTTTAAACTATGTCAAATCCAATTCTCAAGTCTCATATTTTAACATTACATCACAAAACACAATCATGTCAAGTCCAATTCTTAAGTTTGAATTGGGTGTATTGGGTTGGGCTGAATTGAGTGACTTGGAATTAGTATGCTGAATTGCGATAGGCTGGGGAGGAATTATAGACTACGGTATGGGCCTTCTTAATTCCGGAAATTCCAAGAAATTTTCCGACCGATTCCGAGTTCCGACGAAAACTGCCATTATCATATTCGATTCCGTTTCCGATAAAATATTTCCGAATTCGTTTCCGTTTCCGTTTCCAAAAAATTCTGACCGACAGATATTGTTTTCGAAAATAGGTTCGGAATCCAGAAAGTTTCCATACTGTTTTTATCCTTAGTTAATGTGTGTGATATTATAGGTACCGGATCTAATACTTTTGATACCAAATATAATATTTCGTAGGTACTATGCTTATGTTGTACGAAAAATAAACGGCATCATACATTTTGAAAAGGGTAGTACTAAACACCGTGGGCATTAAACTCGGGACGAAACGTGAACCGACGTGTGCAATAGCGTGATCTTTTACACTACTTGTTTGCACAATGTGGCGGCAAAGGCCCAATCATTAGCTCACTTAGTTGCACCCCAGTATAGCTGAGATAGCGAGCTGATTCAGTGATGATCTCGCTCTCCGCGCGCGAGTGAGTACACGCGTACGAGAATCTAAACCACACACACACAGGCAGATCGACCAAGGCATATATACTACTCTGCTTGCTGTAGCTAGCAGCAGCTGTGCCACTCACTCTCGACGTGGAGGTATTACGCAGAAATGTGCAGAATCATATGCTTAATATTTTACCAAGTCGCATTAATTTTTCAATGGGAAGCAGCATTAGCTGTGCCTTGATTATTGCTATAACTTCCCCACATGCTCGTTCACAAAAACGCTTTAAGTGCGTTTGATTTGGGGCGCAGATACGCGCGGTGTCTCCCTAATCGTCTCCGTGGAGAATAATCCCCACGAGTTAGTGTCTACTTATGTTGCTGGAATTTGATAACATTATCATCGGTAGTATAATAGTTGGATGTAGGTCTCGTTGCTCGATCCAGTTGGATCGGTCATAAATGAGATGATTTCTTTCTGACTAGTTAAAGATGATAATGGGGATTTGGACTCAACATGGATGACAGGGCGAGGTGAATTACTGCGTGATGATTGATGAACTCGGTTTATATATTCGTGCAGTGGAGAAATATTGTCACTAGCTAGTTTATACTACCTCAGATGATTGATCGACCTACCATCTTGTAACTTCTCTAATGCAGATCTACTACTGAATGTGTTTCTGTCAATTAATAGAATCCATAGTTTGAGCATAACGCTAAGAACTTCCTTAAAGTGTCAGAACCAACGAACAATAAACAGGCAAATTTAGGGGAAGAAACGCACCTCACTGACATCTCAGGCTGATAGGGATCCGCTAATGTCTTCGTCCTCTGGTTTACTTCCATTTAGTTGACATTACAGATAAAGATTGCGTCAGGCTTATGCCTGCAGGGTGCAAATGATGTGAGAAATGAGAATACAGATTAGTACCCTGAAAAGTAGGGATGGCAATGGGTCGGGTCGGGTTGGGTGCGGGTAGAGCAAGTCCGTACCTGACCCGCTTTTGCCCGCCCGATTGATACCCGATAGGATTGGCGGGTAGAAATTCATACCCATGCCCATACCTGTTGGGTATGGTATACCCGGTGGATACCCAGTGGGTTTCATATGATTAATATCTCAATAGAAAGGTAACTAAATAAAGAGCAATAAAATCAGTAAATCGTAAAATTATCACCAATGGTTTAAAAGAGCAATACAAATTATAAACAAGCTAGCATAATTTCATCAAAGTTCAAGATTTTAATAGATCAAAGGAAAATAGGTATGAGAGATAGACCAAAATCAACCTCTACATTAATTTCGGGTCAGGTATGGGTTACCCACGAGTAAAATATATAACCCGGCTACTACCCATTAGATTTTCAGGTTACGGCCGGGCGTACCTACGGGCAAAAAATTAACCCCATACCCATTCCCATCGGATTGGGTACCCACGGATACCCGAACCCGTAGGTAAAATTGCCATCCCTACTGAAAAGGAATACTTGTCCCAGCCAAATTCTGGTCTTAAGGTATGTCTCCCTTACGGCTTATCGAACGTGCACCTGGATGCGACAGCGAAGCAGATGGCCATCCTTGCTGAAAGACAAGAAGTGATGTTACATGGGTATTTGAGGGCTGGGGCACTTCAATTAAAAGAAGAAAAAAAAATAATGTCTGAAGTTGTCATACATAGTTCTTCAACAAATATATCAGGGAAGACAATTTACCTTTTGTTCGCCGTCCCAAAGGCCATAAAACTGTCACATCCACCAGTTGCAAATGTGCCGTATCTGCAAATGTGGGATATTTGAGGCCATTAAAGAAAACAAAGTAATCGAAACAGTTGGAGAGAGATCAAGGGAATTTCTTTGCATTGAGTGGGATGAAATTGTATTTGACAACATAGACGATGTTCCTTGCATTCTCAGATAATCAATGGCAACCACATATCAGCATGCAGACTATGTAGATTAAAAATATGATCACGTGGCAATGCTAATAATGTCTCATCTTCAGTAAATAGCTATTCATGAAAGTTTTCCTTTTGCAGCTTAAGTGCATACTTAGTCAGAGAACATATTCAAATTAATCATGGCAACTCGTCCTTCCGAAGGACCCAGAGCGAATCTTTTACATTCAAATGATCGCATAATACAACGTGAAATATATTCCATGATCAGATCGACTATACAGAAAATACAAACAGTAACTACAGAAGGATAAATGTTCGGCCTAAAATGGATAAAAACCACAACTAAACAATTTAATCTGTTGTAGCACTGTGATAAAAGTTTGTCTTAAACCAAGAAGGAAGTTCCTTCTAAGATACTAGATAGGATTATCCTCCTTACCAGTAAAACCTGAACTCAGCTAGCACATTATGAGGTCGAATTGACAAATTTCAGAAGATAGACATTTTTTATTGGCAGGGTTTAGAAGACCTACCCCATCTAGAAACTATATCATGAATTCCAACTAGCGACTTCTAAAAAAAAATGAATTTTACAAAGTCAAACAACACTTCCTAGCCACACGAAAACGCAATAACGAGTACCTACCTGCATGTAGGACTGTAGGAGTACTCGACACAGCGAGCTGGGGAATCACGGGGCCCCATTATATTATTTCCACCAGAACTGCTGGCCAACCTGAAAAAACACAGTTTCATGAACACATAAGCATCAGTTTCACTTCGATTTTTGTTACTGATCAGACCTAACAGAAAAGAGAAAGATGAATTAGCACAACTCCGAATTTTCAATGGTGCTCGCTGGTTTTATTACTCACAAATGTCCTGAAACTATATTCATATCCAACTTTTCTCATTATAAATGTGCGTCTCCAGAATGGAGAAGAGAATTTTCAGAGAACCCAATTCTATTCAGAGCAACGCAAAGTCGCAAACAATACTTGATTACACTTGCAGTAGTCTTGCCCCAATTGAATCGCTCATCCAAAAACCAATCGAAGTCGAACGGGACGGGACGGACAAGGAGACCGCCGTCACCTTCACAAGCGGCGCCGTCGCTGACGACGCGTACATGGACCAAAAGAAACAACTAGGGTTTCCTATTCCCAAACAAGTAGAAAGAGCGATTGAGAGGCCGAGAGGGCGATTCATAGAAATCACAATCACCGTATTGGCAGCAAACTTGTCGTCAATGGTATCAGTCCGCCTTCGGTTTCATAATCGAATTGATTTAAGTATCAAATTATGTACTGGTATACATGGTAAAAATTAAAAAACTGGAGCCCAGGACAATTTCGAGCTCCCTAGAATTGCAGTAAACCATCTAAACACGGCATGTTTATCATGCCATCCGTCTCCATCGCCCAACCAGAAGTGAACTAAAATAAATCAATCAATGAAATTAACAACCCGGTATCAATCTGAAACCTAAACCGGAACGGCTAAGCACCTAAACCATCAAAAACCACAAGCCGCCGCCGCCGCCGCCGCCACCGCCGCGGGTTAGACGAGAAGCAGCAGACGTGCTCTCTTGGCCTCCGGTGGTGAGCTCTCGGCCTCGTCCCCCGCCGTCGTCGCCGCGGCCGGCAGGTTCAAGTCGAAGTCCTTCAGCACCGCTGTCGCCGCCGCCGCCGCCGCCTTGGTCTTCAGGGAGTTCTTCTCCTTGACGGCGTCTCCGACGGCGCCGCCCTCGTAGTGCAGCCGCTTGTGCCCGCCCAGCGCCTGCCCGGACGGGAACGTGCGGAGGCAGATGGAGCACCGGTGCACCTTCGCCTCGCCGGTGATCATCCCGCCGGAGGACGGCTCCTCGCCGGCCGCCGGTTCGGCCGTGGGCGACGGCGGCTTGCGGTGGCTCGTCTTGTGCCCGCCCAGCGCCTGGTAGGACCCGTACACCTTGCCGCACACCGAGCACCCGTACCCATGCTGGCTCGGCTTCGCCGCCGCCGCGACGCCGACGACCTCGGCCTCGTCGCGGACGCCACGCGCGAGCATCAAGAGGCAGGCCGCGAGGTACTCCTCCTCGGACTCGCCGCCACCGGAGCTGCCACTGCTCCCGCTGCTTCCGCCGCCGCGCCGCGGCGCTTGGAGCGGCGACCACCGCAGGCCCACGAGTCCATCGGCGGCGTGGACGGCGGCGGCACCGGTGGCTTCCCGTCGAGCGCCATGGGCAGAGCAGAGCTGAACGAGAACGAGAACGATCGATCTCTCTCGGCGGAGTTGACTAAGAGCGATGAGAGATGGGGTGGACAAGTAGCAGGGGGAGAGTGGTGGTGGTGTGCGTGGGCGAGGTGGAGAGAGGCGTGGGTTCGGGTGGCCATATATATAGGGGGGCGCGGGGCGCGGTGGAGTGACTGGTGCGGGGATGCGGAGTGGCGGCCCGGCGCGCGGGAAGGGTGGGTGGGACCCACAGCAGCAGCACGACTCCGGGTCGGAGGGCGAGGCGAAGTCCAACGTGTCATCCAGGTCTGTGTGAAATGGTCCAATGGTTGGTGGTTTGCGGGGTTCCGGGTTGTAGGATCTGAGACGGTCGATTGGGATGTGATGGCTTGCTTCCGATGGAATACAGCCTAATACAGGGATGAACAAATCGAGTCATTGGGATGAAGCGGTGGTCGTATATACTGCAGTAAAGCACAATAGCAACGGATGTTCTATCTAGGTTATCCATTGTGGATCAAATAACCGATTTTTTTTAGCTATTTATCAATCAATGCATTACTTCACACATTTCTTTTCTTCAAAAATCACAAGAATTTTAGACACCTGAAAGGCTGAAATCGTATCAAAATAAGTGCCAATGCAATACTCCTCGACCGTATATTTCCCCTAATCCCCATACAAAGCTCACTCATACCGTCACGGTGCTCCTCCCTACCCTACCCCATCCTCACCAGCACAAAAGTTACCAATGATGCTGGTAAGGCTCACCGGACCATCGTCCTCTCCTCCCTAAACCTGGTAACATTGAGATGTCCCATTACCATTATCTTCTCTATCTCCGACGATGTAAGCCACTAGAGACGCCACCACCAACCGCCTTCTAACATTCTGACCACTCTGACTTTCACAACCCTAGCACCCTCCACTATCCTCACAACTCCAGCACCAACGCTTCTATCTAATTCGCAGCCCACCCATTCCATTACACAAGATATCCTCATCGTCCCTCTCCATTATCTCCTAATCCCAAAACCCTGATTCATAGATACTCTGTACCAAAGTTTATGTGTCAATAGCATCAAAGGAGCGGAAGAACTCGTTATTAATATAAGATGATAGTTGTCCTTACTCCTTACCGTTGTTGTCATGGGTAAGTTACACTTTCTCTCCCTTCACCTCATCCCGAGCTTGAGAACGACTTGATCCCTGACCATTGTTCGTGTGATTTTCTCCTCTAAAATATGTTTAGTAATGTATACTTTATCTGATTTTATTTGTTTGACGTCGAGCATCAATACATCATATAACAAGGAAAGGAGGGAGTAGTAATATTTTCCGCACTCAGGCTTCCAGCCGGGTCGATCCCTAAACCAACCAAGGGGAGCGCATATGCCCGGCGCAGAAAAGGAAGCTGGCCCCACATTTCTCACGTATAGCTCCACGGCACCACCGCAAAATTCTCGTTGCGAATCCTTGCAAAGCGTATGCACGTGTGCCGTGTACATGGCATCAGACCAGGTCCATCTACTACTAGCACCTTGCACTCCTGAGACTCCTGATTCCTTGCTACTTTGGTCCCCAGGATACCAATGGGAACTGAACACGCTTCAGTACTCGGGCAGCAAGACACTGGCCAGGACTCACAGGCACTTGCCACGCGGCGGACGCTGGGGCCACCGACGGCCCAGGGCTCGACCAACCGGCGATCGATCAACTGCCAGGACAGCGACAACGGCGTGCCGCTAGCTACTGGGCACGCCGGGGGAGCAGGCACGTTATTGGGCGTGGTTGCCCCAGGTGTGCCGCACGGGCGAGACACCTCACCTGCCACGAGAGCCTTCGCAGGGGAGAGAGCTCCACACGTATACGGGGATCACAGGCCGCCCCGGCCGGCGGCGGGGCGCGCGGGAAGGGTGGGTGGGACCCACAGCAGCAGCACGACTCCGAGTCGGAGGGCGAGGCGAAGTCCAACGTGTCATCCAGGTCTGTGTGAAATGATACAATGGTTGGTGGTTTGCGGGGTTCCGGGTTGTAGGATCTGAGACGGTCGATTGGGATGTGATGGCTTGCTTCCGATGGAATACAGCCTAATACAGGGATGAACAAATCGAGTCATTGGGATGAAGCGGTGGTCGTATATACTGCAGTAAAGCACAATAGCAACGGATGTTCTATCTAGGTTATCCATTGTGGATCAAATAACCGATTTTTTTTAGCTATTTATCAATCAATGCATTACTTCACACATTTCTTTTCTTCAAAAATCACATGAATTTTAGACACCTGAAAGGCTGAAATCGTATCAAAATAAGTGCCAATACAATACTCCTCGACCGTATATTTCCCCTAATCCCCATACAAAGCTCACTCATACCGTCACGGTGCTCCTCCCTACCCTACCTCATCCTCATCAGCACAAAAGTTACCAATGATGCTGGCAAGGCTCACCGGACCATCGTCCTTTCCTCCCTAAACCAGGTAACATTGAGATGTCCCGTTCACATCATCTTTTCTATGTCCAACAATGTACTCTCTCCGTCCCAAAAAAAAGACAAACCCTAGATTTTTATGTCCAACTTTGACTATCCGTTTTATATGAAATTATAAAACGTATTTTTATTGTTGTTAGATGATAAAACATGATTAATATTTTATGCGTGACTTGTCTTTTTAATTTTTTTCATAATTTTTTCAAATAAGACGGACGGTCAAACATTGGACACGGAAATCAGGGTTTGTCTTTTTTTGAACAGAGGGAGTAAGCCACAAGAGACGCCACCACCAACCCGCCATCTGACCACTCTGACTTTCACAACCCTAGCACCCTTCACTATCCTCACAACTCCAGCACCAACGCTTCTGTCTCATCTCGCAGTCCACCCATTCCATTGTCTCATAATATATCCTCATCGTCCCCTCTCCATTATCTCCTAGTCCCAAAACCCTGATTCATAGATACTCTATACCAAAGTTTATGTGTCACTAGCATCGAAGGAGCGGAAGAGCTCGTTATTAATATAAGAAGATAGTTGTCCTTACTCCTTACCGTTGCTGTCATGGGTAAGTTACACTTTCTCTCCATTCACCTCATCCCGAGCTTGAGATCGACTTGATCCCTGACCATTGTTCGTGTAATTTTCTCTTCTAAAATCTGTTTAGTGATGTATTCTTTATCTGATTTTATTTGTTTGACGTCCAACATCATATAGCAAGGAAAGGAGGGAGTAGTAATATTTTTCACACTCAAGCTAGCATATGCCCGGCGCAGAAAAGGAAGCTGGCCCCACATTTGTCACATACTCCCTCCGTCTCAAAAAAAAAAGGCAAAACATGGGTTTGCGTGTCCAACTTTGACTGTCCGTCTTATATAAATTTTTTTTATAATTCGTATTTTTATTGGTGTTAGATGATAAAACATGATTAATATTTTGTGCGTAACTTGTTTTTTTAATTTTTTTATATTTTTTTCAAATAAGACGGACGGTCAAACATTGGTCACGGAAATCAGGGTTTGTCTTTTTTTGGGACGGAGGGAGTATAGCTCCACGGCACCACCGCAAAATTCTCGTTGCGAATCCTTGCAAAGCGTATGCACGTGTGCCGTGTACATGGCACCAGACCAGATCCATCTGCTACTAGCACCTAGCAGTCCTGAGACTCCTGATTCCTTGCTACTTGGTCCCCAGGCTACCAATGGGAACTGAACACGCTTCAGTACTCGAGCAGCAAGACACTGGCCAGTACTCACAGGCACTTGCCACGCGGCGGACGCTGGGTGCACCGACGGCCCAGGGCTCGACCAACCGGCGATCGATCAACTGCCAGGACAGCGACAACGGCGTGCCGCTAGCTACTGGGCACGCCGGGGGAGCAGGCACGTTATTGGGCGTGGTTGCCCCAGGTGTGCCGCACGGGCGAGACACCTCACCTGCCACGAGAGCCTTCGCAGGGGAGAGAGCTCCACACGTATACGGTGATCACAGGCCGCCCCATGAACAACAATGATTTAACCAGTTGATACATATCTGAACTCTGAACTGTTGTTTTCTGGCAACATTAAAATGGACGGTTTGAAGAACCTTTATTAAAATGTTCACGCAGGAAAGTTCTAATCCACAATATATGACGTTCAAATCATCTTTTTCTGTCCAAGAGTTAAACACTAACAAATCCACTGCTATCTCGGCTTGGAAGCAAAGAGCATTCCGTCGTCAGTATGCAATACGTACGTCATATAAAAGGTCAAAACCTTGGTTTGCTAGAATAAGGACTAGTACAAAGTACAAACTCATTACTAATTCTGCTCTTGAGACTACAGAAACACTAACACTAGCATTAATTTGGGACAAAACGTGAGCCAACGTGTGCACAACGGACGGTTGGTACCGCGTGCCCGTGCAGCGGCGTGCTCAATTATACTTTGTAGCACAATTTGGCGGCATGGCTCAATCATTAGCACACTTAGTTGCGCCCCAGTATGGCAGTATAGCCATAGCTGATCACTTAGATCAGTGATGATCTCGCTTCGCGCTTTAATAACCACACGGGTACCAGAATCTAAAACACAAAGGCAGATCGACAAAGGCATATATACAACCGCTGCTGTAACTAGCTGCAGCCTGCAGCTGTGCCACTCACTCTCGACGTGGGGTATTAGTATTTCGCAGAATCAAAAGCTAATACTTTACTCAGGGCATTAATTTTCAATTGGAAGCAACATTAGCTGTGCCTTGATTGCTAGCTTCTTCCCACATGCTCGCTCACGAACGCTTTAAGTGCGCTCGATAGGGGAGCAGATCCGCACGGTGCCTCCCTAATCGTCTCCGTGGAGAATAATCCCCACGAGTTGCTGTCTACATATGTTGGTGGAATTCCATAATATTATTAGCAGTATAATACTAGGTTTGTGGGTCTCGCTGCTCGATCCAGTTGGATCTGTCATAAATGAGCTGATCCTTTTCTCCTTTATTAAAGACGATCAAGAGGGATTTGGACTCGACATGGCAGGGTGAGGCGAACTACGTACTGAACTGAGTTTATACGTTGAGAATTACCAGCAGTATGTACCTTTGGGAATTTTAGTGATTTAATAACCCCAAGCTATACCGTCTTCTGTCTTTCGCAATGCACATACTACCGCACAAGGATAGTGTATACTGTCTTAGTCTGTCACATGGCCAGTGTTACTATCAAGAACATAATCCACAGTTTCACCTAACGGTTAACGCTGAGCACTCAAGTTTGGAAAGCGTCAGAACTAACGAAGGAAGCAGGCGAATTGGGGGAAGACACGCACCTCACTAGCATTGCTTCATCTCAAACTGATGGGGACGCTACTGATGGCGGTTCAGTCAATGTGATCTTGGGCCTGGGCTTTACTTGTACTTCGTTGACATCACGGATAAAGATTGCGTCAGGCGGATGGCTGCATTGTACAAAATAATGCTGGTGAGAACCAGTTTCAACTATTAATATACTGACAGAGAATACTTGGGTTAGCCAAATTCTGGTCTTACGGTATGTCTCCCTCCTCGTAAGTGTAACTGGATGCAACAGCAAGCAGACGGCCATCCCTACTGAAAGACAGAGCAGCGATGCTGGATGGGTATCTGGGAAACTGCAACCAAAAGATGAAAAAAAAAAAAAGAACTAAGGCATCCTGATGTCGTGAACTTGTGATACAGAATAGAGAATTAGAGATCTTCAAAAAATAGTTCGCGGGACTATTACTTGAAACAGTTTCCTTCTGTTAGCGCCATCCCAAAGGTTCACAAATCTATCACATCCACCAGTGGCAAATGTGCCGTGTCTGCATATGTTAGATGAGGCCATTAAAGAAACGGAAAATAATCAACCGTTTGTGAGGGATCAGTGGGGATTTCATTACACTGGGTGGAAGGAAATTGCGTTGACAGGATAGACTTTGGTCTGTCCATCCTCAGGCACTCGATGACACTTGAAACTATACCTGGATAGAATAAAGGCATGTAACTACGTATATAAATGGAACACAGTAGAATATGTAGATTAAAAAGATGATCTCCGGCAAAGCTAATAATATCAGCTTAAGTAAATAGCTATCAGGAAAGAGTTTTCCTTCAGCAGCTTAGGTGCATACTTCTTATAGGGAGCAGATTCAGATTGATCGTAGAACTCCATAGCAACTCGTCCTTCCACAGAACCCAAAGCAAATCCTGTATCAAAGTTATGTCAAGGAATTCAGAGCCTAAACTAGTAAGTAAAACTTTGGAACCTTACTCAATGGTGCTTTGCTGAATTTTAATAAGAAACTAAAAGAAGATTTAAAAGACGGCATAAAAATAAAAGATAGCTGCCACTTAGTTCCTCCCATTACCTACTTTAGAAAATGAATATTTGAAATCGAAATAAAATATCTATTGCTTGAGTCATCCTGTGCCTTTTGTCCTGAAAAATGGTGCCTTCATGTTCAGGAATCGGGACCACTATTGGGTAACATTTTTTACGTGCAAGATAAAATTTAAGGCTAGAGCCATTGCAAAAACTAGAAAAATATCTCTTCTTATTAAATTTATAATTATTGCCATTGCCATGCAAATCAGCAAATGTAATCAGAAATTAGGCGTGGGAAGACGAAACAGTCAAATCCTCTGGTAATGAAGAATACATGGATGTGCATTCATGATTTCCACATTAATTGCATATGTCAATAACAGACATATGATGCCTCCACATACCTCAGTATATTGGGAAACACATCAGGTATATTGTAAAGAAGCAACAGAGCTGAAATGACCAATACAAAAATGATGGTTTGAAGCAACTTGTATATCAGCTGAAGTCAGGCACACGAAAACGATAACAACATAATTGAATGAATTTCAAGCACCTTATCTTTCAATTATACATTCAAGTATGGAACTCAAGAGCTATGGGAACAGCAACCTTGTAGAAATTTATTACAAGCTAGTATGACTTAAGTTTCATAGTCTATTTCCAACTGACCAATAAGGATCTTCAATATCAAACTAGACAAGCATTCTTTACCTAGCACGGTTTTATACTGCTCACAAATAAAAAAGTGTGAACATATCATGGGCATTATTTAGCACATATAGATCTTAAGTGTTCGAAGAAATACTCGAATCAAGTAACAGTGCCTTACCAGTTCCATTCGGATAGCATTGAACACACCGTGTTTGATAGTTTAGTGGAGACTCCCTCTGTTGCTCAGGCCTAGACATACTGCGCAAATCATAAACATTCACGTGCCTTCCTGCTGTTGCGACAACCAAGTTATATCCTGATACTGAAAGTGAGTACACACGTTCAGGTTGGTTATGTGTCCCAACAAGTGTATGATGACTTGTCCCATTGACACCTCTTGGATCCCAGCACATTATAGTCTTATCCCAGCTGCCAGTGATAACTTGTCCTGGCGTTATAAATGGTAGAGGTAAACACAAAATGCTCCATGATATCATTAAGAAGCAACAAATTGTAAGGGCATGATTGCACTAACTGAATAAAGGTTTTACAGGAAATGACTGCCACATATATAAGGAGACATTTTAAGCTTTGATATGGTTGGTTTCTTAACATCTTCATGCAAGTGGCTACTTCAATGCAGTAACGCAAATAAACATGAAGTAAAATTAGTTAATTATAACTTGATGTCATTATAAATCATCATAGTATAATGGCATCAGGCATCAGCTTCGTGCTTAAAATTTCAAAAGTAGTGTGTACATACATTAAGAATGTTATATTGGAAGATTCAAGAGGTACCTAGAATTTACCAAAACATTTCACAAAGTGGTGACTGAAGTGATGTAGCAGTAAGCAAGGATCACTTCACACAGTAGCAAATTTCTTAAGCCTAAATTCATGCACTGTTTACTATAATATTCATCAACGATACATGTGCAGGTATAACGAGTAAAGAACATGGCCCATTAGATAGCTATCCTGCTAAGATTAATCAATATTCATTCAACAGTTACTGACGACCATTCTGGATAGTGAATTGGGACCACACAATTGAAGAATTCACATTCAAATGACCTTTGAATACAACATGATTGAATGATCATGTCAACCATAAAAAGAATATAAGCAATAACTACAGAAGATGGATATTATAAGCAACTACTCCTATATGGAATGGGTATTTGATAAACTGTTCAACCTAAAATGGTAAAGAACATAGCCAAACTATTTAAAAACTCTTGTAGCACGGTGACAAAAGATGGTTATGTGTCTTTAACAAAGAAGGAATTTCATTCTGAAATCAGATTAACCAGCTTACTAGGATAGGATTACCCTTCTCAGGAGGGACTAAAACATGAAATCAACTAGTAAATGTTCTGATCCCAATGCTCTAGTACTTTTTAGGATGAAATTAACAAACTCCAAGAGATAGACCTGCCTCATCTAGAAACTTAATCATGAATTCAACTAGCGACTTCTCTAAAAACTGCCAGGTCGGCGGAAGGGACTCCTCTAAAAAGTAAAAACTCAAGTTGGGTGAATCAACGACACTTTTCAGCTAGATGAAAATGCGATAACAGGTACCAGTAGAGTAGGAGTACTCGACACAACTAACTGCGGCATCATGGCGTCCCAAGAAATAATTCCCGCCAGAACTGAAGGCCAACCTGGAAAAAAAAAACAGTTCCAGGAACACACAAGCCATCAGTTTCGCTTCAACTTACATTAGTGATCTGAACAAACAGAAAAGCAAAATATGAATTAGCACAATTTTGATATTGATCGTTGATCCAAGTTCGTAACATACTAAGATCAAGCCCTAAAATTATCCCCATGTCCTATTTTAACATCATAGTGTACGTCCGCGAAATGGAGGATTAGTTTACAGAAAGCCCCAATTCTATTCAGAACAGCACAAAACAATAGTGAACTACGAGTGCAACCGTTATCTCAACTGAATCGCTCAATGAAAAACCAATCGAACTGGACTGGAAGGAGATCGGCATCACCTCCGCACGGTGTTGTCGGCGCTGGCACTGAACCCCGAGGAGTCGTCGTGGAAGCAGCAACCCAGAACAGACGCCGCGTGCATGAACACCCCCCTGGGCACGTTGGCCTCCGCGTCGTAGAGCGGACACTACAAATTTGCTATTTGGCATCTCATTTTGCAAAACAAAATAAATAAAATATGCTTTAGACTTTTGGATCGATGAAGAAAGAGACTACATATATATGTTCAAATTTGGCATGCCCGAAAATGCAGCTAGCTGTATGTGTTTGTGTAAACGACTCACGAGCGTGTAGAGCGCCCTCCCATCGTGGCCTCCGGTGATCTGGACGGCCGGCTCGCCGGCGACCTGCGACGGCCTGAGCTCCGACCCGCTCGTCATCTCGCGGTGGTTGTAGAACAGCCTCAGCAGCGCCGACGCGCCGAAGTGGTCCACCACGTCGCCGACGATGCTCCCCACCACCAGCGGGTCCCTCGACATGCTCCCCGCCGCCGCCGCCGCCGCCGCTAGCGACGGCGACGCGGACTGGCGGATCGCCGGTGGGAGCGGTGCTCATGCCGGCGGCGATGATTTGGCTAGGGTAGGAAGGATTCGATGCGAGGTCTCGTGGTGGGGGAGAGGAGGGGAGGAGGAGGTTTTCGAAATTTGGAGCGGTGGGGATTTGGCGGGGCGAGGGTTTATATAAAGGAGAAGCTTCTGGAAAGGCCGCTGGTTTAGCTCGCTCCTCGCCGTGAGATGGGCTGCGAGTTATATCTATTGGGCCTAGAAAAAATGGTCTTGTACTCTTCACACGATTAAATTCGGCCCATTTTGTAAAATCCAGTGCCTAATTGAAGGGAACTCAGTCTGCTGCTTTCAGAAATGTCACCAAGGAATGTAAGTATAGGAAAACCGAAGGAAAATTTTTTTTATAAGTTGTAGAGGAATAATTATAGGAAAATTTTCATCCACTTCAACCTTTTCAAAAATTCCTCTGAATTGAAGTGTGCATGCATTTCTATTTCTCCATTTTCCCTATTTTTATGGTTGAAATTCCTCCAAACCGAATAAAGCTCTAAGAATGTACTCGTAGAAAACTTGTGGAACATTATTTTTAAAAATATTGAAAATGGTGTACATAAGTACATTTCCTTCCTCTATTAGCTACGCAATCTATAAGAACCTATAAATTTCATGAGGGAATTAGCTAATTTTTTTAGATAATGGGGAATTAGCTAAATACCTGTAGAAACAAAAAAAAAATCTTTTCACATTTCAAATATTTAGATAAACATATGTTATAGGGGAAATCCATCGAATTTGTGCGAATTCTCTATATTCCACCGGTTCAATTGGTCTCTGAAAATGCAAGGAAATCATGTTCTATGGCATGATTGTGTCCTTTGCATTTTAGTAAAATGCCAATATGAAACAGAAAGATTAATCCGTATGGTTTAGACAGGTTGAACTTGGACTCTTGGGTTCACCAACTAGAAATTTCTAGTTCATAAATTCCATGTACATGTAAGACAAACAAATTTCAGAGGATGAAGATTTGACTGATACTGTAATTCTGCATTTAGGAATTCAGATATCATTGAAGCAATTTTAGTCTACAGAACTGAAATATTTTTATAGGATGTGTTCCACGCAGATATATGATACCTGGGGAAACACAATGATCAAGGACCTGGAAGCCTCGCATGACAAATGATGTATCTGCATCTAAAACCTCATTAATACTAGGATCTGATTGAGTTTAAAAAATGCAGTAAAGATCTCACCAACTTCAACTTGCTCTAGTGGCACTCGGAATTCTTGCTCCCTATAGCTAGTCCTCTCTTCCCCATGAAAGCTAGCTTTAATCTTAATTAAAAACCAGTTCTCCATGATGAATAGCTGTCTTAATAAATAAAAGCAAGAAATATCTCGAGGATTCTAGTGGTATTAACTATCGCCAGCATATGTTCATCTCTACTTTTCTAAGGGAACTAAATTAACTCGCATAATTTGATTATATTTGCCTGTCACATCTGACTCATATGCATAATCTACCCATATTGCCAGTTGGAATATTTGTACCTGAAGAAATCGAGATGTTGTTAGGTGGCACCATCGATTTGTCTTTCTTCAGTGTGTGTTGTGGCTAAGGTTTGCTGTCCATGCCGACTGCTGCTAAGTCCCAAGAACTTGCTTCAGTTGTCCAACTAAAGTAATTTAAATCAAACTTTTTGTAATGGAGATTAATTATCTAAGAAAAATGTCTCTATTGTCTACTACTGAATTATGAGCAAAGACCCATCACTAAGTTTGACGGCAATTTCCTGCAAAAGAAGAACTCTGTATTTTTTTTTCTTATTTGTTGGTATATGCTTTGAAGATATTGAAATTCTAGAACATGGAGATTATTTGTTGTGAGAACTCTAAATAAAATTTCAGAGCTCTAGAAAAATGTGAAAATATTAGAGTTCTTGGAAAATGGAGCTAGCAATGATCATTACACGTGCTGAATAGAAAAACAAGAATGTTTATCTTAGGATCTTAGATAAAGCAATGTTACGTAAGCCGGGATTTCCCACTTTCTAGCTACTCAACAGGCATTAATTACATATCGAAATTATATATATTCGGTTTCTAGCATTTTTATTTCAAGATCGGTTTGTGAGTAGTTAGTGGATTAGTGGTGTAGTTAATGAGGTATCATGACACTATCGCCATTGTTGATCGTACTGAATCAAAATAGGACTAAGCTATTAAGGAAATGGGATTATTATGAACTTCTCTTCTGCAAGAACTATTAAGTGACTGTCTGGTTTTTATATCTATGATCATGGGGAGTGACTATTTTTTTCCCTTAAACGCTTTCAAGAGGAGTAACATGGGAATTAATAATGACGATTTTGTGTCGAAATTGTCATTATTAACCTTTAGGGAGTTTCTTAAGTCTAAGTCGCCATGTGTTCTTTTGTAATGTATACGAATATAAAGTTAGAGCACACAAAACAAGAAAGCTATCAATTAATTAAGTTTTAAAGAAATGGATTTATCTAATATTTTAAAACAACTTTCATATAAAAAATGTTTGCACAAAATGCTTTGAAAAACATACTAAACAAAACCGAGTAAAATTTGTATCTTTATTAGAAAAGAACAGGACGATAGGATGATAAATAAATAGTATTGCTGGAATCTTTAATAGGTGTGAAATTAACCATCTCCGATTCCTTACTTGTAGGGATTAACCGGACAAGTTATAGGCTGCACAGTGAATTTCGTTTTACCAACCATTTTCAAGGAAGAAAAAGGTTTTCTGCTGAATTTGCATAGTTTACATTATTGTTGTTCCAGGAAGCTTGTAAGCAGCCTCTGACGGTTGTGAACTGAACTGCTGTGGTTTCAACAGAACCAGGATTTGATCATTGGAACTTGCTTATACAAATGACGATAGGATCAAGAAATGAAAATTTTGGTTCTGCTTTGTAGAATATCTTGTATGCTAACCAGAAGTTTAGGCTATAATAAGCAGGAGCTAATTGAGTACTCAGTACGCTTAAGTACGTATGCAACACGAGGCTTAATAAAGGGCAATTGTCTAATAAAGGGCAATACTGTACTAAAGCGTCCTTTTTATATAAAACAATATTGCACACTCTGCATCATCATTCCAGTAACCTCAACAAGAGGATGGCCTAAAAAAAACAAAGAACCCAAGCAGGATAGAGCCAGCAATAGCCACTTCCCCCCCGTCTGATTACGTGTTATGCTAAGATTTGCAAGTTGGTCTAGTGTTCTTAGTAAACTCAACAATTGTTTTCTGTTTCTGCTTTGGTCCATGGAGTTGTACTTGATTGATTACTTTATGCAATCCTGTTAGTTACATCAGACAAGGAGTTTAATTAGATGCTAGGTGGTTAGGGATTGGTGGTTAGGTAGTTTAATCATGTCAAAGCATGACAAGGATCGAATAATCATTAAACAACTTGGACCCCAATTTCGATAATCCTTCTGTTCTGCAGGGGAGTACGTGCATCTTCTTGATATGTTAATATAATTAATGTCATTGATTCTTAAGCAGTACAGTAGTACTGCATCTTAGCATCAAAACCACTAAGTTTATCATTTTGATAATTGCCATGGATCAGGGAAGCCTTTGGTAGGATTAAATACATAATAGTTTGGTTTAGTGCTAATTAGTAGTGAAAGCATTAGGGTAATTATCGTCCAATGCAATGAACCATGAGTGCTGCCTAATGCTGACCGATTCCGTGTGTGTGGTTTTATTCCAACACAAGATCTGCTGCCTAGATTGGTGACAAGAGTGACAGCCAAGGCTAAGCTTTTTTTGTTCCTGGATTATTAACTCAACTATGAAATACTCTTTCGTAAGAGTTGTCTAAAATTAAGAATGTTCAGTGTATTTTAGCATAAACTTTATTGTTAGACTTATTCAATTTTGTAATTAAATGAGGAAATGTGCATACTTTGATATAGGTTCAATGCACTCAGAATGACAGGAAAAACACATGAGGAAGTCGGTATAATTAAATCCAAATGTACATTTTATTAACAAGTCAGAAATCTGTTTGCCTACTTTAATGACACTAAGGAAACTTCCTTCTCTGTTTATGAACCGAGAGTCAACCAATTTTAGTGAAGAAAACAAACCCTTATGTATGCATATTTCTCTGTTAATTACTAATAATAGTCTAATATCATAGTAAGCAAATGTCAACTGCCTTAGCTGACAATGAGTTAGCAGTAAGTAATCTGTCTGGAGTAAAGACAAAAGAGTTGCGTGCAATTTACAATCATTTTTTTTTTTGGCAGCACCATTTGTTCTCTTCCCTAGTTGATTCTAACATCAAATATTCAAGGTGCAAAATATCGCCTATTTTAACCTCTAGCCGACAACATACTCTAATTTTTCTCACAAATGTAGTACAGTTTTTGCCAGTTAAGACTGGGTGCAGAATATATATCAAGTGAGTCAATTTTGAGAAATAGTACAACAGATTGTGGCCTCAATTGATCCAACAATGACCGAAAAGCGATAACTTGGAGAAAGAGATGGTGCAAGTACATTGACTTCTAGCCTTCTTGGAGCCACCCTTAATATTTTAAGGAGAGAGAGATATAATTTTAGCCTTAAGAGTGCTTCAGAAGTACATGCGACAAAATTTCAGAATAGCTACTAGTCTATCATGATAAGATTATACTAAACGAGTTGTAGGGTTAATTGAAATATAAGTACAAACAAAGTACTTAGACTATCATTAATAACGTTATATAATGTAAATTATATCAGTGGATAGCTCAAGTTAGTTGATTGTTGTAATCATTTACAGAGATTAGTTAAATAACGATGCATGGTAAGCTAAAGAATTCGTTGGATGTATAGTATAATAGATTCAATCACCGATTTTTCATATTTAATTCACTCTAGTGATAATTCTTTTATGTTTATTGAAAGTTGTTTTAGGCTTATTGAACTGTACTGAACAAGCATATTTAATTGTCTGGAATGGAACTAATGCTAATTATTTTTAGGCTTATTGAACTGTGCAGAATACTCCCATTAAAAAATGTATCTGCTGCTCATAATCTCATATAAGTGAAAGAATGAACGAATTTAAATTGATTTTATGAAACATTTGCAAAGCAAGAGTTTCTTTGAAGCAAAAGGGTAGGAACTCTTGTCAATTCATTCAGAAGAACACCACCATATCAAATATACTGTTCAGAAATAAGTCACAAACAGCAACGAATCAACTGTAGAACTCTAATTAAAAAAAAATACATATGTAGTGATCAGAAAATACAAAAAGCAACTTGATGCCTAGTTATAGTTTTTTTAGAAGTTAAGACTAATTTGAGTTTTGCAGATCCAATCACCTATCCCGTACTATAGAGCTAAGATAAGTTTTTTTTTTCTGTTTTTCCAATAACATTGCCTGGATCGGATGCAAACCCTTTTTCAGTCTGAAAGTCTCACATGGAGATTGTACTTTGCATATTCTTCCACCCAAAAAAGAAGTCAGCATTTATCAACAGAAAAAAAAGAAAACAGTTACATAGTTATATCCATATTTGATTACTGCTGTTTAGTTCATAGTACAAAGATTGGTGGCCACTTACCAATTGTGATGATAACCAAATATCCCTATTGTAAATATAAACGATTTGCCACAATCTTCACATTACACCTTGAAGTTATAATTGAACCCACATGGGTTATGCAAGATCAAATGAGCACAAAAGAACTTTTGTTGCAACATCAGCTCCGTGCAATGGAATCTGTTCTTCCCCCCATCTTGAGGATCTGACAGCTATCCAAGTTGCAGGAAATGGCAACATATGTAGTTTCTGCAGCTCCCATTGCAAGCACGAGATCACAACGGCATGAACTGGTGTATCTACTGATCATTCACCACAATAATGCAGCATCCACAAGAACTCTTTTTTAGATACTGAGCAAGCCACACAAGAGCTTAATCCCAATAATCTTTAATTTGCTTGCGTTGCATCCGCCTCTCGCTTCAACTCACCACCACTTCCCACGTTCTACAAGAGAGAGTAGTAATTGCGCAAATGGCCAGAGGCCAATGCATCTCTTGTGGTTCAAGGTTAAACAATCCCCATCATACCAATCTTGCCTGGAAGATAAATAATACTCGCCGTACCTCCGCGACATAATTGCGCATGCTGGTTTTGTTTATGCACTGTCGATATCAAGATCAAGAATCCGGCCGCCAACAAACATAGCACCGTCCCCACGGGGTTGACCTCTGAGAGGATTGGAGATAACATTTCTTTGCCAAGAACAAGAAACAATTGGTGATGATTAATTGTTTTTGTGTGGCGTCTCCATCCTCGTGGTCAGCAATGGTGGCCACCCAGCTGCACCCACCCTACAAATACCCTCTCATCACACGCATGGCAGAAGCAACTCAGCCATTGCAGCTGGCTATAGCAGCAGCATCTCTCTAATTAAGCTAGTGCTTTTCTTTGCCTTGAGGCCTTTTCACCTTGCTGAAATGGAGAGATCATACACATCAGCCGTGCCGTTGATCGAGGCCGACGCGATGGCGCAGTTTCTTGGAGCTCATGGTGATCACTGCTTCACCTACGAGCAAATGGATGAGTCCATGGAGGCAATGGCAGCGATGTTCTTGCCTGGCCTTGACACCGACTCCAATTCTTCTTCTGGCTGTCTCAACTACGATGTGCCTCCACAATGCTGGCCTCAGCATGGCCATAGCTCTAGCGTCACCAGCTTCCCTGATCCAGCTCATAGCTATGGAAGCTTTGAGTTCCCGGTCATGGATCCGTTCCCGATCGCCGATCTCGACGCGCATTGCGCCATCCCCTACCTTACTGAGGATCTGATCATCCCTGGCAACCATCCATCACCAAGAGTGGAAGAAACTGCAAAGGTTACACCAGTGGCTACCAAGAGGAAGTCTAGTGCTGCCATGACGGTATGCCCCTGCAAATATCTTAATAGAACAGTGATCTACTTCAGTTACCATGTTGTTTTATTTTCCATGCCTAATTGGATTGATGAACTGATACAGGCATCAAAGAAGAGCAAGAAGGCTGGCAAAAAAGATCCTATTGGCAGCGACGAAGGCGGCAACGCCTACATTGATACGCAAAGTTCTAGCAGTTGCACCTCAGAGGAAGGAAACCTGGAGGGCAACGCGAAGCCGAGCTCGAAGAAGATGGGTACTAGGGCCAACCGTGGGGCGGCAACCGATCCCCAGAGTCTCTATGCAAGGGTAAGTACAAATAAAATAAAATGTGTAAAAAAAATGACAAAGTGATTCAAGGAATTCTGATGAGGTTAAATTTGTCCGTTCTACAGAAGAGGAGAGAGAGGATCAATGAAAGATTGAGGATCCTGCAGAACTTGGTTCCCAATGGAACAAAGGTAAGCTCAATATGAAAATTAACTACAGGCAATAACTAAGTTTTTGCCTCATACATTTGAGCATGATAATTGGTACAAAGAAATTTGGGTGTAACTTGATAAGTATGATCTGACAGGTTGACATCAGTACAATGCTGGAGGAAGCAGTGCAGTATGTCAAATTTTTGCAACTTCAGATTAAGGTGGGTACATTACATATCATTGTCATCTAGCCAAGGATTGTTAATAACCAAATTATTTTTCTATAAACAGTAAGTGAAATACCTTCCTAACTTTGCTGCAAACTATCATGTGCAGTTGCTAAGCTCTGATGACATGTGGATGTATGCACCAATCGCTTACAATGGAGTCAACATCAGCAATATTGATCTGAACATCTCTTCTCTGCAAAAATAATATCGCCTCGGATATACAGAGCTAACATTGAATTGCATAGAGATTAATTGATTCTGGCCCATATAGTCCCAAATATCATACATGTAATGTAACTTTATTCATTTTTCTTCCTACTACTTGGCATTTACCATAAAGCCATAAGAGGAAGTAATCATGATCATGTTAATGATCAAAGATCAAGTGATATGATTGACTTCCATTTGAGATGAGTATTTTTCATGTCACAGTGTTGGCATTTGTAACACTAATCCTATACCTTGTTTATTTTTTTTGAGAGAGAAATATACATTGACAGGAATAATACAAGCTTAATCCTATCAAAAGAGAGGTACTAGGTAGGCTAATTTCTAAAAAATAATTCAAATTTTGTTGTACACATACTAACCCAGAGACACACAGGGGTAAACCCTTTGCTTCATCCCTGCAAAAGAGTAACTTTGAAAAAGGCAGTACACTTGACAATTGACATCACCAGTACATCAACACAAATTGAAATGTACCGAAGAACATGTAATGCAATGTGAGATGCAGTCATGAGCATGTATGCAAGTATGTAATGACAAGTGTTGCAAGTAATTGATCAGAGTGTAAATTGCACCAGATATCCTCAGCCTTGTTTCAATGTCCTACTTAGGTTCATCAATAGTACTATTCAGATCTTTCATAGCCTTAAAGTCACACTTGAGGCAATTGTTAGTTTTCGGATGCCATGTCTCATCACAGACAAGATTAGCAATAGTTGCAACAATACCATCAGAGCATCCAACATTTATCAGACAGCATTTGGAAGTTATGCCTAAGATGCTTCTACCAGCTAGAATTCTGACGATGGTAAACTTATATTATCTGCAGCTACACAAAATTTATTTGTTCATTCTATATATTGATAAAGCTCTTTGCACAGTTACTGTTATTTTCTCTCGTCCTTCTCTTCATCAATTACACCATTTAGACCTTCTAGAGCCATTGCAGCATATTGAACATGCCTTAAAAGGGCTCCATAAATCTTTCTCCGTACCCTCTCGCACGCATCGCTCTCTTCTTCTTCAGAAAACATGCTATCCTTGTTTGTTCGGTCAACCGAAAGCATCCTGTCATGTAGCGCGACACGGTTGAGCCAGTCATCCACCCTTTTAAGCTGCTGCAGAAGGCCTGCAACTTGGGAATCACATGGTGCATACATGGTCTCGCTTTCGATATCGTCCAAGAACTTGTCGATGTACTTGAGGAACCAACAGTTGCACTCTGATCTCAGTGCTACAGCCAGGTTGAGTTTCATGAGACTGGGATTGTACAAGCGTTTGACTTTCAGTAGCTGGCAATGTAATCCACAAGCAGCAGCATTTGATCATTTGGTGTAATCCACAGGCAGCAGCAGCTCAACGAAATTTTACCATCTATAATTGGTGATTAGGTTTAATAAGTACCTATGCAAACGAATTTTCTCGATGCTATTCTAGCATAGAGATCGGTTTCATACTGTGCTATTAGAAGGGACAAAGAATAAGTACGTACAGTTCGTAAAAAAAAAAAGCTAAAAAGCGACGTCTTTTGCTGAAAAGTCACGATATTATTCCTTCCCTCCTCATTCTCAAATCAAAAATTATAATATCGTTATATCAGTATGTACATACATATGAGGCCTCCTTTGTGGCGCTACTTACACTAAAAAAATATTGCATCATATATATGTTATATATAAGTAAAAGTTTACTAACAACACTACATACGTGCAAACAAATGTACGCCCTCGACCGACTTAACCATCCTCTCCTATTTTATACATGTGAAAACTGGACGTGTACGAACTTACATAGGAGGCTTCCTCTGTGGCTCGACTAGGATCTATTCAACTTAGGTCTATAAATACACAAAAAGTTATTGCATCATACATCTGTTATAAGTAAAAGTTAATTAACTTTGTACAAATGCTCTAACACTGTCATGTGGTGCTCTAATAAATTACGGAAAATTATAAAAATTCTTAGAAAGTAACAAAATACCATGCAGCCATCGATTTTCCTTTAAATCAGTGCCGATTGACATGTTATTTTAGAGCATTACATTAGATCTATTGAAATAGTAATTAATCCTAATATCATGTATATAAACCTCTCCTAATCTCCCATACAAGTACGATAATACGTACTTTTCTCATAACAACACCACATACGTGACCAACTTAACCATCCTCTCTTATGAGTATTTCCTTGACAGTCCGTTGTCTAGATCATATCAGAAAATAGTAGAATATGGAAGAGAAAACAGAATACCCATGGGTATTAACCACGTATGTGCGCACTTACGTATTCCCTCCACCTTCCCACTCTCCCCTCCTCTCCTATTTTCTATTTAACTTCTCCTATTTTCTAACTAGCGCTAACTATATAAAACAATATTAGATAGCTAAATAATCATGACTCTTGACCTAGACCATTACATCTCTAAAACAATTCTTCTAAATAAATGGACCCATTAATTTTAAACATTGGATCTTTAAAAAAATATGTTTTACATAAAACAACCAAAGATCGAAAGAAATTAGCTTCAACTAATTGTTGATATTTTACAGTATCAAGCCATTCATATTTTTTCGTGTAAAATAATTAACCCATAGATACTATATGGCCTCAATTAAACCACCAATTACAAAAAAAAATCTAGCATATATATATATGGCCTCAATTGCACCACTTCTATAGGCTGTTAACACGCTAGGGAGTCACGCTAAAAGATTAACCAAGCTATAGATATCATATTAATCAGTGCCAACACATTTAGTTAAATTTAAAATTATAAACGATCAATTTGAAACCATTATAAATCATGATAAAATCCTCGAGTCATTAAGAAAAATAGTGATATCAAAATTCAAAGAATAGTTAGTTCTATATTATCTGAAGATACCAGTCATAGATTTATTCATCAATGTTCATAGGTGAAACAAGCTAGGCCTCAAATTTTTTACTTCCAATCAAGCTTTGAAGTATCAAACAAACTGCATGATATGGGACTAACTTATATATATTGAACATTTTACAAAATCTTTTCATATAGATACAAACAATTTTCAGTCATCATAAAAGATTTTAACATTTAGAAACAAATAGATGCCTGCGCAATTGCGCGGGCTACCTTCCTAGTTTCTCTAAAATGACGCTACCGAGCTGATAATTGAATTGTCACTTTCGACCACGAAATCTGTTCATGACTTGTTCAAAGGGTGCATAGATTTGTTCAGCGGTAACATGACTATATTGAAAAGAAAACTGAAGTTACACTTCCAACAAATATATTTTCTCTTAATATGATAATTCTCAAACAGATGCTATTTGAGCTGACTGGTAAGAACATACTACCACAATACTGAATGCCTTTGTACAGCTACCTTTCTTTAGCTTTGGTAAACATCTACTTTTAACAGTGACAGACAGTGACGACTCCCTTATTTCTGACGGTGATTACAGTCTACACACCATAATGTTCAGCTCCGGAAGAATCACTACTCTCAAATATTATCAGCTAACCTATGCACCAAAAATGTTTGCTCCTAAGATGACGAGCTGTCCTCGTCGGAGGAGCTAAGGACTCGCCAGTTCTCATTCCGGTGAGGCGGCAATGAGGTACCTGCGGTGACGCGGAACGACTTACCGGAGCCCATCATCACCCTCTCAGGCGTTCTGCCGACGTCCCGGCAAACACGGTCCAGTATCAGGAGGAATTCATCCACCACCACGAATATCCTCAGAGGGTGAGGCTCCTCCTTGGTGGCGTCGCCATGGAAGTACTCCGTCGTCTCCTTCACGAGGCGCAACGCGTTCTCCTCTGCGGTTTTCATGCTCTTGATCTCTGCCTCTGCTCTTCTGAGGAAGACAACCATTTCCTGGAAGAAGTTCTCGCTCGCGCCTTGATCGGAGCAAGTCTCCTTGAGCTGTAGGACAAGCTTCACCTTCTCGAGATCGGCTTCGAGCCTCAGGATGTTGCCGCTCAGCGTGTCCATCTCCAGTGTGGCCGCTCTCTTCACGTTGGAGAGCTCACTGCTGAGCCCTGCAAGTAATTTCAAGCCGTCCCTTTTGAACTGTTCCTTGCTGCCGCTGCCAGGATTAACCGCACTTTGATCAGAATCGAAGCCTTCTGATCGGATGATCTCTTTAACCACGAAGTGAAGCAATGTCGTTCTACCATCTGTTGACTTGATGTCTGCAAGCTTTAGGAGAGTATCAAGCTTGAAAGCCCTCGCCTCGCCTCGATTGGTTCCATCATTCATGCGGTTCCCGGTTTTTAGAACTGCATCTAGCAGCTTCAAAAATAGTTTGCTGCTTCTTAACTCTTCACAGGCTGCCTGAAAGATTTCTGAAGGAATATTACATTTTACTCCAAAATAATTGAGAATTCAGAAGTTTGATAAGTGATCTATTTGATTTTTTTTTTTTTGGGGACAGCTCACGGGTGAGAAACTTAGAATGTGTGGCATATCTTTTGTGAAGCATGAAAACACCTATCTTAAATTTACATTTTTAAGAGAAGAGAATAATATCTAAACAGTTGGTAATTTGATATAATTGGTAGGTAAAATGGAGGAAGTATTGTTTTTTTGACGCAAGAGGAAGTATTGTAAGCTTCATGGAATGATAAGATCATCATAGCTATTTTACCTCCAATGTTCCAAAAGATTTCCTTAAATAATTCACTTCATTGTCAAAATTTGCTCTGTACAGCATCGCATCCACTCTCTCGAAGGCAAAAGGAACTCCAAGTACATCTTTCAGAAAGCGCTCTGCTGGATCAATTTTTGACAAATCGCCACTATAACCTTTTAGTTTCAATTCTTCTTCTTTTGTTGGTGCCATCTTAGCTAGTGTTTCATAGAACTCAGATCCTAAATCTTCAGGATTTCCTGGTAACACAGATTAAAACATTTATAACTAAATCAGGCAAAAGTTGCATCATTCATACTCCAAAAAGTAATGCAGTTATGCAAGAGTTTTCACTGAGTACTGTCAACTATGTTTTAAATATCACGCCAAATGTATTGAACTATTGATGAGATATGTTGGCTCTGGACAATAAACAAATACTCCAGTTGGAATGGAAGTTGTTGGATCCAAGTATCCAACATAGCCAATGAATGTTTCCATGTGACATCATAAGAAAACAACTGCATCATAGGCCCACTACTGTAGCATACACAGCATTAACCTTTTCTATAATAGGAATTCCCTAAGGAAACCGTGCATGCTCGTAACAGTGATGATTAAATAATCCCACAAAGGTTCACAGCATTCATAATTCTAGTTGATGTATACCAACCACATACGGAGATGCCTAACAATTTTCGCCGGGCAAAAAATTTTTTCGCCGGGCGAGACGCCTAACAATAGAAATAATAGGAAAATCTGGGGATATAAGTCACTGTGCATGGGTAAAGAAGCAATAATTCAGTTATGGTTTCTACTGAATTTTATTTGTACACCAACAACAATAATCAATAGCGTTCACTGGTAGTTAGCCTCCCAACACAGTCGTGATCTCTGACAACTTATCACTCATGACATATGATGGAGTTTATAGCACGGAATGTGACATGCTTATCATGATGACATATGTAGTTTTTAGTACGGAATGCAATATGCCTTTATCTACAAAAAGAAAACATATTTCTTAGCATATATAGATGGTCAAATAACAACTTGAAAGATGATTGTACTATTCAAGATCAGGCAATAAAACACCTAAGTTTGGTAAGGGATGTCCCTTGACAGTAAGGCATTGATGAAACTAGACGTTTAGACCTACTACAACCACTTCTATAATTCAACCAGATTTGTTTCGGTGTACAAGAATTTCAACTGTCCTTTTTTAACAATGAGCAATGTATGTAATATCAACCAAGTTAATTTGTTATTCAATTACTTTAAGAATGGATTAGTAACTCACAAAACCTATAGAATGCTGGTTCACAAATTGGACATGATAAACTCAAGAATATTGTGTTAACATATTCACAATAAAAAATAATAGAAATTATATCACCAATTATTTCCAGCTCAAACGATAAACGAGTGACACGTCTGTAGGCCAATATAAGAGAGAAGTTGATGGTTTGTGATGAATAAAATGAGAAAACAAACCTTGAAATGAAGATGTAAGTTTAATTTGGATAATGAAAATTGGCAAGGAAGTCCTCATAATCTACGTTCTACAAACTAATAGTGCAGAAGTTCTAAAGCAACTGACAACTCATTTGTGTGCATGCCACTAGTAAATGCAGCTATTATCACATTGAAAATACAGACATGTAATATAACATTATCACAATACAGAACAGACACGAAAAGGTAAAGCACTAGTGTCTTTGTGAAAGATGCATCTCGCCTATTCTATCCATGTCACAATCTGCCTACTGATCTCACCATGGCCTAACATGACATGACCAATGATGCTACATCACTGTTTCTTTAAAAATATATTTTTGGCAACAGACTGTATCACTGGCTATTCACAAAAGTATATGTACCAACAAATTAAAAGTTACATAACAAAAAGAAAACGTCCATGTTTCATCGCATAGTGATACTCCAGTCCAGTCACTTGCACCCACAGTCCCAGGATCTCAGCTCTAGAAACTTAACATCAACCAATAGAAGCTTATTTGGAACAAACACAGCATTGCCATGTAATCATCGGACTTATGGTGCACAAATTATCCTTGTTGGAACGCATTACATCCAGAAAATTTGATTATGAAAGTAACCCCCCACCAAAAATATAATTGAATGTGACAATGGAGGTCAAAAGGCAGGACAAGTATAGGAGCCTTCTCTATCAGTTCACATCAAAATTAAAGGAAAAGGTGTCATGTTGGGGAATTGGAGAGGGAGAGAGATTCCCTGGTATGCTAGGCATGTACTCCCATATTTGTTAGGTGAGCAATACGACAATTGCTTATGCCTGAAATTTCGAGAACCTTCAGGTATAATTTGTGCGTCGTTGTAGAACAGTGTGACACTTCTAGAAATATTTACTGATTATAGTGATGAGTACAGAGTTAAATATCTCAAAAACTGCCGTTCAGTCAACAAGATTACTAAAAATATGATTTTGCAAGGACATTGAGGTCTTGGTGGCATACTGACATGTGATTTATGATTTGTGGCATACAGATGCCCCGACTTTCATTGTCGATTTCAGATGAATAGAAGAGTCAGAAATTCAACGGTAGCACAGAGTGAATTGATAAATTATGCTAACCTTGCATCTAGTAGAAAATTAAGTACAGTCAAAAAGCTGGAATTTCTCCCATTTAGCTCATCTTTCATTTCCTTCTCTGATAGCAGTAAGGTAATTCTGAGAATTTTTTTTGCCCCAGAAACCAAACAGGCTTACTCATCTTCCAAAAAAAAAAACTAACCAAATCACTTGTCAGGTACTATATGTTTGTGTGCTTAATTTAACAGTGACTAGATTGTACTACTGTGCAATGACATGTGGCCACCGGAATTGCAGAGAGCATAGCACATAACAATAGTAGTAATTGATAAATTCCACAATGACACAGTAGTAGGGGGACCAAACACCACATACGTCATGCGAGAAGTAAGAAATTGAGAGCACAATCTCACCACGCACGAGTGCACCAATCACCTCGTCGGCGGCCACGTTGAGCGATTTGAGCATGATCGCGACGTTCTGCAGCCGCTTCGGGTCAAGCAACCGCCTCTCCTGCTTCCCGGATCCTCCCCTCTTAGGGAAAAACTAACATTTGACTAACGGTAAACAAACGGTATAGTGATGGGAGTGGCATAAAAGGGTGGGAAAACTTGAATGAGTGGTATAAAAGGGAGAAGCCAATTTTAAGTGGCATATAAGGGAACTGGCCAATTTCAAGTGGCATATAAGGAATTCCCCCCTCTTTTAAAGTCACATTCTTTGGTAGGGTTTGATCCTGCTTCTTTGGCATCGATTCCTTGCTTAAAGCGGTTCAGCTTACAACTTATAAAGCTGTACTTTGTTGGATCACGGTTTGGGACTTGGAGCATGTAGGAGGACATAAAACCAGTGACATGCTCTGACACGCCGATCGAGATTAAAATGCCAAAGTTGACAATTGCACATGTTTCTTTATGATGTGGCTTGACACTTTTAGGTGGTTAGTTATTTGGTTCATTGACCCTATTTTGACTTCCTTAGCCATGTGGTTCCGAACTTGTGGAAACCATTCTATTGGTCACTTTGTGCCAAAACATAACTAATTAAGGCTGTATGTGAGTCTGTGACATTAGTTAATCATAAACCAAACATGGTCCTATAATAACGAATTTCAACAAAGAACCCCACCTTTTAGCAAGCTTTGTTGCATCAGGTTTTCGAGGTTGGAAGGAAGTTCAGAGGTGGTTAGAAAACGGTGATTATTGGGAAAATTGACTCTCAGCATGGAAAACTGGGAGCCAACCACATTAGGGCCGTTTCCACTCGTTCCTTACACGATCACCGCGAATCAACGCTATGTTTTCCCAATTTTTGTGCATTGATCGGTCACGCCGATGTTTCTTTTTATTGTCCACGACATCCACAACGTGATATTAACAAGAGATGCCAACATCGTGTCATGGTAACGATCACTTCAGAGAAACGCCTAGGGATCCTCCGACTAGTCTTCACAAGATGGTGGATTACGACCTGGATTTAAAGCCTCACACATTCTAATTATTTGATATTAGAATTCTTCCCTAGTATTCAAGTTTTTTTAGCGATCACTTCACGTTCTTCTTGTCCAAAAAACGTTAACCATCTCTATCCTAAGCTAAATGTTGGAGGGTGTTCGTAGTGCAGTCCTTGATCAATGCAAGTGAAGGGATTGGATGAGGGATGCTGCCACGTCACACCTGATCGTCAGTGACTCCTTTGTAATCAAACCGGCAGTGTACTATATTATGTTAGTACGTAGTAGATCAGTAGATGCAGTGGATGCAATCATGCAACGGTGCGCTGCCAATCTGATTCTAGGGTGATCGTGTTTAGGCTAAACATATTATGTTAGTAGGTAGTAGTAGATTAGACATCTTCAGTGTACCTCCGGTTACAGGAGAGAAAGTGGCATGGAGAAGAATTGTGAGATTCTCTGTCGTAGATACGTAAGAGCCGGTACAATAAAACACATAATTAAATATCAGGTCGGAAACGTGTCGCTGGTTTCTACTCCTTCCGTTTCAGAACGTATTAACCTATAATTGGATAAAACCCATCCTAGGACATGTCATCCCATTCTAGATTGCTATATTCTAGAAAGTAGGTAGTATCTTTTAAGCTAAAGATATATTTATGAGCGTGTAAGTATAGTGTTGTGTGTAATAACATATGTGCTTGTGTATCTACCGTGTAATCCAAAAAAAATTGCTCTAGAGGTCAGGGTTCACAATTCCGACGAAAACCGGTCAAATTCCGCAAAATTTCGACGTTTTGACACGGCTTGGAATTAAGTTTCGATTGGAATTTCGAAGGTTAAACATTAGATTTGGTCGAAATTCAGTCGAAATTTATCAAAAACCGATCAAAATTTATCGAAAACCGTGATATCGATGTGGCTCAAAATTTAGTGGTCAACCGGTAATGTAAACCCTGCTAGAGGTGCCTCCTCTTGCTCTTCAATACTCCATAGAACATTGCTATGCTCAGAAACATTTGAACACCTGAAAGTAATGTTCAGAAATCCGCTAACCCGCCAAACGCCTGAACGGCCCACGCCCAATTGAACACTGGGCCGCGCGGCGCGCGCTCCGAATTGCCCCGACCACCACGCCAACGCGCGATGCGGCCATGGCGGCCGCCGCCGACCGCCGTCGCCTCCCTCGCCCACCAAATGCTCCTCCTCCTCGCCGCCTCGCCGAGCGCCACTCGCCGGCCGACCTGCCCCTCCTCCTCCTTCCTCCGCGCCCTCCGCTGCCTCCACGCCCGCCTCCTCACCGCCGACCTCCTCCACGCCCCGTCCCACCCCCACTCACCCTCCGCCTCATCCACCTCTACACCTCTCCCCGACCTCGCCACCCCGCGGCTCTCTTCCGCTCCGACCCGACCCGGCCCCGTCGCGCCACCTCCCTCGTCGCGCGGCACGCCGCCGCCGGCCGCCTCCGGGACGCCGCCGCTTCTTCGACGCCGTCCCGCCCGCCCGCCGCGACACCGTGCTCCACAACGCCATGATGTCCGCGTTCGCGAGGGCGTGCCTCGCCGCGCCCGCGGTCTCCGTGTTCCGCGCCCTGCTGGGGTCCGGCTCACTCCGCCCCGACGATTACTCCTTCACCGCGCTCCTCAGCGCCGTCGGCCAGATGCACAACCTCGCCGCGCCGCACTGCACGCAGCTGCACTGCTCCGTGCTCAAGTCCGGCGCGGCGGCTGCCTTGTCTGTGTCCAATGCGCTCATTGCTCTGTACATGAAGTGCGACACGCCTGAGGCCTCCTGGGACGCACGGAAGGTGCTCGATGAAATGCCGGATAAGGATGACCTCACATGGACCACTATGGTCGTCGGCTATGTCAGGAGAGGCGATGTCAATGCTGCTAGATCAGTTTTTGAGGAGGTTGATGGTAAGTTTGATGTCGTGTGGAATGCGATGATCTCAGGGTATGTGCAATCGGGAATGTGTGCAGACGCCTTTGAGCTATTCAGGAGGATGGTGTCAGAAAAGGTTCCGCTTGATGAGTTCACATTTACTAGCGTCCTGAGTGCGTGTGCAAATGCTGGATTCTTTGTGCATGGGAAGTCAGTCCATGGTCAGATTATTCGGTTACAGCCGAATTTCGTTCCTGAGGCAGCATTGCCTGTTAACAATGCATTAGTGACTTTGTACTCGAAGGGTGGAAAGATTGTGATTGCGAAAAGGATATTTGACACTATGAATATGAAGGATGTTGTTTCTTGGAACACCATTTTGTCGGGATACATTGACAGCGGCTGTTTGGACAAAGCAGTTGAGGTATTTAAGGTGATGCCATATAAAAACGATTTGTCATGGATGGTGATGGTCTCAGGATATGTCCACGGAGGGCTTTCAGAAGATGCTCTGAAACTGTTTAACCAGATGAGAGCTGAGGATGTCAAACCATGCGACTACACCTATGCGGGTGCAATAGCTGCCTGTGGTGAACTTGGAGCGCTGAAGCATGGAAGGCAGCTCCACGCACATCTTGTACAGTGTGGATTTGAGGCAAGCAATTCTGCCGGAAATGCACTTCTAACAATGTATGCCAAATGTGGCGCTGTGAACGATGCTCGTCTTGTGTTCCTTGTGATGCCCAATTTAGACTCTGTCTCGTGGAATGCCATGATTTCAGCTCTTGGGCAACATGGACACGGTAGAGAGGCACTTGAGCTATTTGACCAGATGGTTGCTGAAGGCATAGATCCTGACCGAATTTCTTTCCTCACAATTTTGACAGCATGTAACCATGCTGGTTTGGTAGATGAAGGCTTCCATTATTTTGAGTCCATGAAGAGGGACTTTGGCATTAGTCCTGGAGAAGATCATTATGCACGGCTGATAGATTTACTTGGTCGCTCTGGAAGAATTGGAGAAGCTAGAGATTTGATCAAGACAATGCCTTTTGAGCCTACCCCGTCCATTTGGGAGGCGATTCTCTCTGGCTGTCGGACTAATGGAGATATGGAATTTGGTGCTTATGCAGCTGACCAGCTGTTTCGGATGATACCACAGCATGATGGAACATACATCCTACTGTCTAACACATATTCAGCTGCTGGACGTTGGGTCGATGCTGCAAGAGTTAGAAAGCTAATGCGTGATCGTGGGGTCAAGAAGGAGCCTGGGTGCAGTTGGATAGAAGTAGGAAGTAAAATCCATGTGTTTCTTGTTGGTGATACAAAACATCCAGAAGCACAGGAAGTCTACCAATTCCTTGAAGTGATTGGTGCTAGGATGAGAAAGCTGGGATATGTTCCTGATACAAAGTTTGTGTTGCATGATATGGAGCCTCATGAAAAGGAATACATATTATTTGCACATAGTGAGAAGCTGGCAGTTGGATTTGGACTTCTAAAGTTGCCTCCTGGAGCTACAGTTACTGTTTTAAAAAACTTGAGAATATGTGGTGACTGTCATACTGCAATGATGTTCATGTCAAAGGCGGTTGGACGGGAAATTGTTGTTAGAGATGTCAGGCGGTTTCATCATTTCAAGGATGGAGAATGTTCATGTGGTAATTATTGGTGAATATTTTTTTCTGCGGTCACAGCAGCATGACTTCTGACAGTTGTTCGTGAGGTCCCTGACTCAAACAGAGGGATTGAATATGAATCCAGGAGAATCCGAGAATGGACTAATTCAGATTGCTGGCAAAGTCGTGGAGAAACTTGGCATTTCATGAGGGACATGTCAGTTGTGATCTTATATTTGATCCATTAAGATCATATTCATAAATAGCTGACATATTGATGTGTTTAATGGTACAATGGGTATCAAGGTTACAGGGCTGTCAATGATTATCTTCCACAAATCCCTTTTAGGTAAGCATCAATGATCAATCGATGATTTCTTTGGCATCCAGTAGCATTATCATGTCATAATCATGCATATTTGATATTCCATAATCAGTTTGCACCAGCTCAAGTTTCTGAAGCTAGTGTGAATGTGCAAACCAAGTAACCGTCTTCTCTTCGGTTAAATTTTTTCCCATCATGACAGTTTCAGGTTCTGTACTGATGTTATATTGAGTGACTAAATGGTGAAGGAGAAGCTCAATCAGCAATGGGAACTTTTGGGGGGTTGGACGTCACATGAGATTTTCGGTCGTTTTCACAACGCTGGTATAGCTGAACATCCGCACAGTTTTTCTTTTGTTAAAATAACCCTTTTCCCCTCATTTTGCAAGAATGAACCACTTTAGGATCTGTGCACTCTGCAGGCCAGATAATCGGTAATGAGCCTTTAGATCCTGTTTTTAGGGAACAAGAAACAGATGGCTTGTTTGAGTGAATTCCCAAGCAATTTTGCTGCACCATCCATTAAAGCCAATACATTAAAGACTATGGTAACTATCAAATATTATGTTTTACTTCCAATTTCTTGCTAGTTAGAGAAAAAGAGAAACATTTGCACTCCGCAACTTTGTCTTTTCTTCCCATTAGCAGAGACATAAGGAAACATTTGCACCACTATATTGTCACATGGATCTAAATTATAATACTAAGATAGATTGATCGATATAGTTGTATGTAAAACATGAATTTTTGTAAATGTAGATCTAAATTATAACAATGCTGAGACATGGATCTAAATTATAACAATATAGATCGATCCACATTATGTACATGAATTGTCTTTGCATAATCTGTAAGGCTCAGAAATTTATGTTTCATTTATTTTATAAAGTATCTGAGTGGAGAGATGACATTCATTGTTACCGTAAAAGTTCAAAAATTTTAACACCGAAGTTCCTCGATATTATTAAAGATGGGTTCAACTATTGTGATGTCTACATGGCTTAATAACATAGTACGGTATTTGTTTCATGTAACACCTACGTAGTACTAGAAGTAAAACTAAAAATGAGAACACCGATAGAACCACATCTCAATATTATCGAAGAGTTCTAAAAAAAAATTATCGAAGGACCCCCCTCCATATTGTCAAAGGACTCGGTTTGCTCCGGTCCTAAAAGTTAGGATACACTTTATACCGGGTTTAACTATTAAAGGACTTGGTGATATTAGAAGTTACTTCCTCCGTATGAAAAAAAAGATTGAATTACACACAGCCATGCCACAAAACATATCAGGTTCCACATCCACGGGCCTGCGCCGACCAGCCTGTGAAGGTACACAGCGCACGAGGCCAACGTCCTCATGCTGCGCGCCGGTCCGACCATATGACGGTAGGCAGTTGAGAGTTGAGACAGTTCAGCTGTTGCCCGGTGGCCAACGTTCACGAGCAGTTCAGCTACGTATCTCAACAGGACTAGATTTCTTATATTCTGAGACTTCTTATATTCTGAGACATATATTCTGAGACAGAGAGAGTACCTAAGAATCACAGGAAACACGAGCAACGACATGCATAAATAGACCCCAATAGGAATCAGATTTCATTTCAGCACGTTTGTTTCCACATGTAAAGGCACTCTGAGCGACCGGACAACAGAAACTGGTTTAGACCTTTACATGTAAAGGCACTGCTGAGTTGATAAACACGAACTGGTTTGGATCTAGTATAGTAGTAGTATTTCTCCAGTATTGCTTTGCATAGCGTCGTGATAACAAATCGCGACTTCCAAACACTCGTTACAGATAAGTCCAGCTAAACGGAGAAGAGGACGAGCGGCTGCAGTTTCACTAGGCTACTCGTCCAAGTCCAACATAACGGCATTCTTCCTCTCCTGAAATGAAGTCCAGAAGATCAAATATACTATTATAGTCAGACACACGTAACACCACCACTGTTCTTGTGGTGCACTGGTAAAGTAAGAAACATAAGCATTTTATTTTTGCGCTTGAGGATTTTGTTTATGGTACTTGAGGTACAGGTATCTCTTTATATATTCTTTTTTTAAAAACATTTCTTGATACCTCTTCGTACCTTTTATGATTAACACTAGGATATAGTTCTCCCTCTCATTTCCTCCAAGGACCCAAAAAGACACTGCTTTTAGCATCCATTTTCATGTCAGTTAAATAAGCTACTTTCTAAACAAACCCTGTTTTGATCATGTCTTAAGCAAAACTGAAGAAAAACAAGGTAACAAAGTGGGTCACACACCACACAGAACAGAACTAGTGTTAACAGAAAGCAACAGGTCAGCTCACCTGGGCTAAACGGCGGTCCTTGTTCAACTTTAGAGCTCTTCCTTTCTCTTCACCAGACCTGAAGATTTTCTGCAAGTGTTTTGCGATTGTTTGTGATCAGCAATCCAAAAGTATATGAGAAATACGCAAAAGGAATTAGCAAATCCAGTGAAACGTGAACACAAGCAGGATAAACTTTGAAAAAAGACGAGCAGGGGCTGCTCATGGAAGATCGTGTAAGCAAGCTCGTGCATGTTTGAACAATTTAATGACCTGATAAAAATCACACAGCTCCCCTTGATTTTCAAGAAAAGGAATAACTATCCATGCAGGGGCCTAAGAAGATGAAGACTAACTGATTCAACAGTTTGATGAGTAGTCAAGGCTCGTGTGCATGAAAATGCTAAAAACATTTCTCCCCTTGTCCTCAGGGAAGCAAATGCTGCTAAGGATAGAGTGCCCACTTTTGCAGTTTTGTTTACTCTGAATTGGTAGCTTCAAGTCAAAACCCTAAACCTAAAGCGGATTACCATCAATCATGGTTTACTGCATTTTATGTACCATACTTCCCGAGTTCTTTTTTAAATATATATCCAACCATTGACTTTTGGTTATCATGTAACAAGTTACCAGTTCAAAAGCACTTTGCAATTATGGGCTTTCAATTGGTGGTGGGAGCTAAAATCTCAGTTTCTCACCTTATCAGTGGATGACAGAGTTTCAGCTTTGTCAGTCTTAATGTCAAACACATCTTGAAGAAGTCCATTCTCCTGCATCAAAAACAGAACCAACTTTTGTCACATTAATATACCAGATAAATTAGCACAATACAAAAATGGCTTCACTCTGGAAAACAGTACCTGCACATGCTTGAGGAAGCCTCTCCCAAGAAACCGCCTCAAGAAGTTCAACTATAGCATTATAAAAAATTAGGCAGGGACAAAAAAAAATGCAGAAATTCAGGAATTCAGTAGAGAAAGTGGTTAGGTAAGCACCTGAATCAATTCAGACCATGATGACACCCTTAAAACGTCACGCTTTCCTGAAATCTTAACAGATTCTTCAGGGCACTCACCATACTGAAAAGGAAAGAAAGATCAACATTATTGGCAGCAAATAAACGGAACCAAACATTCAAACATAAACATGAAAAAATGAGGCAGACCTTAACAAAATCCAAGATCCGTTGAAACAGATCTCTTTGGTCAGTAAGATTTTTCTTATCTGCACCTTTACCCCCTGCCTCCATTGAGAGATTGGAGGCAAGACTTGATATTTTGGCTTTCAAAGCTTGCATATCCAGGAAAAGTTTACTCTTAGAACCACCAGTTCCTCCATTCTCAACATCATCATCTTCTCCAAAGGAAACGTCAAGCAAATTTAGCTCAAAGCACAAAGCTAATGCTTCACCCGCAGCCATTCGAACAGCACGATCCTCCGCACCAAGAAGAGTAGAGAGAAATGCAATAGGCCTAGCAAATGAAGAAAAAAGAAAGTAAATAATTTCACGAACATGAATAGCTTACTACATCACAAGCACACAGAGTTGGGTGGGATGTATCACTTACTCTTTCCAACTATCAGCATTTATCCTCCATGAACCAATAGTTGTAAGAAGAAATGCCCAGGCAGATATAGCAGCTGCTAACACAGGGGGCCTTGGTTTACGGATAATTCCCACCTACAAAAATTCCAAAGTACATTTGATTGTAGTTTGTCCTAAAAAAAATATGCCTTTGTCCAAATACTTTATATTATTTTTAAAAGTCAACGAGACCTATACATACATTTGAACCTGATTTTGGATGAATCACATCCCACATAGCTTTCAAAGATAACTCAGTTTCAGCTAAATCAGCAGCACCAACAAATGTCACCACAGCCAAGCAATCAAGTGCCTACAACATTTCAATATAGATTCACTTGAATGGAAGTGCAAAGAAAGTTTGAAAGCTAAAGAAAAAAGAAATACTTGACATACCGAAATCATCTTGGAAGCATCTGGCCAAGTTTGAAGGACCCTAGAAAGTTGTGCATGTGACTCCTCCATTATTTCATGTGAGCTGCTCCCAGCACCAACTGTAAGGGCTAAAAGACCTACAAGTCCAAAAAACACCCAATAGATAGGGTGAGTAAACAATAGCTGCAATGAACGGAAATGAGTATTTAGTGTTACAGGGCACATACCAATGGCACGGGATGCTAAACAAGCCTCTTTTGTAGATCCCTTCTTTATCGAACTGTTGAACAGACTCAGCAGGGTGGCATATCTTCGAAAGAGGGAAAAAATAAAGTCAGTAACACGTCCTCACAATGGAACAGAATGAATTAAGATATAGTCCATCTTCACTGAGAAGTGTGTTAGTCTGACATCTGACTAGGTTGGACTTGATTGTCATACTCCGAACTTGAAAATGTAAGTCTTTCATGTTTACAATAATCACTAGTACTATATAATATCCATATTGCTGACAACTAAGTAACTATTATCTCTAGATGCAACTGTAAGATTGACTGGTGGAAGTATTAGCTTACTTGTTCTCCACAAGACCATGAAGAATGAAGCTTTCAAAAGCATCAACCAGTTGAGAGAGTGCGGCTTCCCTGGTAGACCCCCTGCACCAACACAAATGGTAAAATATTAAGTACAATAAAAAAGAGCAAGCTTGATAATTTCAACATCCAACATGATGGTGCTACTTATTTGTCAGATCCATATTTGATAAACAGGATTCAACATTCACAACAACAATGGAGCTAAGCAAGTTTTTTCAGGGAAAAAAAGCAACTATGACGTAAGCAGAAGCATTGTGGACCTTGTGCCATAATATAGGGTGGCACCATCATGTAACATCAAAGGTTCTCAACAATTAACGAAAAAATAAAAGTATCACCCTAAATACAATACATGATACAGGGTGGCCTTGTCACATACAAAGTGGCAAGAGATAATCAAAAGACAAGTTCCATAAATGTTGTACTTCTACCCCCAAATATCCTCTTTTGTAGAATAAGACATGCAATGATAGATCGTAAAATTATTGTGAAGACCATTAATTGAATATAGATAAGACTGTTCAATATCACTGATCAGAAGGATGCAAGGGTGAGAAGAATGCAAACGATAGGGCTCCTTAGCCCTCATCAGTAAACAATCAGGACTTCGCATCATCAGACATAATGTGGTTGTAAGTAAACCAGCAAGTCAGGCACAACTATCGGCAACTTGCAGTTACAAAAGTTTCCAATGAAATCACAGTTGGTTTTAAAAATGTCACGAAACGTTGCTCTGAAAAATTGATGCAACACATCACAATAAATTTGTCTAGCTTAGTTTATCATAATGGGCCATAGTAACTGTACAAGTATAGTATACAGGGAACTTGAACTCACAATGCTTTTAGTACACATGAAACAGAACAACATTAAGAAGTCCACTATTCAGTAATCCAGCAAAAAAACTCCAACCATCCCATTAATTTATAGCTATAAGAACAACTTGCAAACTAAAATCCAAAAGTTCATAGTAACGTATAATTTGACGGATTATAAATATTATCCAAAGCTATCTATGGAATCAAATATCTCAGCCAATTAAGAGCAGGTGTCAAGCCCTCATGTATTTCAAACAAGGTAATATCATACCACGCCAATAACAATCCATACTGACAGCATAGTTGCATAAGAAACAAATTCATCGAAGCAAAGCCTACGGAAAGAAGCCGATCAAACAATTTCTACGCGAATTAAATCAAGGTACCGCGCACACAATACCGAAATGGCAACAGGGGTAGTAGAAACTAGAGATGGCGAGACAGAAACTTCACCTCTTCTCATAGAGAGCATCGATGTACTTGTCGAGGACGAACTCCTGCGAGCCGACGTGCTCGGTAGCGTACGACATGGATAGATCCGACAGCGCCGTCGACGACGAGCCCACGCTGTCGGCGTCGCTGCTGTCGATCAGGTCGTCCCCGCCGCCAACGCCACGGACCTTGCTCTTCTTACCTGAAAAAATCACCAAAAATCATCACACAACCAAGGAAAAAAAAACACCAACACCACCAAACAACCAACTCGAAGAGAGGAACTCACTCTTCCCCATGGCGAAAGAGGCCGCGCAGCAAGAATCAGAGAACCTGATCCCAAGAACCAACCACAGCAAGAACAGGCGAGGCGGCCGCAAGAAAGACGAGGGAGGAGACGCGACGCGGGGGGAGGTCGGCTCGGCTCGGCTCGGCTCGAATCAGGAGCTAGTGCGGTGGCGCGGATGGGCGCGCGGCAGAGCCGAGACGGGAGAGGGAGTCGGGATCGGGTAGGAGAAGCAGCAGAAGCAGAAGCAGGGGTTGTTCTTGAGGGGTTCGGGTTGTGCGTGGAGTCGCGGAGCTGCCATGTGAGGATGGGAGAGCGCGTGCGATGCTCGCGAGCGAGATGGAGGAAGGAAAGGGGACGAGACGACGACGAACTGGCGGCGGCGGCGGATGTTTTTGCCTTCGCTAGCTTCCTCGCAGAAATATAAACGAGAGGCGGTGGAGGATGGATAAGCGCGCTTGTCTCTCGTGGAAGGGTGGGAAGCTAGGGCACGGAAGCTGTTTCCTCTCCAATTCTGTTCCCCTTTTTTTTGTTTTTACTAATTTCTTTTTGTCATTTTCGTGCTCTTCTTTTTGGCATTTGTTTTTTTAGTTCTTTTTCGCGCTATTTCCTTGCCCTAGCTTAGGTTTACTAATTTGCTAAAATAAACCTAAGCTGTTCTTTTTGTTTCCTTGCCCGTTTTGCTTTTGGTTCTCTGGTTTATTTTAGGCATTTTTCGCTGTTGTGCTTACAAGGATAATAGCGGAACAGCGTTTATTTTGGTTCTATAGTAGCCTCTGTTTTTTATTGTGACTTGTCTGCATTTTCATTAGCCACATTTGGTTATCTCTTTGGAGAAACAGGAACGTGTTTTTCGTTCAACAAGAATGTGTGGCCTTAAATCAGTGGCCTTTTATATGGTGCTGTGTTGTTATCGTCAACGGTAAGCACATAAACTAGTATGTAGTTATTTTTTAAAAAAAAACTAGTAATCCAATTGTGTTAAATCATTAGAGCGTATTTTGTGTTTGATAGAATGGGTGCCAAAGTCACATTCAGGTTACTGTAGAATGTCGCCGATGTTTTGTAGAGCAACTTGGACCAACGTCATTCCAATTGCAACAGTGCGAGCCTATCTCTTTGAATTGGAAAAGGAGAGAGGCGATTGGTGCCACGAGCAACTTAGGTTTATTGGACCATTTCACACAAAAGCAAGTGCACTATTCAATACTCATTGGCGTGTCCATATGTGCAAGAAAAGAAGACGAGATAACGTGTGTTTAGTACGCCCTTTCCTTCAAGCGAGCCACTTCATATATCTTTAGCAGCTAAGCAAAGAGAATTAATCAATTACTAATTAATAATCGATCAAATTAGCAAAGTTGGCTACGAAATAGCAAAAGGATCGGCATCTGACGAGGAATTTCGATGGGTGAGATACCTCTGCGCCCGAATCGTTCACCGGATATTCTCTACAAGCTTCAGTTCCATCAGTTTTGTGGGGACGTTTTGGCAGTTCGGTGCGTGCTGCCTGAACCGCCCGTGTAGGCTCCAGAGCCACAGGCACACGGGGCCACTCTGCCCGAGCGCCGTACGGCGACGCGCGCGGCAGGTGGTGCGCCGTGCGGGAGCCCCACCTCCGCGCGTGGTGGCGCACACCGACTGCGACGACGAGCACCCAAGTCCAAACATGCGTTACGCGTGTGCCGGTGGTGCGGGTATAGCTGGGCTCCCGGTGTTTTGTTTTTGTTTTTTTTTTTCATTTCACGGCCGCTGCGCCGTCCTGCTCTGGTCGCGACGCGCGCCCGCGCGCGAGGGCGGTCGTCCGCTCACACAAACGCTCGTACGCGGCTGTGTGGCGCACGGGCGCGTGGTGGAGTGGAACGGTGGGAAGGTGCGCGACGTTTCGCGGGGCCGAGCCGCTAGTGACGCGGACAGAGGGAGTAGTACGTGTGGCTACGGGCGACCTTGCCTTTGGTATGGTATGGTATGCCAATGCGATTATGGGAGTGCGTGGCTCGAACACAAATCGCAATGGACATATATAGCATTCCATACTGGATTCTGCAACGACGTGGGGCCTCGCATCGCACAAAATTTTGGCTCAAACTCTAAACTGAACCAGTGAACACTGAACGCGTGGAAGGAAACGCCCAACCGTGACGTCTCTAGCATTTCTACGTGTGTGTTCGGCACCCCTTTTCCCAACCCATCGGACTCGTTTTCTGCGTGCACGCTTTTTAAACTATTAAACGGTGTATTTTTTTATAAAAAGTTTATATACAAAAGTTACTTAAAAATCATATTAATCCATTTTTGAAAAAAAATAGCAAATACTTAATTAATCACGTGCTACTAGACTGCTCTGTTTTCCGTGTTACTATTCCGGGTTGGGAACCAGTGTATGCGAACACACCCTACGGATTCTGTCATAGCATCTCCAATGGTCTCCTATGTCAAATTTTGATAATTATATCGAAAAATCATGCTCCAATAATCTCTCAAGTCAAATTTTGACAATTGTAGCGGCAAATTATGTTTTAATAGCCTCTCCAACCTTCCACAAATTTTGACAATTATAGCCAAAAATTATGCTCTAATAGCCCCTCCAACCTTCCACTCGGTAACCAAATTTAGCCAACCAAAATCACTTGTCAACCATGGCCCAACCACTCTTATAGCATTCCATACTGGATTCTGCAACGACGTGGGGCCTCGCATCGCACAAAATTTTGGCTCAAACTCTAAACTGAGCCAGTGAACACTGTGAACGCGTGGAAGGAAACGCCCAACCGTGACGTCTCTAGCATTTCTACGTGTGTGTTCGGCACCCCTTTTCCCAACCCATCAGCCTCGTTTTCTGCGTGCACGCTTTTTAAACTATTAAACGGTGTATTTTTTGTAAAAAGTTTATATACAAAAGTTACTTAAAAATCATATTAATCTATTTTTTTAAAAAATAGCAAATACTTAATTAATCACGTGCTACTAGACTGCTCCGTTTTCCGTGTTACTATTCCGGGTTGGGAACCAGTGTACGCGAACACACCCTACGGATTCTGTCATAGCATCTCCAATAGTCTCCTATGTCAAAATTTGACAATTATATCGAAAAATCATGCTCCAGTAATCTCTCAAGTCAAATTTTGACAATTGTAGCGACAAATTATGTTTTAATAGCCTCTCCAACCTTCCACAAATTTTGACAATTATAGCGAAAAATTATGCTCTAATAGCCTCTCCAACCTTCCACTCGGTAACCAAATTTAGCCAACCAAAATCACTTGTCAACCATGGCCCAACCACTCTCTCTCTCTCTCTCTCCCCCCCCCCCGGGCGCTGGCAAACCTTCCCACAAATGTTGTTGTTGTCGCTGCTTCGTTCACAAGCGCCACCGCAACTGTCAAGGATTCGATGGGGTGAGACAAAGCTGCCGCCGTAGGCCGCGAGCGTCATTGCCTCTGCCGAAGAAGAGCTCTTGAGTGCAGCCGTTGCTACTCCCCTCACGAGCACCGCTCATCACAGGCAGCCAAGACCACCACTCAAGGTCGAATTCAGCCAGTGGAGAAGTCGGTCCGAGCACTGGGGAGCTCTATTTGGGCTGAAGAAGTATTGGGCAGCAACGGCACAAGGAAAAAGACGAGGGACAACAACATCGAGGGAGATTGGAAAAAGAAAGTGGGGACAAAGAGGAAAAGAAGAGGAGAGAGAAGGGTGAAGAAGAAGGGTAGGGGAACAAGAGAGGCTAACATATAGGACCCACCATCGTATTAAAAGTGTAATTAGGAGAGGCTTTTGAAGTGAAAGGTAAATTTAACTACTTAATTTTGTTGGCCAACTAGCCAAATGGACATAGAGAGTCTGTTAGAGATACCAGCCGACCTCGCTCACTTGAATTTTGACTTAAACTTGGGACGGACCCTGCCTTTGCATAAACACCTTAAATTTTACATAAACGCCTTTCTTGAGTTTCATATAAACTTGAAGTTTTGAAGGATCCTAGCATACATCGGGCCCCACATGTCAGTGTGTAGTTGAGGCGTTACCAACCCTCCCCGTCAACTACACGACGTTGGTGGTGGCATTACACGCACGCGAGCTCAACTGACAACTACCCCTTGTTTCCTTCCTCCTCCTAATCGATTGAGCCAGGGCCTACCCCGGGCGGCTCCCTCCCACTATCCTCCATTGACAAGACCACCGCCGTCCATGTCTTTGTCGACTTCATCCAGGTCTTTCCCTTCGCATTCGCTGAAATCATCGAGGACAAGGCCGTATCGATCTTTGCCATGTGGGAGGGTTTCGCCAAGGTGCTCGTCCACTACTACCCCGTCGCCGGCCACATCACGGAGC
>CM020184.1:19300511-19341726 GCA_009805545.1 Oryza longistaminata | reverse complement strand
CGCCGCGCGCGCCCGGTCTCGAGGAGGAGAGACCAGCAGTCGCGAGGATGGCGCCTCCGCGCGGCCGATGGAGGCCGCGGCGGAGCCGTCGAGGCTGGACAGGCGGAGCAGCGCGCACGCTGCGTTCTCCCGCGCGGCCGGCGACGCGGCCGACTTGAGCGCGTGACGAGCGGGCCGTATCGCGCCGCCTCCACGATGATCGCCCTTCCGTGTTCGCGCAGATCGACAGTGTTGAGCAGCGCCGTGACCGCCGTGCTCCTGCAGGAGCGGGTCGGCGTAGGAGCGCGGTGGACTCGGTTCTTGGATATCCGGCTCGAGTCGGACGGAGGAGATGGTTGGGTTGGACCGCCGGGTCGGCACCGGTAGCTAGCGAGAGGTCTCGCGTCGTCACGACGATTTGATGGTTTTGGACAGCTTCTGCGTGAGAGTGAAGGGGTGTAATGGCATCATCCGGTGACAGTATCTGCGGATTAGATAAGCATTTGACTTGAGCTTCTGTAATTTGACCTCACTTGAGTGAGTGAGTGAGTAAGTTAATTAATGAGACGTGCTCGGACGAGCGATGGATAGAAGCATGGGCGTTTGTACTGCGGAGCCATCCAATAACAGCTGCCATTGCTTCTGAGCCCAACAAATCACACGTGATGGAACCAGGTTGTACAGTGGTAAGATCTTGAGTGTTGATACGTTGATTTCGACGGGGTTAAGACTTAAGAATACTACTGATCTTTTTTATTAGATACTCATGCACCAAAATCATGTGCTCCAATTTGGAATTTGCAGGAAAAGACCCTGGGAAGGAGGGTCAATGCTACAAAGCGTCAAAACACGCGCCATTTTCTTCTTTTTCCACACAAATCGACTCGTTTTTATCCTATCTCTATGTGAACCGCACGGGTCATCTTGCCATGACTTGCTTGACTTGTATTTTTTTTCCCCATTGTGCGTCATTTTTTGTGGTTAAGTTGCTGTGTTGGTTTAACTTCCACCCTAAGCTTCATGTTAAAACCTAACAATCAAGTCCTCTACCACAACCAAACCTAGAACACACAAACACGCACACATCAACGAAATTATTTACCTACTTGTGTATCCAATATTTATTTGTGTAAATTTTGTAAAACTATAGATGCTCTATCCAATTTATCGTAAAGCTACAAATTTAATAACATGCTTAATTAAAGAACTACAACATTTTATGTATGTTCTATAACAAAACTATAACTTCTAGCCTTCCTCATTACCTATGGTCTCAATAACAATTTTGTACATCTTCTCCTTTCCAAGTCACCTTTCATGCTAGGCACAATTCGAGACTATAAGTGGGTTCCACACGTTATATAATAGTGGATACAACTAACATAGTTTTGAGTACTTTTGAGGGCTGTTTGATTGGCGTACTCACATCACCGAAAGTTTGCCATATTTATGTTAGCTAACATGTCCAACATGTGGCCAACATAATTGAAAACCACACTTCAGCTATAAAAAGAGAGTAAGCCTATCACACTTTTAGACAAAAAGGTTTTCACCCAACTTAAAGATCCGTATAACAAAGTAAAAGAATAAAGCTAAGGATGCCAGCGCCAAATGAAACACAATGCCTCAGCGGCTGAAAAACCCTAGTTATTGGCATAGCCTAACAAGACATAACTTAAAAAACCTCAAAAAAAAACTAGCAAACTACCACCACAAGAGATCTTCAACCATGTTTTTACAAACACATGATCCTCTTATGATTAGGTCGACTGAATTCTACATTCCTCCAGTTCTCTAAGCTTCAGAAGTTTTCTGGTCCTCTCATCTCGTGGACATTGGTAAGCAATGACTCCTTTAAAGCATCTAAGGTCCCCAAAAGCTTATGAGGAGTCAGGCTTCTCCGTTGTATAAAAAACGACACAACTTTGCGAGGCAAGTATAGAACATTCGACATCAGTTTATTGTTAAACACACAATCGTTTCTTGTTAGTCAAATGGACCGGGAACCTGCAACAAACAAATAGAACATAGAAACATTCCTGCATAAGATTTATTAGGTCAACTCTATGTAAGGGCACTCTGTCCCATTAGAACATATCTCTGAAGCAATACCATATAAAACCTTGCCACACTTTTGTATGCAAAATGACATGTCGGACCCATGTCACGATGGAGGAATCATGCCATAAGTGTAGCACAAACTAAATAGACACCCAACCTAACTTGAGCTATGACATGGTGAAGTAAACTATGGTAGTGAACTAAACAAGCCCTAAATTTGTGGCTGTATAAGATACTTCTTTAAATCCATAAGTTTTATGGCATAGGAGTATTGGCTAAAGTAAGTACTCTATATTTTTGTGAAATTTATTTATTTATTTTAATAAAAAATGTAACAATAAGATGTTTGAACCGTGTGAATAACAACATGGATATTTGAAAAAGAAAGGGTAGAAGAAATTCGTTGGGGGACACAAAACTAGAAACTTAGGCCCACTTGTTAATCATTGGTGCGGAAAAATTCGGCTCAATCCGGTCCGTTCGCCTCTGGGCGGTGAGGCACGCCCGCGGGTATAAGGCGCCCGCGGGCAATGGGCATGGGCAACCATCCTTACCCGTCATGTAGTAATGGGTATACCCACGGGCACAAATAATCTCACGGGCATGGGTATGGGTAGGCACTACCCGTGCCCGTCGCGCCCGATTGCCATCCCTAGATACAACTAACTTAGTTTTGGGTACTTATGAGGGTTGTTTGATTGGTGTACTCACATTGCCGAAAGTTTGCCATACTTTTGTTAGCTAACATGTTCAACATGTGGCCAACATGGTTGAAACCACACTTCATCCATAAAACAGAGTAAGACAAAAAGGTTTTCACCAAACTTAAAGATCCGTATAACAACGTAAAAGAAGAAAGCTGGATGCCATCGCGAAATGAAACACAGTGCCTCAACGGCTGAAAAACCCTAGTTATTGGCATAGCCTAACAAGATATAACTACAAAAACCTCAAAAAACACTAGCAAACTACCACCACAAAAGATCTTCAACCATGTTTTTACAAACACATTGATCCTCTTATGGGTTAGTTCGACTGAATTCCACCTTCCTCCAGTCCTCTAAGCTTCAGGAGTTTTCTGGTCCTCTCATCTCGTGGACATTGGTAAGAAGTTACTCCTTTAAAGCATCTGAGGTCCCCAAAAGCTTATGAGGAGTTAGGCTTCTCCGTTGTATAAAAAACGACACAACTTTGCGAGGCAAGTATATAACATTCGACATCAGTTTATTGTTAAACACACAATCGTTTCTTGTTAGTCAAATGGACCGGAAACCTGCAACAAACAAATAGAACATAGAAATGTTCATGCATAAGATTTATTAGGTCAACTCCATGTAAGGACACTCTGCCCCATTGAAACATATCTCTGAAGCAACACCATATAAAACCTTGCCACACTTTTATATGCAAAATGACATATCGGACCCATGTCACGATGGAGGAATCATGCCATAAGTGTAGCACAAACTAAATAGACACCCTGCCTAACTTGAGCTATGACATGGTGAAGTAAGCTATGGCCGTAAACTAAACAAATCCTAAATCTGTGTCTGTATAAGATACTTCTTTAAATCCATAAATTTTATGGCATAGGAGTATTGGCTAAAGTAATTACTCTATATTTTTGCGAATTTTTTTTATTTATTTTAATAAAAAAGTAACAAGAAGATGTTTGAAACGTGTGAATAATAACATGGATATTTGAAAAAGAAAGGGTAGAAGGAATTCGTTGGGGACACAAAACTAGATACTAGGCCCACTTGTTAATCATTGGTGCGGAAAAATTCGGCCCAATCCGGTCCGTTCGTCTCTGGGCGGTGACGATCCAACCGTCCATCCAGATCCTGGGAAAGCCGCCGGATGGGACCCATTCCGATCCCGTCGTTTCAAAAGCCCCACCCCCAAGCCGCATCCCGGCTTACAGGTGGGCCCCACGGAACCGAGGGTTATATCGCGTGGTTCAATTCCGGGGCCTTATCTCTCTCTCTCTCTCTCTCCGAAACAGCCGACCACACCAGAAGTCCAGAGGCGAGGGTTTCCCACCCGCGTGAAGTCGGCGCTCCCCTCTTCCTCCTCCTCCCTCCTCCTCGGTAAGGAAACCCTAGCCCCTCCTCCTCTTCCTCCCTCCTGCGCCGCCTCGATCCGATCCCGTCTCGTGCTTCTTCTCCCCCGATCGTTCGGAGCTGCGTGGGTGCGGCGGATCGGGAGCAGGTTGGATCTGTTGAATCGTCGCGGGTTGTGTTGTTTTCAAGGTTCGTGTGGTCGTCAGATTTGGTCGAGATTAGAGTCTGGATCCGGTGTACTGGTAGCGCGAGGTGGATCGGGAGTGATTGGGACCTAGTTCTGTGGCGAAATTTCTAGGGCGTGTAGTGATCCTTCGCCTCCCGGTCTCGGGATCTGTGCGGGAAGTACTCTAGATGGCTGTTCCGCGCGATTTTCCTGATTTAGGCCACTAATTTAGGTGGATGTATTTGGATCCATGCTGTGTTTGTAAGTTGTAATTGCCTGCCAGGAGATGGCTTTGTTTGTTGGCTATTTGAAGTAGCGTACTGGGATGTGTATTAACATAGGAATACATGCTATTTTCCATCGTGGATATTAATCGGGTTATTTTGATTCCTTAATGCTTGGAGTTATTGTCATATTAGACGAGCCTTCCTGCTATGGTGCCATGCGGACATGCGGTTACTCAAGTTCACGGCGCTCTTTTTAGCGTTGTTGGTTTGAAAATTACATGTTATATGTCTTCTTCATGGTTGCATTCTGCTCTTGTATGTTTTGTTGCGCTAATAGTTTCCTTTTCATTGGTGATGTATCATTTAGGTTAACTTGAAGTAGTAGTGAGCATTGAGCAAACTATGTGTTTTTTTCTGAATTTACATGATTTTAAAGATTCAAACATTCTGAAATCTGTAGATTGCTGCACGTTTGCCTTATTGATTTTGGAAGTAACTGGTAACTGAAAATGTATGTGCTGGACTGCTAGTAGAACATGAACTAGAAGGAATACCCCTTGATGAACATGGCAATCAAGAAGTTAAGAAGGTTTCTTGATCTTCTATGACTCTGGTAGCTTGTAAAGACAAAACACTGACCATGTCAATGTCAATGCAACTTCTATAAATTTATGCCATTCGATCTTAAAATGTTAGCCTGAGGTTTAGTTCTTATCTTCTATCTTAGTCTTGGTGACAGATGCATGTTTGGTCTTACAATGATTTACTTTAATTATATTGATTGCCTATAGTTAATTTTTTATTACATTGTTGGCAGAAGATAAATACATCTAAGATGTGCTGTTTTAACTTTATTGACTGATTATATTCCATATTTCATTGTTTTGTGATTTTCCAAGTTGATATCTAGTTGACTAGTACTAATTGTACTTTCCGTTTGTTTCATGAGTGTACTCTCTATTTCGGTTTTGTGATTATTGAAACTAAATTCTGTTTCTTGGATATAATTTAGATTTTATGTTGGTTTTATTATTTTATCTGGGTGACATTCCGATTCTGAAAATTTTACATGGCTATGCAGGTCCTTCATTTGTCTTGGGGGTTAACTCCATGCTTTATTTTATTTCAGTATGTTTGTCCCACATAAAAAATGTTACCAAGTACCTGTAACCTAGTGATAACATCGTATGTGTTCATGATTGTTTCATGTTAGCTGCAAAAATCATTTGAGTATATGCAAATGAAAACCTTTTTCACATTTCGTAACCTACCTTTTCCTAAACCAAACCAAAATTTGCCACCCATTGGGCAATATTAACCTTGTCTGCTGAGTGTTGTGGTTTAATTTTAACCTTGTCTGCTGAGTGTTGTGGTTATTTGATAGTACCTTTGCTGCCGAAATTTTGTTGTGAGATATTTAGTAAGATAAACGGTGGTTGTTTTTCTTGTTCTTTCACTGTGTTACGTATAAAGTAATAGAGCATGCTGCTTTGAAGAAATCAGTCTCATTATTGATTAATTTGTACAAGAGACAGGTATCATTTCTTATTTAGCATGTCCATGTCCAATTTGGTATCATGAACAGAGCTTGTGTCAACAAGAAAGTTGAATGTACTATATAACAATAATATGACTTGTCTTTGTTCTGTGTTTTTTTTAATCTGTTTGCAAGTTTTTCTTGAGTGAACTGTCTGGTTAATGTTCCCTTCAAATCCCTTATATCCTTGTGTTTTGGCATTGTACAGGTGAGCCAGTCATCCAAGCTCTGTCAAGATGTCTGACAGCCATGAAACTGATAGGAACATTGAGATCTGGAAGATTAAGAAGCTAATCAAGGCTCTGGAGTCAGCTAGAGGAAATGGCACAAGCATGATCTCTCTTATTATGCCTCCACGTGACCAGATTGCGCGAGTGGCTAAGATGTTGGGTGATGAATATGGTACCGCCTCAAACATCAAGAGTAGAGTCAATCGTCAGTCTGTTTTGGCTGCCATTACCTCAGCTCAGCAGAGGCTGAAGCTCTATAACAAAGTTCCTCCAAATGGATTGGTTCTCTACACTGGAACCATTGTTACTGAAGATGGGAAGGAAAAGAAGGTTACCATTGATTTTGAACCCTTCAAGCCTATCAATGTATCACTGTATCTTTGTGATAACAAGTTCCACACTGAAGCTTTGAATGAGCTCTTGGAATCTGATGACAAGTTTGGGTTCATTGTTATGGATGGTAATGGTACTCTTTTTGGCACACTAAGTGGCAACACACGTGAGGTGCTTCACAAATTCACTGTTGATCTCCCAAAGAAGCATGGTAGAGGAGGACAATCTGCTTTGCGTTTTGCTCGTCTTCGGATGGAGAAACGCCATAATTATGTCCGGAAAACAGCTGAGCTTGCTACTCAGTTCTTCATTAATCCTGCTACAAGTCAGCCTAATGTTTCAGGCCTAATCCTCGCTGGTTCTGCTGATTTTAAGACAGAATTGAGTCAGTCTGACATGTTTGATCAACGACTTCAAGCCAAGATACTTAATGTGGTTGATGTTTCTTATGGTGGCGAGAATGGTTTCAACCAAGCTATTGAATTGTCAGCTGAGATTCTAGCAAATGTCAAGTTCATACAGGAGAAGAAGCTAATTGGCAAGTATTTTGAAGAGATCAGTCAAGATACTGGGAAATATGTCTTTGGGGTTGATGACACTCTTAAAGCTCTTGAGATGGGTGCTGTTGAGACTCTAATAGTGTGGGAGAACCTTGAAACCAACAGATATGTGCTTAAGAACAGTGCATCTGGTGAAACTGTGATCAAACATTTTAACAAAGAGCAGGAAGCTGACCAGAGTAATTTCCGTGATCCGGCTAGTAATGCTGAGTTGGAAGTTCAGGAAAAAATGTCTCTTCTGGAATGGTTTGCTAATGAATACAAGAAGTTTGGTTGCTCGCTTGAGTTTGTCACTAATAAATCTCAAGAGGGATCTCAGTTTTGTAGAGGATTCGGTGGCATTGGTGGTATCTTGCGTTACCAGCTAGATATCCGGTCATTTGATGAGCTTTCTGACGATGAGGGATTGTATGAAGACTCTGATTAGCAATCAGCCAATCACATGACTGTGCTGGCCCAGGGAAGGACGCCGCAGCTGCAACGAGTCTGATTCGCTCTACTTACGCAGGAACACTTCGAAAGCAGCTGTATGCATATTAATTCTTTGGTCTTGCTCAAATTATTTTGGTTACTTTCTCATGCTATAATGTAAACTTGACTATTCCTCTCCTCTGTTTCAGATCCAGAAATTGATGGGCGTGGGCCAGCCTCATCCTATGCTGGAAGGGATTAAGGCGAAAGGATTACTGAGTCACATCATCATGATAGTAATGTGTCAAGAAGTTATCGAACTTAAAAGGCATGCTGTTGCCAAGGTCGTACTGGTTGTCTATTGTCTGCTTTTTGCAACTATATTCGCAAGTTCTGAATTCTAGTGTCTGCTTGAAATTGAGCACGCTGGACGCGCTCGTGACTATATGGTGTACTTGCAATCTGCTACTTTTACAGTTTTTGCAATGAAGTTACTGTTATGCTAGTTTGCTCCTCTTATTGCTGGGCTCCCCCATGGCTTTATTTTGACGTCAGTTGGTTGGATCTTGCCTGCTTTGTCTATACTACGTTTCTCCCGTGCCCCGTGGTTCCATAGCTGTTTGGTCAAGCCGGATGCCGATATTTCTCGCATTTTCTGGCAATGACTCCTTAAGTTACACCCAATTGCCGTGGGGATTTGCTTGATGGCAATGCAGAAGCAGTGATAAAAATCACTTTCAACTCAACAAAATCAGAGTTGGTTGGTGCCCTCTCTGTATAGCTGCTGGGGAGAATGAATCAAGGCGTGTCAAAAGTAACAAAGGCTGTTGAGCCTTGCACGTCAGATCGGTCAAAAAAACCGCCGTTCTCGTTGAATTTTCCACGTCATGGTCGCAAACCACGTGATTTGCAGTGCTCGTCGCCACTTCCGAATTCCGATGGGGTTTTAGAAATTCTCACTGGGCGACTCAAGGTCGCAGACTTCGCTGTTGCTGCGCCGGCGGGGCGCGGAATGTTGCGCTGTGCATGCAAGTGGGTGGTGGTTTTGCTGTTTTGCATGGCCTGATTGCCCTGCAGATTTTGACAGGCGAAGAAGCAGCCAAGCAGATGGAATTAATACACGCGACTCATGACGAACGGCATATGCTTCGGATTGTTAAGCGTGATGTGTCATGCTGATAAGGGGGTGGCCCAGTCTTTCTAAACTAATGGTGGGTTAATTGCACCTTCTAATCGTAATAGCGAGCCCATCAAACATGGACACTAAAATCTTTTTTTTCTCGCATTATCGAGCACGTGACCAACATGTTCTTTTGTTTATGCCAAAAGGCACAAACCGACCTCTCTCTTTTCTGAAACCTCTTGAAGGATTTTAAAGGAATACTCTGTTCTTTTCTGAGTACCACATAGGTCAAAAAGAGTAACTAAAATGAATTTGTGTTTGTTGTTATGAAGCAACAACATTTTGGTGTGAAAAAAAAAAACATTTTCGTGTGAAAAACATCAAAAGCTAACTCCTTGTGAATAGAAAAACATTTTCATGTGAAAAAACATTTGCAAATTCGCACGCCTTCCAGAATGACAAGTAATAAAAGAACAGAACCCAGAACCCAACCTACGGCAGCAAACGCACTGCTGTGCTCCGGTTTCGTGTGTACGCGCCCCCTGAAAAAACAAGATCCCTCTCATCCTTTCCCCTATTCCAGAGTCCCACGCATCTATACAGAAAAGAAAATGTGAAGCAGAACGGAATCCAGAATTCCGGATGAGAAGATGAGCCCGACGACGACGACGAACACGAAGGAAATCTTCGTACTCCACCCCAATCAACGACCGCCCACCGGAAGCCACCTTCTCCAGGGCGCGCCCCGTTTCGCCCGCGCCGCCACGACCCCGGTGGCCTCTACAAATACACAAGCCAATGCAACCATGAACGTAACACCAACCAAAACCAAGTAACCAACCACAGCAACACAAGCAGCCGCAGCCGCGACCGCGAGACGAAGGGGGAGAGAAGATTACTAGAGGAAATGGAGGGGCTGATCCCGTTCGTGATCGACGCGATCAGGAGGAGCAACGATCAGCGCGGCGGCTACCGCGGCGTGTCGTCGACGGACGGGAGCTCCCACGGCGGCAGCAGGAGGCATCTGATCGATTACTGGGAGCTCGCCGGATCGGCGGCGGAGGACGCACGACCGGGCTCCGCCCAGGCGACCGGTGGTGCCGGCCGCCGTGCCGCCGAGGACGAGCGCAGCCGGCCGCCGGCCGCCGTGGTTGCCGCCGGGTCAGCCTATCGCCGGAAATGAGCAACACGGGAGGAGGACCAAGTTTGAAGGATGGTTTTGTTACTTTGTTTTAATTTGCTTGATTTGTTGTTAGCCATGTAAGTAACAAGGTTCCGATTCTACCTACGAGAGCGTAAGATCAAGGTGATCACCACTCATATTTTCATTAGTTCTGTCAATAGTTCGCCTACATTTATCTTGACTTGTATTCGAAAATGTACATGACCATACATATAAAATGGAGAAAAATCAATAACGAATTGTCAACTCAATGTTCATCCTCCGATTCGGGAAGAATTCATCAGCTCCGTAACTTGCGTTTCGTCGCATGACATGAGAGAGCATCAGCCATGCCCACCATGTTCTGCTTTGCTTTGGTCAAGTTTCAGAATTTTACTGCTCCGTATTTCTTTTGAGATGGAAGGTTTCAAAAAGTTGTATCTGAACATGGATGGCACGGTTGCAAGTTGCAACTTCTGTCCTTAAGTGAAGGCTTCCAGCTGCAAAGTATCCTTCTCTAACTGTCTAACAGAATACACTGTTCCTCCTACTGTTCATCTTAATGCGCCTGACTTTTGTTGCTCCCTGATCCTTAATTAACTAACACATCGAAAAAAAAAGCAAGGAGTACAAGCTTTCGTGGTATCTCACGTGTAATTAAATTTGTGTACTGATTTTTCCCTATAATTAAGTGGACGGAGAACTAATACTAGGTTAGGTGCATCCAACAAAAAAGGAGATCGAGAACAACACGAACACGTACAGAACAAGAATTACGAACCCCAAAATTATCAAACATAAACTCTCACTGGTCATAAAGATACACAGTTAACTTTGACCACGAGATTTTACCATGTATGTTATTCAAAGTTTTAATGCAAATTTATACAAACATAAGTCACATGAGCATGTAGCTCAGTGGTTACAAGAGTCCCAGTAGCATCTTAAATCCTAGGTTCGACTTTTCGTGGGGGCGGATTTTTTTAGGATTTAACGGCTTGTGCTTTCAGCGGTAGGCGACGGCGAAGCGCCTGCGGTGACTTCGTCAATCTCCAAGATGGATTTGCCGGCCCAGTCTTCGAAGATCCTTATAGGAGTAGGATTTGCGTGCGTGTGTGCGTTCATAGGGGTGAGCTGCGTGCGATCTCCAAGATGGATTTGCCGGCCCAGTCTTCGAAGATCCTCATAGGAGTAGGTGCGTGCGTGCGTGCGTTCATAGGAGTGAGCGTGCGTGCGTTGTGAGTGTCTGCGTGGTACTGTGTAATTTAGAAAAAAAACATAAGTCACGTTTAAATTATATTTAACAATAAAACAAATTTTTGAATAAGTTCAAAGGATAAATTCCATCACGTGACTGGAGGGAGTATTGCTGAAGCATGTACTACGTGGTAGTCGTGTACAACGCATATCGTTTCGGCATCAGCGTGTGGCCTAACACCGCACGAATCTCGACGCACCTCCAGCGCTCTTGCGTGCTAAGCACCCTTGGTACAGCGTGTCAGCAAAAACAACAGTTACATCTTTTAATTCAGCGAGATCTGCTATGCTGACCAACCATCAACCATGTGATTGTTCTACGTACAGAAGGAGAGGCCCATCCGCCCATGAAGACAAATTAAACCGACGACAGCCTTTCATCTGTCCATAGTCCATACGACAAATGCAATGGACGAACAAACCGCATATGTCAACAATACATCTATGTCATTATAGTACTGACATAGAAAATGTTGTAGTTACTCAAACTGTACATGACAAGTATAACGAATCCGTGCTAAGTGCTAACTTACTCACGTCTGCAATCTAATCGATATTTTTACCATAGATTTATGCTCGACAAATGTGCATGAATGAATCTTCTAGGTCGATCACTCTCCAAACTAGGGCATTCTTTTTTTATCAACCTTGGATTATGTTTTGAGATGAGCTAGCACGTGTCAAGATAGATCTAACAATTGCTAAACAGACTTAGGTCTAGTTCTTTTCTTCAACTCCAAACTTCAATTTTCACGTTTTTCGTTAGCACACTTTTTAAATTGTTAAACGATGTGTTTTTTTTAAAAAAAATGTATAGAAGTTATTTACAAAATTCAAACAAATCTTTTTAAAAATTATAATTATTAATACTTAATTAATCATGTGATAATAAGGTTTCTTGTTTTGAGTGCACTAAAAATCTATCTTTAAAAGTGCAGATCGAATGCAGCCTTAAAAATAACCTCTAAATCTAATAGAGCATGTTCATATATATTGGTGTTTTAATTTATTTTTCCCCATTCCGAAGGAAATATATAAACAAAACTTTAAAAGGAAAATATATTTTTAAATTTGAGCCAGCAAACTGCTTGTGTTATATATAGTTAGGAAAAGTAGCAATTTTGTGCATAAGCTGGTTGGATAGGTATTACCCACAAAACCAACCTGCTCAGAAGCTGAAAATAAAAACAAAGAAAAGAAAAGATCAGCTCAAGACGCTTACAAGGGGTGTCTTAGGACAATAATTTCGCTAAATCTTTAGCCCTACACATGATCTATATATATGTTTTAGAAAAAAAAAACTCTCCATATGTGGATTACTTCCTGGATTTTGCTCACTATAGTAGGAATTGCCATCTCTTAATTCTTTTAAGATTCTAGGTTTTTTTTTCGCACCGTACTTCCTCAGCAATGATGCGTAACATATGTTAAACCATTAAACTGCCATAAAGCCCTACAAAACCTCGGTTACAAGATGGGCTCGCCTAATCTGAACACTCTATTGCCCGATCCAACGGTCCCATCTCGCGCAAACCTCGCAACCACACCACCTATCAGGCTACAAACAAACAGCCACACCAGTACACCACTGGCTGCAGCCATCTCTGATCCTCCTCCATCCACCCCTCACAAGACACAGTGTTCAAAAACAAAAGAACCTCATATAAGCACCAGCTGCAGCACTGCAGTTGCAGTGTAGCCTGAAGGACACCACCACTGGGAGTGAGAGAGAAGAGGAAGAAGAAGATGGATGAGGGTGCCACAGCATTTATCATCCACATGCACGCATTCATTGCCGCCCCGATTTAACACCACCCCCTCCCCGTAATTGTAATGGCGTCGCCCGGTACTAGAAGCGCAGCGGTGACGCGGTAGATAGGACAAGAAGGTGAAGGCGAGAGAGAGATTTCGAAGGCGTCATGGAGATGGAGATGAGCAGAAAGCTGGCAAGAGCTCGGCGTCGTGGACACCATCTACGAGGACGACCACGAGGAGGAAGAGGAGGAGGAGGAGGAAGAAGAAGAAGAAGAGGAGTGCTTCGATTCGCCCACCATGTCGTCTTCTCCGGCGGCCACGTCGCGGTCGTTCTCGCCGCTCCGGCGGCGTCCGCGGCGGCGGCGGAGGAGTTCGCCATGCCGGCGGCGCTCAGGAACGCGGTGCGCGAGTGGTACGTAACGTTTGCTTGCAGTTTCAGTTGTTGATCTTTTCGGTTGATTGTTCTTGTGGTGATGGTGGTGAATTTCGCAATCTGACTGGGAGATCGGTGTTGAATTTTGTTTTTCCTCTCTGTTCTGATGATGCATCGGCGAAAGGTCGCGGGCGAATGGGCCGTGCAAGCCGGATGTGATCGTCCGTGTCCAAGAACATTGCTTCGCTCTGCACAGGGTAAGAAAAGACCCTTCTTTCTTGAACACTTGCTTCTTTTCTGCACAGGGTAAAAATTCAGTCCTTCTTTCTGATTTCGAACGCCGTCTTTATCAATTTTTACCACACATAGTATCTTATTATTACCGATTTTTTTTTAAAGATTTTACCGATTAGAATGTGACTGAATTTTCTAACCTGCTGCGTTAGTGATGTCCTGCAGTCCTGGCAGTTTTAAAAATTGAATAGTGTAATAGATCATGCTGCGTGTCTTCTGTTAGAAACAAATTATTCATGGCAAATTAATACGGGTCCGGCTGGATAGAAACGGACGGATGGCAATGCATGATCAGTCCACATCCATCTGGTCATACGTTTCTTGTGATGTAAGAAAGGGAAGGGAGTAACTGCATTAGTTACTGTGCATTTTTCCTTGCACCAAAAAGACAGTGCTCATAGATTCATGCTGTGTTTAGTTGGGGAAGAGAAAATTTTTGGGTGTCACATCAGACGTTTGACCAGATGTCGGAAGGGGTTTTCGGACACGAATAAAAAACTAATTTCAGAACTCGCCTGGAAACCGCGCCGAATCTTTTTGAGCTACTTAAGCCGTCATTAGCACATGTGGGTTACTGTAGCATTTATGGCTAATCATGGCATAATTAGGCTCAAAAGATTCGTCTCGCGATTTTAGCTAAACTATGCAATTGGTTTTTCTTTTTGTCCACATTTAATGCTCCATATATGTGTCCAAAGATTCGATGTGATGGGTGAAGTGGAAAAATTTTTGGGAACTAAACTGCCCTCACTGTGGCTGGGCTACTGCCTTCTTTAGGTATACACATTTCAGGTTACATCCTTATGGTTTAGCCGCACTGCACAAAGATTCGTTGGGCAGATGCCCATTTTCTGCCTAAAAAAGAAATTATGTGCCTGCAATTTCATCAATGTAGTGCACTGGCAATGTGGCTTTCAATCCTTCATCAACTGGAACTTGCATAAATACATGGATTATAATGGCATTCATCAATTAAATTTTCTGCATTAAGGCCTGTTTAGATGGACTAAAACTTTTAAGTCCCTATCACATCGAATGTTTGGATATTAATATAAATATTAAACATAGACTATTAAAAAAAACCATCCATAATCATGGACTAATTCGTGAGACGAATCTATTGAGCCTAACTAATCTATGATTAGCCTATGTGATGCTACAGTAAACATTATCTAATTATGGATTAATTAGGCTTAAAAAATTTGTCTCGTGAATTAGCTTTCATTTATGTAATTAGTTTTGTAAGTAGTCTATATTTTAATACTACTCAAATTAGTGTCGAAAGACAGGGACTAAAGTTAAGTCCCTGGATCCAAACACACCTAGAGATCCTGCAAAAGGTTTGCAGGTAGATGAGCAGTTTGGTTGTGCTTAAATTTGGGCCAAGAAGGTAGAGTAGTGAGCCCGCAATGCCACAGGCTTCTCTGCCCCCACGAGGAACAGCTCCCAATGGCATTGCAAGAGGCAAAATTATTGATGACAATTCTGTAGCACATTTACTTCCCTGCCTTGGTCTGGCACTGGGATGCAGGAGGGATTTGTAAACATTCAGTAACCGTCAGCGAAGTTACTGCCTCGACAAGTTACTGCCTTCCATCCTCGTTGCACTTTTGATCTGCTCCTGTATTCCTGCATTGGTTTACCTTGCAGGCTGCAGTGATGATTTGAACTTTGAACTGAATTGAATACAGTAGTAGTAGAAGGCTAGGAGAAGAAGAGATCTTGTGTGGAATAGGGGTATTCATTATCATTAGGATTTGGTCCCTTCAATATAACATGTGCTAGTAGTACGCAGTTTGGCTATTAAATTTGACGCAGTTCTACAGGTAATATTGCTGGAATTCGAATATGAATTATGGTGGATTGGGACCATGGCATTTCGTCGACGTACACATACATAAGCATTGCATTCATGCTAACCAAACAAAAGGAAGGTGTGAATAAATGTGGGTTAGATGGACAGATCTCTTCAAAATTTACTATCAGTGTCCTTTAGGAAGCTCTGAACGTTAGTGTCATCTTGCATCAGTTCTTAACTGTCCTCAACTTGGCCGACATGGTTCTCTAGATACTCCTAAGCAACCTTTAGTTGCAAGTTATTGCAGAATTAACTGCTGCTCATTAGGATTCTAGTACTATTGTGCAGTTAGCAGACTGAAATGTTTTTTGTGCTGTACTGTGCATTCCAGTTTAGTGAAGAGTTAATGGAGTTTGTACAGTGTACAGCAACCGTGTGTTTAAAGGCTGAAAAGTTAGAACTTCTGAGGCTGGTGCCACCTGCGAGATGCATAAACACAGAAAGTTATAACTTCTGAAAAGTTGGAATTTAATGGCGTCTTTTTTGTTCTTTTCCTCTCACGGATAGCGTAGCAGAGCTGCAGGAGCAGTTCTACTAGGGTCATTTGTTACTGGTAGAGTGCCGGAATTGCCAACCCTGCTGTCATTTGTAGTATTTGCAAATAATCAAGATCCAATCCGCTCAAATACTTTGGCCTTGCTATCTTTGTGGGCTCATGGAACCATGGAACCATTCGCCAGATCGACATTTCCAGCTCCATCCTGTTTGGCAATGGTTTTTCTCTCATAATAAGTTCCAAGATTTCGTAGTACGACACGTACACCTGTTGGATTGTTCTTCTGTCTCTGCCAAATCGTTGGTGTCACAAGCTAAGAGACGATGAAGTATAGATAAATAACATTATGTTTCATGATGCGTGAAATTTAAAAATAGATCATTTAACTTACTATTTTGGTTGTTCAGATTGATGCTATTTCAACTTAACTATTTTTTTTTGACAAAGTTAAAAAAATCTCGTTTAGTTGTTGTCAAATTTGATAAATACATAAGAAATCTTGCCAATTTTGACAATATTGTCAACTTGCCCTAGTTTATTTTGGTTACGATAACATGTCCTATGTCTAAGTGACTGACACGTGAACCGTAACTCGTGGATCCACATGTCAGCTACCATGTTTTTTCACAAGAGCATTTTTCCATTTTTTTAGCAAGGTTTTAATTGGTTTATTGGTAGGATCCGATCACGTCGCAGAGCGCATCGAAGCGGCGGTGTCGGAGTGCAGCGACGTCTCGCCGTGGACCTGCCGGCGGGGCTCACCGTCGACCGCTCGTGGACGCGGTGGCGTCGTGCTACGGCGGCCGAGGCGGCCGTGCGTCGCCGGGGAGCCTCGCGGCGGGTGCGTGGGCGGCGCGACTGGCTGGAGCTGCGCGGCGAGGACGGGCTGGCCCGGCGCGCCGGAGACTACTTCTTCCAGGAGGTGCACGGACCAGCCCGCGCCGCGGGTGCTGCGCGCGTGCACGGCGTTCCTCGGGCGGCGAGGCGGGCCGCGCCGCGCCGGGCTGGCTCCGTTCCGGTGCCTCGAGACGCTCGCGTCGTCCGGCGGCGCCGACGGCAGGTGGCTCGACGACGTGGCCGCGCTCCCCGTGGAGGAGTTCGAGGTCGCCGTCGAGGCCATGCGCGCGCGCTTCGCCCACGACCACGACCTCATGTACACCATCGTTGATCACTACCTGCAGGTAAGTAAAAAAAAAAAGTTTACAACATCAAATTCCGCAAAATTTGTTAAAATTTGTGCCAAGTTGATATAGTAGCATGGTTGAGTTAAATCAAATACTCGGGGGAACGAAAATTCGCTAGACCTTGAACTGTTCATCACGTGATCCAATGACTAAAGCTGTAAGAGCAAGTATAATAGTAGACTATAAGCCGGCTAAATGCTGAGGTGGAGGAGAGAAGAGAGGAGAGAGAAAAGAAGCGGGCTGTAAACTTACAGCCGGCTTGGACATAAGAACCAAGAAACTCTGTGAGAGAGACAAGTGGGCCCTGTATTAATTATAAAGAGCTAACTATTATATGGGTAGGCTGAGAGAAGGCTATAAAGAACCTTATAGCCAACATGTCGGCTGTATTATTAGCCTTGCTCTAAGCATTTTGCTACTGAAGTAGTGTGTCGGTTGGTTTTGGAAGCAACTGTGGCGAATTTGTTGCTGAATGCAAAGCAATCCTCGTAATGCTCAATTGTAGGATCAAGATTCCTTGCTCCCAATGCAAGTTATACTTGGATACTGGGGCTGTGTTTAGATCCAAAATTTAGATCCAAACTTCAGTCCTTTTCCATCACATCAACCTGTCACACACACACAGCTTTTTAGTCACATCATCTTCAATTTCAACCAAAATCCAAACTTCCCCCTCAACTAAACACAGCCTGGATAGGTGCAGTACTATTTGGAGTAGTAATTAATTGCAAGTCAACCTGGATGGGCTAATTAGCTGCAGAACCTTTGTGCTGAAGCGAACTATACACGGAGTCATGGAGATGCATCAGATTCTATGCTCTGAAAATTAATCATTTAAGCACTAATCATTAATCATCTGATCATTAGTATACTTTTGCTTTGGTGCTAAGTTGAGTTCAAAGGAAGTTGTCATTGGAGGTACAGGTTAGCACAATCCTTAATTCCTTATCCTACTGGGCTACAGGTCAAAGGAAGTTCAGCTTTTGAGGATTGTGCTTGCACCCTGCATTCTACAAGTCACAACTCAAGTTATAATATTTTCTAGCCATGAGTCTCAGATCAATTTTGTAGGATCTTGAAACAAACAATTTAAATCTGGTAGGAGTTCACAAATTTAATGGTCATGTACCTTAAAGACAGAATCCGAAGATATAAACCATTTCCATGATCTTAAAATAAGTTTTATGAGAAGTTCAGAGAAATTCATCAGCATTTTGACAGACCATAATTCAATGCATCTCTTGTGTAAAAATGTATTTAGAATGTGTTTAGTTCACACTAAATTTAGAAGTTTGGTTGAAATTGGAACGATGTGACGGAAAAGTTAGAAGTTTATGTGTGTAAGAAAGTTTCGATGTGATGGAAAAGTTGAAAGTTTGAAGAAATGGTTTGGAACTAAACACGGCATTAATGATTTTTGTGTTGGATCTGCACTGAATTTGGGATGGATGCAGAATCACAGGGGGAAGCTGACGGAGGAGGAGAAGAGCAGGGTGTGCTACAACGTGAACTGCACCAAGCTGTCTCACCACCTGTTCATGCACCTCGTCCAGAACCCGCGCCTCCCGCTCCGCTTCGTCGTGCAGGCCATGCTCGTCGAGCAGCTCCATTCCCACCACTCCATGCTGCTCAGCGGCGGTCACCACCACCACGCCGGCGCCGCCGGCGCACCGAGCTCCGCCGCGCCGCCTGCTTCGCTCCTCAAGAGCTCCCTCTCCGGCGCATTCGGTGCTTGTGGCGGCTTCGCCGCCGCGGGCGACGCCGCCAGCAGCATGACGCTCGGCGACATCCTCCAGCGCGACGCCGTGCTGCGCCAGTCGGCGCACATCAGGGCGTCCATGCAGGCCACCACCCAGCGGATCGACAGCCTCGAGCGCGAGCTCGCCGGGCTCCGCACGCGCCTGCGCCGCTCCGAGCAGGCGGCGGCCACGGCGTCGGCCGCCATAGACCGCGCGTCCGCCAAGTCCGCCAGCTTCCGGATCCCGCGAGCCGGCTCTGGGACGGCGAGGACCTCGCCGCGCCTCCGCCGCCGTCACCAAGGACACCACGAACACCAGGGGCCTCAAGTCTCGGCTGGTGCTCGGGTTCAAGAACCTGTTCGGCCGGAGACCAGTCACCGCCGCCGCCGCCGCGCCGCCCACGTCCGGCGAACGCGCCGCTGCGCGCGTGAGCGTGAACGACAAAGCCATGTCCACCGATGCGCCGGAGCTCGACGCCGACGCCGACGAGCTGACGCGGCCTCACCGGAGGAATCTGTCCATCGTGTGATCCGAGCAATTGCGTGCGTGTGCATGGCGACTGCAATGCACGCATGCATGATCCGTGTGGTATATACATCTATCAGGAGAAGTGATCTGATCATGTTGCCACTATCTTTGCACGGCCATATGATATATTTTCGATGCTAATTTGTTCGTTTTCTTGCTTTTTTTAATGGCAAAAATTTGTTTTGGTCCGTTTGTACAACTCAAGAGCCAGCCTTGATCAACGAATGCTTATTAGAGAGGTTACTGCATGCAGAGTTGCAGGCTCAACAGTTTTTTGTTTGGTTTAATGCTAACATGAATGAACCGGACACTTCTGAGTTCTGAATCAGATTCAGACACACCCTGTTCCTCAAAAAAAAAAAAAAAACTTTGTTGTACTTATTCTGAAAGTGCTGATCATGAGTAATGTTTACAATATCATTAGAATAGTGAAATTCGAGCCCCGTTGGGAGAGGTCGATTTTTCGCTAATTTCAAATAAATTTAACAAATTTCAAACAAACCATTCGAAATGCACCTCGAGCAGTTGAGATCTTGTTTTGACGTTTGAAACGCCCAGGGGTCTTCCAGCTAGCTCTACAAGGTGGTGAGCTAGACGACCTGGGTTCGAAGCATCACCCATTTTAATTATTTGATATTAGGTTCTTTCCTAATATTCACGTTTTTAGATCTTGTTTTGACCTGCTTGAGACGCTCGAAATTTGTTAAGTTCAACTGTTCGAGCGAGATTCCGCGAAATTGTGAACGCCTCACAGCCATCCATCTCAAAATTATTCTATGGTGTACTTCGCTACAGCAGATCGCCACACGATTCCTTGGAAATTCTTCCATATCGTCCTTGAAGAACATGATCATTCATCCAGGAATTCTCCCTTTCCACGTGGTGTACTTCGCTTTGCCGATACTGTGGCCATCCATTCAGTTGACAAATGGGATAGTTCGTTGACAAATGTCAAATGTAATGCATTCACTTGGTTTAAGGCTTCGTTGGATCAAGCTCATTGGCCTTAAAAGATGGATTTGTTTGATAGTTTAAAGAAACTTCAATATAAAGAGTTTTGACATGAAATACACTGTTAAGCAGTACAAAGTCACAATAAACGAGGAAGCGGCCTAGCCTATTAACACATTATGACACATCCTAAATCAACAATAAAATTTGCTACTCTTTATATCCTAAAATATAAGGAGTATTAAGTCTTTTACTTGGTTTTCAACATAAAACTTTGCCCCTTAGTTTATTTCATAATATATTATCAACAACCACAAAATTAGCACAACAAAATTGGCATAATATGACGAATATAACAGATGCCACATACATAATACTCCTTAGTACTAAGCACGTAGTATATTGTCAGTTTAATTATTAGTCAAAATTGCAAACTATGGATTTTCCTAAAATTATAGGCCTCTTATATTTTGGGATGGATGGAGTACTAGACATGAGAAAATCATTGCCTATACTCCCTATTATTTAATTTCATGCCTTCTATAGAACACAAAATTTTTCATTCCATGTGGATTTTGTAGCATTTTCATATATAAACTAAATGTGATTTCTACATGAACCTGGAAAAAAAAGAATGTTCTGATGCTGGCCACAATATTGGTTCATGTCCTTGAGAATTGTAAAATTAATTAAGTTCTAAAAATCCAAAATTGGTATGCTTTCAAACAAGCACCACTAAAATTTCACTGTCAAAATCCAATCATCGACACAAGCACAAACTAAAACTCTCCCTCTGGTCATAAGTATTATATGTTTAGAACAAAAATTGGTTAAAGTTCTGAAATCATGACGATCGATTACATATTAGAATAAGTGGGATATCGTGCTAGTAATTTTCACAGTAAATCTATGTATATTATTTTTTTGAATAAGTATTTGAAAAATTGCAAAGTTTTAAAAGATTAACCATAAATTTCAACAAATTATGACCGGATGGAGTATCTTTCAAGTCACACTTGTGTCCCTACTACACCAACCATATGCTACTAGTAAATGTTTGCAATCACTCTTTACTCCTATATATGTCCCACTTGAAACACAGAGAAATTCACATAAATTATGCAAGTAGTATTTCACAGTGAGCCAGCAGGAATACTCCTGGAGTCCTCCCATTCTTTTAATAAACAAAGTGAGGATACTATTTAAAACAGGGACCTTGCGGGCTGTGCCAAAAGTCAACTCCTGGAAACGGGTTCCTTGCAGGAATATAATACTACCTCCGTACCATATTATAAATCACCGTGATTTTTTGCTATTCAAAATTTGTTAAGTTTAATTAAATTTGTAGTATAATTTAGCAACATGTAAAACACGAAATTAGCTTCATTAAATCTAACATTAGATATATTTTGATAATATATTTATTTTATGTTAAAAATGCTAAACTTAAAAAATATAATTACGAAAAAAAAATCAAAACAACTACTCCTTCCGTCCTAAAATAAATCTAAGACCAGATGAGACATTTCTTAGTCCTTGATAGTATTAGAAAATGTCTCATCTAATTATAGGTTATTGTATTTCGTTATATTTCGAGACGGTGGGAGAGGAAGTAATAACAAGGTTGGAACAGAGGGAGGGAGCAGTACACTCCCAATTGCAAAAATCTGGTCAAATCTGAGCCGTACGCCCAGTTGATATGATAAGTGGTGCACTACATATCCACCGTCCCCTTCCTCCACTAACGAATCTTACTCGATACAGTTCGTCCCACTTCTCCACACAAACAAAGCAAACCGAGCGTCACGTCTCGGGCGGGCAAGCCACCACTAGTCAGTAGCCGGGCCCCACCCCTTCTCCCAGATCTCCCCGTTCCCTCCGATCTCCTCGGCGGCGGCGGCGGCGAGCGGCGAGCGGCGGATGGCCAGCCGGCGGGAGGGCCCCCTGATGCGCGGCGGCGCGGGCGGGCGGGGCAGGGCAGCCGCTCTCGCGCGGGTCGCGCATCGCGGCGGCGGTCGCCGTCGGCGTCGCGCTCGGCTGCGTGTGCGCCTTCCTCTACCCCGACGGCCTCCTCTCCCGCTCCTCCGACGCCGCCCTCCATTGGCCTCGCCAGGTAAACCACTCCCCCGCCCCCTTTGCCTTTTCGCCGCCCGCCGCGTCGTCTCGTGGGAAGGGAGGGGAGAGTCGTGGGCGGGGATCGTTGGGGTTTGAACTGGGGGCGGTTAGTGATTGTTGGTTTTGGGGCATCTGTTTTAGCTTGGGGTTTTCTAATGTTAGGGGAATTCATTTTTTTAGTCGAACACGATTCATTTTTGGACTACTGTAACAGTAGCAATCGGTGATTGGATCACGGAATCCTGATTGTTATATGGATTAGTAAGACGGTGTGCGTGAGATCACTCGGAAAAAAAGTAAGATCATTTTACCCAAAAGAAAAAAAAAAGCTCAACTCTCTAAGGTATGCTTAAATGATACGATAAGGAAGGTTTGTGTTATACGAAGGCAATTGTATTGGGACAAGCAGACAAATCAGTCAATCAATTGCTAGGATCGTATGACCTTAAAATAGAGATTTTTCCTGATTGCTGCAACGCTTTGTGATTATTACCCATGATTCCATGAATGTATTAGGGGGTTGGTTGTTATATCTGTTGAAGTGGTCCCTTATTTGCTTGTTCATGGTGTTGATGGCACACACTGCAATATTTTGTCACAAATAATAAGCAATGCGTTTGGAAATATTGATCTTAGGCCAATCACTAGTTCACTTTGGTTGGCAGCGCTTGCAGCCAGTAGCTTGTCACGGTATTTCTTGTAGCAACACATCTATTTGTTTTTACCCATCTATGAACAACAGTATTTCAAGTGGTTGTCATCTATAGCTAATAGATGTGATTCTCAAGGCACTAGCAATGAGCTGCTGTCATGAAATTGGGCTGAAAGAGAAGATAAGTAAGTTAGCCAGGGGGATGCTCAAATTACTAATGAGCACGGAGATGAATTTGAATTTTTATCTTCAATGTTGAGTTGGTACTAAGTTTTGTCCCCCGCTTTCACACGTGCATACTCTTCACGATACACTCATGTAGTTCCAATTGCCACCTTCATTGATTGAGACACTACCAATTTTAAGATTGCAATTTCCTGTATTAATTCTGCAGTTATTATGATACCAAGGTTCTACTTCGTTAAGTTCTTTGCCTGGATTGTACCAAACCAGGCCAAAATTTTCTTATGTCCTGGACATCGAATTTATGTTTCAATGAAAAATCAGTCAGTTGTCTTTTGTTGAATTTTTTTTCGAATCTTAATTTCCTGTGTGTAGTTAGTACTGTTATTTATAATTTTTGTAATGCCACCAGGGGTCTAATAGAAAAAGTATATGGCTCGCAATCTGTTTAACTACTGCTTGTAATATGTATAAATTGTTGTTCAAATAGTAACACTTTGAGGGGTGGAAGTAAATTTATCAATATGTAAGCCACACCATGTAATACCATGAAAAAAAAGATTATGAAACTTTTTCCACAGAGTTATTTTTACAAGTGTTATGTTTCCATAAACTTGTAAGCTACATTTGGAACATAACTTTAGTTAAATTCAACTCAATACAACTCCATACTACATGAATCCTCGATAATCCTGTCTTCCAAACAATCTTGTGAAGTGCAATCCTTTCTTTGTTTGCTTTTGGCTTGAATGCAGTGTTACAGGATATGTTAGTCATTGTGTTCAATACCCTGCACACGTATACCATAAATTAAATGTGTATAATATGTCTTCATACATCAAAACTGAATGCACCTTGTTGATCGTTTAAATTTTTTGTTATAACCTTAGATGCACTGATATTTGTTTTATTATCAGATATGGTTTTACAATTATGTTTCTATCTTTATAGGCTGACTCAGTTGCCTGTGAGACTTCTGAGGGAGTTACCAGCCTAAAGTCACATGTGGTATTGTTGGAGAGGAAAAATGCTGAATTTAGGAAGCAGATTAATGAACTAACAATGAAGCTTCAATTAGCTGGGCAAGGAAAAGACGAGGTTCTATATAAGGCTGGTCCTTTTGGTACTGTCAAGGCTGTTAGAAAAAATCCAACAGTTATCCCTGATGAATCCATAAATCCCAGATTGGCCAAGATATTGCAACAGGTTGCTATAAAGAAAGAACTAATTGTTGCGTTGGCAAACTCCAATGTGAGAGAGATGCTTGAGATGTGGTTTACTAACATCAAACGAGTTGGGATTTCAAATTATTTAGTTGTTGCATTGGATGACAGCACTGAAACCTTTTGCAAGTCTAAAGGTGTTCCATTTTATAGGCGGGATCCTGACGAAGGAGTTGACAACATTGGAAAGGTAGGTGGAAACCATGCTGTGTCTGGACTAAAGTTTCGCATATTGAGGGAATTCTTGCAGCTTGGATATAGTGTGCTCCTATCAGATATCGATATTATTTTCTTCCAGAATCCGTTTGATCATCTTTACAGAGATGCTGATGTAGAGTCAATGAGTGATGGTCATGACAATAGGACAGCTTATGGTTTCAATGATGTATTTGATGAGCCCTTAATGGGCTGGGCAAGATACGCACACACAATGCGCATATGGGTTTATAATTCCGGATTTTTCTTCATAAGGCCAACAATTCCTTCTATTGAGCTTTTGGATAGAGTAGCTGGCCGCCTTTCTCGTGAACCCAAATCATGGGATCAAGCTGTTTTCAATGAGGAACTGTTCTTCCCCTCACATCCAGGTTATGAAGGTCTCCATATATCCAAAAGAACCATGGATATATACCAATTTATGAACAGCAAAGTTCTATTCAAGACTGTGAGGAAAGATGCCAATCTGCGGAAGTTGAAGCCAGTGATTGTGCACTTGAATTACCATCCTGATAAGTCGGAACGCATGAAAGCAGTGATTGAGTTTTACGTCAATGGAAAACAGAATGCACTTGAACATTTTCCTGATGGATCAGAATAATAACTGATTAACTGTAGTTGTCGTAACACGGCAAATGGACTTTTTTTTTGTGTATCTGTTGCTATTGGAACACTGAATGAAGACACAGATTAGTGATTTCTATAAAAGAGCTCATCACATTTTGGATCCATTGTGTTTGGCTGTAGACTTTCACTACGCCATCTAACTCAAACAGTTAGCATAACAGAAATACCAGCTTCCTTACCTTCTCTACTGATTCTGCACTCAAACATAAATGGGAAACAATGATCACAATATGTCTTTACTATAGAAAGTCTTTAATTATAAAAACTTTTACTACCTTTTTTTGTTTCTTCTCTTCCATCACATCTACTTTCCAGTATAAATTTTCTTATCCTTTCTGGTTAGTCAAGACCAATCGTTTTATTTTCCTGTTTCGCCCTAATTTTGATTTGTGTTTTTTGTTATATTATAAGTAGGATAGAAATTATTTACAACATCACCAAGTATGAAGAGACCTGAAACCGAAAAAGAAACAGAAACCAAACAGAATAGTCCCTCCTATGTCGATCTATTGGGAAATTCTAATGATATCCTCGGCGCTGCATATGATCCACACCTTGATCTCATCTATGATCCTGGATTCCTGGTCATTAGTTGTGGCATTTCAGTCCGTTTGTTATGAAACGCTCTTTTTTGATCTGTTCACACCATATCTTCCATGCCAGTATGCTACCATGCATATTACGCTTTGGGCCACATTTTATTACATAAGTTTCACTTTGGACCACCCTTAAACATATATTTTCACTTTGGACCGGATAAATTTGCCATTGTTACGATTTGGACCACCATGAACGATTTTTTCAGTACAATCAATGACCTTAAACACATCAGCTCTAGTATATATACGGCTGAACTCCTCTATGTATGGTTCATATGTTTGCCGAAAGGGAAGTTAGACATGACGAGAAAAGTTATTCACGGTAGTCCAAACCGCAACAATGGTAAATTTATCCAGTCCAAATTGAAATAGATTTAAAGGTGGTCCAAAGTGAAACTTGAGTAAATAAATATGGACCAAAGTGTAATTTACTCTTATGATTTCCGGTTGAGAAGGAGAGAGAAATGGGTCACCGAGCATGCGGAGGTTGTTGACGATGGCGTTGAGCCTCATCGAGAAGTCATCTACGTACTCACTTTCCTTCATGCAGATCAACTCGAACTCATTCCGCAAGGTCTGCGCCTTCGCTTCTCGCACACGTGCAACACCAACGCGCATGGTCTTCACCGACTCCCATGCCTCCTTGGCCGTATCCTTCACCGCCAGAGTCGACAACATCTCCGGCGGCACGGCGCGGAGGATGGCGGAGAGTGCCATCCGGTCCTCCTGGTACTCCGCGTAGCCAGGCTCAATTGCTGACCACAAACCTTGAGCCTGCAAGTTCACGCGCATGACGAGAGCCCAGTCGGTGTAGTTGGTGAGCGTCAACATGGGGTAGACCACCGAGCCAGCCGTCTCCTTCAGCACCCTCTGCACGATGATCTGCTGGCCGCCATTGTTGCCGCCATCAGTGCCGCTGCCGTCGGCGCCACTGCCACTACCGCTACCGCGGCGGCCGGGCGGCGTGTACACTCTCTCGCCAGACATTGCAACAAGAATCTTTTCTCTCTTCTCTTCTCTTCTTCAGTGAGGGAGGCCAGCGGACTAGCGCGGCGGGCGGAGCAGGCGGAGCGGCGGACGAGTTTGCCGTCGTGCCCCCCTCCGCCCCCGTTCCTCACTTGGCCAACCCCGACCCCATGCTTTACCGCCGTCGCCGCGCTCGCGGAGCAGCACCGCCGTCCTCGGCTGCTCAGGGACGCCGCCGAGTCACTGACCAGCAGCCGCGTGACAGGCCGTGGCTGGCGTTCTTCACTGCCACCTGCATCTGTGCCGTTGCGCGCGCAGCAGCGCCGGCCCAAGCGACGGGAAGTCGGCGCCGACGAACAGCCCCGGCCGGCTCCGCTCAGGCATGTCACGCGGGAAAGTAGTGCCAACCAGTTTATGGCAAAAACCTGAAGTAATTTTGGAGAGCGGCAACTGTAAGGAAAGGGCGGAAGCTTGCAGGCAGAACCTTGATGAAGCGCTTGTGCCTTTGCCCAGCAGAAACATTTTAAGATATTTGACAAACCAAAATATCTGATCGTCCGTCTTTCAGAACGAAGCTGATTCAAGTAGATCTGCAGAATCCATTTTTCACCTTTCTCGTTAAATCTACAGCTTTTTTTTTTTTTTTTGAAACCTTAGCCAGCTTAGCTGGTTTTATATTTCAGGAGATAAGCACTGTACAAATGCCACCAATGGTGACAAGGGGAAAGATAGGGGGAGAAGAGCAGAAAAAAGGAAAATTACAACAAAGGATGAGAGGTTAAGGCGCTATTCTCGCAAGATTTTTTTACCCCACATGCCGACCATGTATGTATTTCGTCCATTATTCTTGCCGTCAGTTGAGGGATTTGAAGTTCTTTATCTTTGAAAACTCGCCTGTTCCTCTCGCACCAGATTTTCCAACTCAAGAGCATGTGCAGTGACTGCATCCTCTTAATTTGACATTTGCTTTGTTGCTTTGTTCTTGATTCCCACCAGTCAACTAGGCTCTCGTCCGGGTTGTGCACTGGGAAGGGTTGGTTGTGGTTTATCCTAGCCATTACTTCGTCCGGGTCGACAATATTTAACATATACTTATTCATAAATCCCACAGCAAAGCACGGGGTATCACCTCCTTAGAGTTATTTTCAGACCAGAAAACCGGATACAAATTGGAGAGGCTTGTTTGGTTTGCTACCATGCCAAAATATTGGTAATGCCAAACCATAGGCAAATTTTGGTAGTGCCAAATGTTTTGGCAACTTACGTGTCTTATTGGCACATTTTGGTAGCAAACCAAACACTAGCCAAACTACTATTTAAAATACCAACAATTTGGTAGGGCATCATTTTGGCATCAAACCAAAAATGGCCCCTAGAATGAACTTATTCCCAAATACGGAGGTCCGCCCGAGGCGCCGAAAGCCCAAGCAAGCCAAGCCCAGAACATCGGATTACCGACCTGCCTCGGCGGCCTCCTTTTACCAGCCCGCGCCCTCCCGTTTCGCTCGCCGCGCCCATCCCATTTCGCTCCCCGCCTTCTTCACTTTTCGCTTCCTTCTCTTCGACGCCTCGCAGTCGCGGCACCCGGCGCCCGTCGCCGGCGGCGCATGCTCTCCCGCGAGCGATGGACCGCGAGCGCGACTACCCCGTCGAGCTCCGTAAGCACGCCCCAATTCGAATCCCCGATCCATCCCTCAATTTCTGTGTGGTTGGTGTTCCGACGAGTTCGAGTCGGTGGGCTTAATTTCTTCGGGTTTTACTCTAGGTTTTGGATGACCTCGGGTTTATGCGCATCTCTAGTGCGTTTCCGAATTTACATGCTTATTCTATGCTTCAAGGGTTCGCATGCTTACCCGTCAATCTGCTTAAGCACGCCGCGATTCGAATCCCCAATCTGTTCCTGAATTCGTGTGCTCGATTTCTGTTGGGCGGAGGGCGGGGTCCGATGAATTTGACTCCGTGGGCTTAAGTTCTTCGGGTTTTACTTCAGATTTATGCGCATTTCTCGAATTTACATGCTTATTCTACGCTTCAAGGGTTTGCATGCTCATGCGCATAGCCTGGGCTGATTCAAATTCCTCTTGCGCTTCGGAATTTGAGTTCTGATTCGAGCAAAGTCTGAATTAATTTAGATTGCTGTGCATTCGCTGGCTTGCATGCCTATACTAAGTTAAATCTCAATTCGTAAGTTCGAATTGGAGTGCATAAGTTCCATTGGTGTCCCTCTTGCCTATTCTCAGTTTTTACCCAATCAAATCTCAATAGTAAATTTAAATCTTAAATTAAAAGTTTTCAAATCTGACTTAAAAATTTTCAATCTGTTGGTACAAAAATCTCTCCAAAAAAGAAAAAAAATCTTGAGAATCTTCCCTAATTACTCGTCATTAGTAGTTAAGTGGGTGTTAACTAACGATTTTGCTATATATTTGTCGACAAATTTTTCCCCAAAAATTTGACAGATGTAATTATAGTACAATCGTTGTGTAATTACACTGTAACTTGCATATAGTTACACTGTAACTATAGTGTAACTTGTATGTAACTTTCAAAAATCTCTATGTAACATGTTATTTCGGTAAAATGGAGGTGGTGAGAACAAATTCTTTCACATATGTGTGTGCTATGATTTGTTTTCTTCCTCACCAAAACAAATCTTGTAATAGATCTAACGATTCAAAATTATGTGAAACTTACATATAAGTTACACTGTAGTTACATGCAAGTTACAGTGTAATTACATATAAGTTACAGTGTAATTACACTACGATTGTACTATAATTACATCTGTCAAATTTTTGGGGAAAAATTTGTCGACAAATGTATAGGCAGTCCCATATCAATTTCCACATCCAAGTTATTACCCTCGTTACGTTAACTGCAGAGGAGTAAATCGAACCCATGCCTCGTCCAAGGCCCTCATGTTACAACGCCACCGTGAGGAATAAAGAAGGATAAAATAATTCTGGTTAACATTTGAATCTCCGTCTTTCATCTAGTCACTACCACCAATAACCTAGGATCGAAAGGCCAGAACCTACTCTCCCCAGCACATAAGTCTATATCGTCCACCAAATGAAAACGATGCCGCCCCACTGCGTCATATATATTTTTCAGAAATCTAAAACACCATGTTTCTAATCTCTTGGAGACAAGAAGTAATAGCCCATAGTCATGAGGCTTAACTCATTGGTTACACAGTTAAGGCTACTGTTTTCAACAAAACAGAAACAGTTGTGCAGTCAGATTGCCAGCAAACTCGTATTATTATATGTATTCCTTGATTTAAGTCTTTCCTTCTGGGCCCGGTGTTCGTGAACGAGAAAAAAAAGTTCTCCCCCCTAACACGATTTATGGGGATGGTGTCTCTACAATCCTACTAGTTAAACAACATTCGTTCTCAGCTACTGAAGCATCTCGAGCAGCGCAACACGAGCATACTATTGCAGACATCACATTGCCAGAACTGTTAGGTGCGAGCAGCTAAAACCCCAACTGCATCATGTAGACAAATCAACAGTGAAACAGAAAAGATCCCCAAGTCTATTCCACTCCAGTTGCCACTAACCTACGAAAGCACAGAATTGACCGCGCCGGTTAGGTCACTGATACACCGATCGAACGAATCCGTCCCCAACCGTAAGAGAAAGCCCATCCATACCTCGCGGCGGGAGTAGGGCGGCGAAGGCGCAGGTTAGAGGGCGGCGCAGGCGGCGAACGCGACGGGCCACCTCCGCAGCATCGGCGGAACCAGGGGCAGTAGTTGGATACTTCTACCTCATCAAATTTCGCCGCAACCACCGGCGCAAAAATCTGGCAGGCGAGAAGCAGCCGCCCTCCCCCCGATTTGGGGGGGGGGGGGGGAGGGGGTTGGCGCGATTTCGCTGCGGCGGCGAGACGAGATCGGCCGACGAAGCAGACGACGCCCTTCCGCCTCCGTTGGAATGGGCTTTTCGCTTCCCAAATCCTTCTTCCTTTTCCGTACCGATCGAAAGCGGTAGAAGCACATGGACTAAGCCAAAAGTTCGGCCCACTTGTATGGCCCATTAAAGAGGACGAGGGACTCGCTCCGCGCCGCCACCTATACCAAAATCGAAATGGAGCCAGAGCCGCGCAGTAAGTTCATTCGAGTCCCTTAATGCGTGGCCGAAACTTATTCTTATCCCTCGATCACAATACCGGATATCTCAAGCCCCTTTTAATTATTGCCAAAATTGGTTCTATAGCACTCAAATTCCTTGTTTGGTTTTTATAGCACCCGAAAGTTCTCCGTTTGTTTTTAGTTAGCAACCCAAGTCTTTCCCCTTCGTTTCCTGTTTAGAGATTTTTTTTCCGTTCCCGCGCTCTCCGTACCGTTTTCTTTCACCGTCGGGTGGTGCGCTTCCAACATAGGGGATTGCGAACAAGTTCTCAGCTGACTTCTTATTAACTAACAAGTTCTATACTAATCGATCTGTTAAAATAGCCACTATTTCCTATCTAACAATAGATTACACAGGATGGAAAACTGTTATGCAGTTAAATGGCATTATTCAGTACTAAAATACTTGGAGATTTTCCAGAATCATTGATTTTCTAGTTGGGGGCAGTGTCTTCGAGTTTCATTATCGTAGCTGAGCCCCACGGCCACAAACAGGATGACAATTGAATTGTCGCCCAACACATGATCTTCAACGATTTGGCATCTTGGGGACCAAGGAGCCGGAGAACAGATCATTTTGATGCAAAATCGAGAACATGATAGCGACAGTGATGGAGACTTATTGTGAGAGGGATCTCAACTGTTTGAAATTCTCCCAAATGTGAACCTTACGTTCCTCTGGTCATCAAGCAATCCTGAAATTTCTCCTCGATATAATTTATGTAAACGTAGCTCGCGTATTGTCAGGTACCTTTGTATTCCTGGATCACGCCAATGCTGATGTAGTCAGGTTAAACATCTAGCTTTCACCTTGTTGATATAATCTTGAACAGATCTCTCCGTCCATATCTTGCAGGGCCTTCACCTTCTTCGGCCGCCCGCTCATCAGGCCATCCTCTTTAATCCGAAACGCTGTGTTTTTCTCCAGGCTAGAAAACTTCATGTTGCATTTCGTGGTTACGTATCGCGAATATCCTCTACATTATTCTGTACTCGCAGATAGGCCTTGTCAGTTATCTTTCTTTCCCTGAGGAAAAAATACTCCTGCATGTGCTCAGATATGTCTTCCCTGGCATAAACTAGGCTAATAAATTGTTGCTTGTATCTCTCTTCCAAATCTTGGTAGTGCCTTGTGCCTTCTTCGCTGTCGCCGCCGCCTCGATCCAAACTTCCTGCTTCTTTGCGAGCCTGGACCTTGAGCTTCCCTCTTGTGATCAGTATCGGCGGATTTCCATTGAAAACAGCATTTTATGCAACTTTGATTCCGGAGATTGTCAGGCACCTTGTAGTTGTTGTAGTGTTGCTCCCTGGAGATCCAGCCGTTGATGTTGCTCGGGTAGGTCATAACGCTTGAGAATCCTTTGCAGTCTGTTGGTTTGAATTTGACTCCAAATCTTGTTAGGCCCTGCCGCTTTCAACCTGTTGTTAATCCTCACGAAATGTAACCCTTTAGGTTCTCTTTCTCATCAGCATTATTGAATTTCCCTCTATATCATCTATTGAAAAAGGCAGCCGGATTATTATCAAGTAGGCCTTGCTGGAGGAAGGCCTGTTGGAAGTACTCAAATATGTTTCGCTGTCAAAAGTTTTCTTAACACCCTGAACAATCTCTTCTCCTCATCTTCAAGGCCTGCACTACTTGGGCTGCCGCCCAATCGGCCATTGTCTTGATCAGAAAACTGCCTTGCGATTCCTCCCAAGCTCGGATCCTGAGTCGGCATTTCGTGATTACGTATCCCGAATCTGCCTCTAACCTCATCCCTGCATCTTCATTGAAATTTCCTGAAGCAGTTACTCCCTGATTGGTCAGCAGTCTGCACGCCCAGTGATAATGCTTAAAGAACAATTGCCTCTGTTTTCTCTCTTTCCATGGTTCTTGAGGGCTTGCGCCTTCTTTCGCCGCCGCCGCCGCCTCCACCAAAAACTTACGGTTCCTTCCGAGCCTGAAACCCTGAGTTCCTCGTCTTGATACAAGCATTCCCGGCTATTTCCCTTCGAAAAACGCATTCACGAACTTTGAGCCGGAGATCGTTCGGGCACCCTGTAGTCATTGCGGTGCTGCTCATGGAGATCCAGCCTGCATGATGCTCCCGGGTAGCTGGGTAGCAGGCTGAGAATCCTTTGCCAATCTTGCTGGTTTGAATTCCTCCTCCAAACTTGGCAGCGCCCGCAGCCTTCTCCAGCGACCCACTTGCCTTTGTCAGCCACCACCATTCTCCGCCGCAGGTAAACCCTCGGGTCGCTCCAACGATTTTCGGGACGAGTCAGCCAAGATGCGATGCGACGGGAGTGAACGCGTCGCGTTTAAATTGAAGGGGATGGAACCCCAAGGAATCGGAGACGAAAATCGAACCTCATCGTCGCTGCTCTTGCGCTGGTTACTCCCCGGAATCCGACATCAACGACGGACGGCTGCTGAAATCGCATCGATCCAAGTCTGCCGTCGTTTTCTTGTTTTTCCAGCGATAGTTTGGAGATATTTCTTCGTATTCCCCGTCTTCTTTTACGCGTTTGGTTACTAGCTTTTTCTTTTCTTTATTTTTTAAAAAAAGTTTCAGAAAAACTCCACCCATTATTTGATGCGTAAATTTGCACAAAACCACATGTATTTATGAAGCGTGGCAAATAATCACAGGTTTCATGATCTATCTATACTTAATTATAAAAAGAAGGAGTTGTGGACTAGAATCCTACAGGTGAAATCATCCCCATGTCGCCCACCCTCTGTGTAGCGGTGAAATCACCCGATTCCCTCATCCCACCGGGCGAGCGCGAGAACCCCTTTCGCAGTATCACCCACGCCTCGAGCGCTATCCCCGCCAACCGCTTGGCCGCGTTATTCCCCGCGCATAGAAGCAATGACCACCGGATGATGCGCCTCCTCGCGCATTTGAATACCAGTGCGCACATCCTCCCCTAATAAGTAGTGCCCGGCAGGCCGCCGGGTCATTCTCCTCCGCCGTCGCGTGAAGGCCTCGGTGTCGGGGGTAAGGCCACACCGCGGGAGAGGGCGGCTAGGGCTTTCACCAGAAAGCTGTGGCTGGTGTGGCGTCGTGCAGTGGCCAGATCAGAGCTAGCCTGCCCGTGGTGGAGTTCGTAGTGTATCTTGCCGCTCCGTTTCGTTGCATGTCGCGTCGTTTTCACTCCTCAATGGCTTCAATTGGAAAAGGTTGGGGGGTTGTTGTTGATTTGGATCGTGGACAATGGAAAGCCTTCAGGGGAGCAAGCGAATGGGTAATGGTCCATTTGTTATTCCATCTCCAGATTTTTTGCTTGTCCACATTGTCACATTGCCACGGGCCTCCACCATTCGCTGTTCTTTTTTATCACCAGCCTCCATCTCCGCCATGCGCTTCTTGTCGCCGCCGGCTTCGGCATGTAACTTCCTCTGTTGCCGCCCCAGATCTGAGGTTTGAGGCCGCTGCTGCCACCGGAGGCTGGGACACATGCACCAAACCACCCGTTTGCCTCGGCGCCCCCGTCGTAAGTGGCACCACGGCTTAACCACCCACTCCCTCCGTCCCTCGCTGACTTCTGCTCCACCTCGGCTGTCGGCTTCCTCCTGTAGTCGCCGATGCCGGACGCGGCGTCCACCCCCGGTTTCTTCTCCACCTTCATGACCAAGCGCCACCCGAATCTGCGGTCGTGGTTCAGAACGGCGGACGGCTTGAGGGTGGAGGAGTTCGCAGTCGCTTCATCGTTTACGGTTCGGCAGGGAGGAAAGCCGGGTTGAAGCCGCGGCAGGAGCGCGGTGGAGCGCGCCGTTGATGGCGACAGTCGAAAGTGTCGAGGGAAGCACGGCCAGGGGCACCGGGCGCCTGTGGGCGTCGGCGCGGTTGAGAACCTGATGACTCGATAAGTGGCCGATGATATTAGCTCTATCCTGAGTGTTAATTGTCAAGAGTACATGCCACCATAGCATCTCGCTATCTCCTCGGAGCTACCATAGATCTTAGGGACGCTAAAACTGGATAAGGTGGTCGACGCTCACGAGTTCTCTCTGAGAGGAATTTGCATCGGACACCGATTCTCACCAGAGACACACTGTCTCGCTTACGAAGAAACATTCTGTGCCAACATATCTGCTCTGCTCCCTAGTCACCTGACCTGAAAATAGTACAGGGATGGTTGCCTTCTAGCGTTCATAACTCCATGCGATATATAGCACTCTTACCTTACTTACTTCTCAGACACTATGATGAATCCATCATAACAAGTATGTATTCTTGCATGTCCATCCTAACTGTGGTAGTGTGCCTCACGTAAAGCACAGCGCGTTTTTGTCCTTAGCCCGACAACTTTCATTCATATTCGTTCATCATTCCTGATGATCCACATAGAACTCGTGTACATGGAGAGACCAGCTCGGTAGATTCGATCGCTTATAAAGATTTTATATAGCGCTGGTGCTACGTTGGTGGACGGAATAAAAAATAAACTCAAAATACATATAATTAGATTTATAGTAAATCTAAATTGGAAAAATAAAAAAGGATAGAGCATCCATCGCGAACGAACAAAATATAAGATTAAGTAAGTTTCAGACAAGATAGTATATAGATTATTTATCAAGGATAAAGCTTTAAAGCAATGACGTTTAAAGAGATATTAACGACTGGCATAGTGATACTTAATAGTAAATGTTATCGAGAGAAGTTCATGAGACTGTTGACTTGTGTCGCATTATGGGAATTAGGATATTCCATACTCGCTGTGCTCGAAATGAGTTCGTATGTTGATATCCTGTAGAGGAGATGTATATTAAAATTACTCAGGTGTATTATTGCTTCACCTTATTGACGGGAAGCCATATCAACTTTAGATATATAGCTTCAGAGCCGGAAAAGATCTAGATGCGTATCAATAGCGCAGAGCGTTAGTAGTGACACCTGAAGCCTGACCCAGTCTCTATTAGAGTACAATCACAGTCCATCAATAGTTAATTTTGATATTTCCTTATTCATTGTGAATCCGTTATCCAAGAAGCATGCAACTGCGCACACGTACCTGATGCCTATGATTGTCGCCGATCCAACATACAACTAAGGCCACCCAATCCACACATACTATATAGTCAGACCATAGATGAACTGTGTCGTGCGAAGTCCTGAAATCATGTTCCACATCTGCTCTTATTCGTATAGATCATAACTGGAATCACATGTCTCGTGATTTCCCGCTCGTACCAAGAGCTGTATATATATTCACTTCACTTAATCGTGACATAGACCTAGGAGATATTTAGCTATTTCAATTCACTACGAATCCATTTTAATTACCAGTCTTATATGCCTAGCGATACAGTGTGCCTAAGTAAGCATGTTGCGATAGAGTTCGCTCAGGTTCCTAAGATTCATCAAGGCAACACGTAATACCAAAACCCAAGATTCAACTGTAGACTCAGAAATCTCAATTACAGACCACAGCGCAGGTATATGGCTCCAAATATATTTCTTTTATACCTATGCTCCTTGTATTTGCGATAAAGATCAACCATTACTCTAATAGGTGGAGTCGAGCAGCTCTGTTGAACTCTTGCACGTGACATTACATAATGTGACCTATATTGCATGATTGTTAAGAGAGATTGTGCCTCTATACATGTGTAATTGGTGCCAGTCTAGTGCGTTCATCGAGAAGAGCAGTTCCTAAATCGTTGTGTCGTCTCCTGCTAACACTTATGTCACTGAATCCACATAGTTCTTACAATGATCTTGAACCTAGTCTTAACAATGAGTGGTGTAATAGCCAAGGCCTCGAGGCGAGAGGAACCCAGTTCATTTTTTTCCCTACTTCTCTCTTGTCAGTACCCATCAGGGAAAATCTCAGCTCTTTGGCACTTTTGGGCTCTGTTGAGACCTTGCCGAGTTGGCCTTATAGACTTTCTGGTGATCATGATTGTAAGGACAAAGTATTAATAAATACATTATTGCAGTCGTGCAAATATTGACATATTGTGAGTGTTTTATATGTTTGGAAACGTGCCAATTGCACGAACTACGAATTATTAGTATGTTTCTAATAAACACCAACCTTTTTTTTCCTATTTCTCAAATAAAATCTTTGGTATTAATTAGAGATATATTCCATTTGCCAAACCAACTTCGGAGGTATTTAGAATATCTATATGACCCAGATGTTAAATTATTTGTCCTTATATATACTAATGGCACACAATGTCGAAGTTCCTTGTGGATTACACTCCCTGTGAGAAAGCACAATAAGTACCATTTTTGCTGTTACAGCCATCACAAACATAACTATAGCTTGGGATTTCTGGTACATTACTTGTAAGTCGATAAGTAAAAAATATGAGAGAATAAATTATGTTATTTTAACTAAAAATATTCCACATTAAATAAATGATATTCACTAAAATGAAAGACATGATAATCTGTGACAGAAAGATGAAGTAACTAAAGCCCGATTTCGTAATTAATTCCTTTTCGCTCTAGATCCCTCTAATTGTCTGAAGCTATAGGTATAACTGAACTAGGTGTCGTTTCATCTTATTATGAAGCCACCCCCAACCTCAAAATCTCAACCGATCCGAGAGCGGATATTGACTTCAAGATTTTATACTCATCCTCATACAATTCAGGAGTTTCTGGTACCAAATTGCCGTGAGTCCCAGATACATGAGAATAGGCCGGGAAGGTATTCGGTACAAATATGAGTGGAAAGCGACGAAACAATGGAAGCTGGGATGCAATACGGAATCTTGGCACGGATCATTATGATACACAAATTAATATCTGGTCACACCTAAGCATTTTCATTTCACCAATTTACATAGTAAACAGAGAATGGATTCTATAAGCCATTCACAATTAAAGTTTTTTATTCTTATCTCATCGGCGTAAAAAAACATAAAAAATTAGTTATGATTCGATCGATGACTAAATTATGTTAACATTCGATAGATTTCTACAAGTTAGGTGCACAGAAGGCGTCTTACGAGCCAGACCAATCAATTGGTATCCGCTCAGCCGAAATTTAAATTAATTGCATAGCTCGCTTAAATGGAGCTCTATCTGTTAATCCCATCCGTGTGGCTCGCTTGCGTTTCCATCGCCGCCCGTCGCACGCGGCTATGCCCCTCTCAGTCATTCATCTATATGAGTGGAATTACAGGACGCGGAGAGGTATAAAGGATATGGGTGCCCAACAGAGAACTTCTGACCATATTGGGACCCAGTAAATCGCCGAGGCGATCTGAAGCACGGTAACTGATGTGACGTCGTCAAAACCGTGTCGCAAGCGGCCAGCGAGAGATACGGTAATAAGCAAACTAACGGCGAAGGAGCCGCTAAAATTATAATATTTGCCCTGTAGACAAACTCAAAATTCACAGCCAGTCGATTTCTCAGGTGAACTCATTAACAAGCTACTTATAATGTTTGACAGGCGTTCTCAGCTTCTCTTGAAGCAAACTCAAGGAATACACGAAAACACACTCTTCGTGAGGTTTACTCACAGTGCTGTATATTACGGAATCTACACAATTGTTACCATACTATGAGATGATTCCGTATACTTATCTTCATAACATACGAAATAACTAAATGGCCTACATTAATACTAGATGGATATATGAATCAAGAATTAATCACAAACAATAGCGCACAAGGATCATGCCTAGACTTGGACACAGAAGTCTCTCATGAGCTCATGAGATACAAAATTAATTTTTCTTTTTTTAACAACGACAGAGACGCTGCAAATTAACGCTCTCTATACAAACATGAGACACTGACCAAATATCAAGCTTCGAGTTTTAGGAGGATAAGAACGCACGCCATAGGCAAGAGACAAAGCCCACCTGTCTTCATTGGTCACCCACCTTGTACTATGCCACCTTATCTGAAATGGCCGATTTTGATTTGCCTGCTTGCACCAGAATCCAAATGTCAAAAATCTTAACGAATGATCGAAAACGCTTCCACGATTTATCCTTCTATAACCATAAATTAATTTACCCCAAAAAAAAAAAACACGCTCAAACTGATTTGGAGTGAAGCAACACATTCTGAGATATAGAAAAGTGCACCAAAACTTCCAAAAAGTGGATGCGATCATTCGCTTTTCCATCATGACTCCAAGATGTATTGAGAGCCGAAAAAGTGGCTTGTTTGGATTGTAGTACATCAGGTGAGAGTGATATTCTCCTCACTTTTTTGTAACGTTCAAAAATGGGTTATAAAAAAATTGAAAAGAATTTAGTAAGATTAGATCATTATGTAATTTATGTTATTTCCACCAATTCATTGCAAATTAAATTCAATTTTACACAAGTTAAAAACAAAAATAACAAGTTTTAACTTGGGAATAGATCGTTATAATTCGTTGTTAGTTCACATTTTCATATACAAAAGAGGGGGATACTTGTCTTGAGGGACAAAAAAAGTCTATCTCCCACAAGGTACACTATTCCCAAAGTGTGGTTGATCTCTAGATGGAATAATTAAAAGCAGAAGATAACCCTGCTGATTGAGCGAAAAGATGCTCCCATCAACGAGACAACCTCCTTAGTGTCGAGGATCTTTGTCTCGCCAAACCATGGTCCAAAGCAAAAAGAACGTCGACTTTGGCTCGAAGAGTAGCACGTTACAAGAATCTAGCGTTTTCAAATAATTGTTGCTGCGCCGCCGACAGTTCTAGGCGAATGTTATTTAGATGAAATGCAGAACTGTCAAACACATTTCTACCAAAGCCTGTTTGAGAGGAACTGAAATTTATTTGACTATGTATAATATGCGTCTTTATAATAAATAAAGAATCCAGTACCAAAGTTGAAAATTACCTTAGAAAAAAATTATTATGCTCCAAGAAAAACTTCTGTACTACTACCAAACAGATTGTTTAGAAGCCATAGCTTAGGGGAAAAGTGCCAACCGAAAATTCAAAAATGTAAAATCAGAAAAAGAAAAGATCGCTTACTAATAAAAACCAAGTTACTATTAATGCATTATCCTTGCTTCTGGCCCTAAACACGTGAATTCCACGGGCAGCATCCTGTCAATCCAGTACAACAAAATTGCAGCCTTGTCACAAACAGTTCACAATGTACTGTCAGAAGAAGAAAAACACCGTTGGTTCCTCCCATGACTACAGAAAAAAATTAAGGACAAGGAACAAAACGGGAGGAAGTTATCAGGCGGCGTTATCATGACGCGTCGCGTCTGAATGATAAGGCTGCCAAGCTGCTGAGCGCACTGGTGATGCTGATAGCCGAACGCGAGTAGTAGGATAGGAGTAACGGGAGAACGCGACCACCATGTGCTTCCGTACGTATTCGCAATCGGCATCTCTGACATTGGTTGGAGACAAGTTGGGAGTAGCCGTCGTCGATCCATCCAGTTAGGCCGTCGAGCGCTAAGCTGCGGGGTTTTTGCAGAATCAGCAGCTTTCGACGACGATTCTCTCGCTTTAGGAAGTGCATCGCAATTGGGTTCTAAATGGTCTGCCTGTCATTTTGATGTGGTTTCTTATCCTTTTTCCACCGTGCAATTATGCATGTGTTTTGTCGCGGTGCGGCCAACCGATGTGCAGGATTCTCTGGTTTTGACATGCTGATTCCGAGCTCAGCGAGCCGTTCGGCTCTTGCAGACTGCAGCACCAAAATGTTTATTTAAAATTTACCAAGGCGAATCTTAAAGGTTAAGGGCCTGTTCACTTTGATTGACAAAAAAAAACCTTACCAAAATGGTATTGCCAAAAATTTGGATATAGTTCGCCAAAATTTGGCAAGGATTTTCTTATATAGTTTCCAAAATTGCACACAGACTAAATGTAGCCATTTTTTTTGCAACTTTACCAAAATTTCGGTAAGGTTTTTTTTTTGGCATCAACAAGGAAACAGGCCCTAAAGTTAGGAACAGTTAAGTTTTTGTTTTTCACTAGGTAGTACTCCTTACTGATTTGAGGGAACACTAGAAAAAACTACTCCGGTTTTTTAAAAGAGAAAAAATAAAACTACTGCATGTGAATTTCGAAAAGCATTTTTTCACATTTGAGTTATGGGTTTTGTGGGCACTGCTACTGAGCTTGATTTTGGTGTGCATGGAAAAGGCCCGTTCTCAAGTGCCAAAAGTTCGTACACTGATGTACCGTACTGCAATTTACAAGTGGGTCTGTCCCATCACATGTACAGTTGAAGTACTGTTTTACTATCTGCGACCCTTCATCCGGCACCATGTATTACTCCGG
>CM020184.1:19237216-19300486 GCA_009805545.1 Oryza longistaminata | reverse complement strand
AAAATCAATCGTAGCATTGTACCCTGTGCAGTCTAAGTTGTATTGGAGAACATGATGTAGAAGTATGCCAGCAATCATAAAATTCACTATAATCAAAGTACAAAAATAAAGTGATAAATCAGCAATGTAAAAGAACATGCCCAAGTGGAGATGGAAGTAGGCCGGCCCGGTGAGAAAAACAAAGGATTGCAGTAGGCAGAAATATGCAGGAACACATCAACAATGTGTATCTATGAAAATAGTCAGTGGGGTGGTCTTATGTTAGTATGTTCTGCACTAAAATCCAGTTTAATTATTATCTGGGAATGAACGGGCTACTAAGCTAAGGAAATCAGTGACTTTAAAAGATAAAATGAATTCATGTGTGATCAAGATTGCTTTGAAGCAAATATCTTCTATACTCTCGTATAGAGTGCATTTTTCTGTTGCTACAATTAGGATTTACAAAGCTAAAAAAATATTGCTAGGGTAGGACACATGGCTGGCCGGCGGGGATCATCGGCGGCGAGGCGGAAGAACGTCGTCGGAGTCGGATGGGCACGCCGTCGCCGAAGGCGTCGATGGGGACTCTAGAGCAGTAACAACTAACAAGGGCTTTTATGCTACAATCCTGACCGCTAAGGATGTTAACGGTTAAAATAAGGGATATTTATGCAAATATCTGGACTGAAGAGGGGGGCTTCTTAGAAAAGATCAGGACCTATATGTTTCTAGAGGTAATATTAGGGGGTTTTGCGAAAAAAATCCGAAATTGGGTAGGCCTACATGGGCAGAGCCTTCTCCCCGAGAACCAGACAGAAAAAGGCCCATATATTTGCGGGCCAATGTACCACTCTTTCTCGTATGGTAGTGGGCCGGTTTGGATCCAAATTAGTTGCGATTTTGCTATATATTTGTCGACAAATTTTTCCCCAAAAATTTGACAGATATAATTATAGTACAATCGTTGTGTAATTACACTGTAACTTGCATTAAAATATTGGCAATGCCAAACCATAGGCAAATTTTGGTAGTGCCAAATGTTTTGGCAACTTATGTGTCTTATTGGCATATTTTGGTAGCAAACCAAACACTAGCCAAACTACTATTCAAAATACCAACAATTTGGTATGGCACCATTTTGGCATCAAACCAAAATGGCCCATCATGTCGCGCCTTTGCCTTTCTCTTTCTTTACCTCTTCTTTTCACGCTAGCGTCCCTTCTCTCCCGCAGTTAGCGCAAGTTTGGACAGAGCAGCACCGCAGTTTAATACAGTAGCCTCCACAAAGTGTTGTTCAGGCTTCCTAATTCCAGCATATTAAATCCTGGGAAGATGTAAGCACGAATGGTTAAGTGAAGAAACGTAAGGCTCATTTGGAACGCAAGAATGTTGAATGAATTTGTTCAATTTCAATGAAATTCCTGCAAAATGCCTCCATTTTAGAGGGGGCTATATTAGTTTGCAATTTGTCCATGATGGGTATATATATAATTTAAGCTGCAGAAACTGGTAGCAGGCTCTCTCAAGTCTCAAGTAAAGCAATGCTAAAACAGAACATCAGCTAGATGTTCATCCAGTCTAGCAACAAAGTAAACAATGTTGCAGCAGAAATTTTGAGGTTGGTCGTTGTTACTTATAGAGATGTCATTTGTTCCAGGAGGTAATGGCAAATAAGCTTCCTTCTGCTTTGACGATTGTGTTAAATGGTTATCAAAGTTTTGTTCCAAAGCAAGGGCACAGTTGCAAAGGAAAAAAAAAGAACAAATAAAGAGATACAAAGACAGAGGAGGAGCATGAGGGGGGATCATAGAAATTACTGCAACTTTGTTATCAGCCAGTAGTTTAACTCAGCTCATCATCACAACTTTGCTTCTTTCAGTTCCATTGTCCATCCTGCTTTTTTAGGTTACATTATCATGTATCCTGCACCAAGAAAAACATTAATGCCCATCAGTAGCTGAAAGAACTTAGTCAAAGTTGAGTCCAAAGAAAAGGCAGCAAAAGAACCTTGAGCAGTTGAGATCACAAAAGACGAAATTTTCATGAGCTCACACCTAATCGTGCTAAAACTAAGACTGGCTGCAGAAAACTTCCATTGCTTTTTGGGCATTCATCCAATTCATTGTACAATTAAATTCAAAAGGTAAAAAAAAAAAATCAATCGTAGCATTGTACCCTGTGCAGTCTAAGTTGTATTGGAGAACATGATGTAGAAGTATGCCAGCAATCATAAAATTCACTATAATCAAAGTACAAAAATAAAGTGATAAATCAGCAATGTAAAAGAACATGCCCAAGTGGAGATGGAAGTAGGCCGGCCCGGTGAGAAAAACAAAGGGCCCTCTTCTTCTTCTTCCCACCATTCCCAAATCCCATCCAAAAGTTTCCAGAAACTCCTCCTCCTCCTCCCCCTCCCATGGCCGACGCGAACATGGCGTGGGCGGAGCTCCCCAAGGAATGCCTCGCCGGCATCCTCCGCTTCCTCCCTTGCCTCCCTGACAAAGCCATGTTCTCCGGTGTCTGCAGACGGTGGCGCAACGTCGCTTCGGCGCACCTGACGCCTATGCAACCGTGGCTGTTCATGCCGTCCGCCACCGCGACCTCCTTCTTCTGCATCGCCTGCGAGCGCACCCACCACCACCAGAGCCCCCGCCTGCCGGACGATGCCCGCGGCGCGCGCTTCTGCGGCACCTTCCTCGAGTGCTGGGTCGCCGCCGCCGAGATCCCGTATGATGAGCCTCTGCCATGGAATCGTTTCCCGGCTCTGCTCAACCTCCGCACCGGTGAGCGCGTCCTCCTCCCGAGACACCTCCACACCAACAACCCTGGTTCCACCGCCATCAACCGCATCCAAACCCTCGTCCTCTCCGATTCCCCATCCCAGACTTACCGGTACTGGATCGCCGCCATAGTGTCCGGCAAACCCGACCTCATGTTCTGGAGCAACAACATGAACGAATGGGCGCCGCCGATGCTGAAGTGGGACTCGGGGTTCAAGATTTGGCAGAAGATGCTACCCAAGGACCCGATCGAGGACGTGAAATACTTCTACGGCGGCCCGCTCGGAGGGGGGTTCTATGTCCTCAACAACAAGGAGGACCTGCTGGTGTACACGCCTAAGGCCGACGACGAACACGGCGAGCTCACGATGTCGTCCGTGAAGAAGTTCGAGGTCCGGAGGAATCCCCGATCGACCATGCCGGGGCCAGGGGAGGTGCTCGGCCAGGGGCGGATCTACAGTGTATGCACTGGTGTCAGGCGACACCGACGACTTTCAGCAAAACCTATGCTTAAGTTGCTTATCCATATATTATAACACTATAGTCTAAGTATAATTAGCACACTATGACACCACTAAGTAAGTTATGACACCAACGAACTAATTTTCTAGATCCGCCACTGTGCTCGGCCGCTACCTCGTGGAATCCCAAGGGGATCTGGCCATGGTCGTCAGGTTCGTCTCCACGGAGAAGGCCACGATGGCGTTTGACGTCTTCGAGGTGGAGCTGGAGCCGCTGTCCTGGAAGAAAATCACCTTGGACGCCTTCACAGATCGGAGGATCTTCCTCGTGCGAGGCTTCTCCATGGTCGTCGAGATGAGGAACCCCTGCCTTCCCAGCATCTACTTCCTGGATGACTCCGCGAGGATTGACGGAGCGGGGGCCTCGACCTCGCAGGCGCAGCAGGTCCAGGGGCCGTTCCCCTGCGACGACACCGGCAGATGCTGCGAACAGGGAATCGTCCGCTGCCTACCGCGAGAGTCGCCATCGGACTCCTCGCCGTGGACTTGGTTCTACCTGCCCCAAAACGATGGCCTTCGTGAATGGTATGAGATGCACGTATTCAAACAACAGGAATAGCAGAGGCTGCATGTGCATCAGGATGGGTAGAATTTTGTGCAGATTGGTTCAGCATTCTGTTAATTCAGCTCTGCTCTGGTAATCCTTCTAAATTTGGCGCAATACGTTTGAGTACCATGAATCCTTGTTGCTATTTCTTCCATTGATATGATGCCTGATGCCTCTGGTGGGCTTTTAATCGTTTTAACATTCTACTGTGAGAAAGTTTCATCTCTGCATTTGCCTAATGACTGAATGATGCAGCTACAATTCTCCTAATTCACCTCATACAGTTGATTAATAAATTTGGGCTGCTACGGTCATGTTGGTGTTTTCCTCTTTTCTTATAGGTTCTTACGAATTTCAAATGTGATCCTGATTGGTATAATTGCAGATTTGTAGTGCTAAAATGAAACATAGTTCAACAGTTCTGGTGTGCTTAACAGGGATGGATGTGGTTTCTTACATTTTTTTTAACAGATTGTCAGATACAAGAGATGGTCCTTTTTATTCAGATGGTTGGAATTGATATTTGGCATGTCTGTGTACATGTGCACTATCAGGAATGGCATTTTGAGTACTTCATTGAAGTTTTGAGCTTTCAATTCATAATGTGAGTCATAAGTCTAACTTGAGACATGAATGGCTCTGGCCCTCTGCTGTGATGCTAATCATTTTAACATTCTACAAAGAGAAATCCTGATCTCTGCATTTGTTTAATGACTGAATGATGCAACCGATAGGTTTTCCTACTTCTGACAGCTGATGTTGTAGTGAATATACTTGTGACAGTTAAGTCGTTGATTAATAACTTATGATTGCTACATTCCTACTGATTCTTTTCCAGTATTTTCTCAGAGATTCTTTCAAATGTTATTACGAATTTGAAATGTGGAGCTAAAAGGAAACATACTTTCGAAGTTCAGGTTGTGCTGAAAGTCAGATGGCCATGGCATACCTGCAGTTTTTGCATTTGTTTTGAACCTTTTGTCAAGGACAAGTGATGTTCCTTTTGAATTAAAACTAGGATGGAACTGAAATTTGGCATGTCAGTGTACATCTGAAATTCTGCATGAATGGCATTTTGTGCACTTGGACCTGAAATTTCATTTGGAGCTTTCTATTCACAATGTGAGTCTTAAGTGTCTGATTTTAATTGTCTAATTTAAGACATGAATGGCAGTGTGATGAAAATTTGAGATTGTCTGCAATCGACGACGTGCTCACAGTAAGAAGTTGGTATAGTACTATAGTTTTTAAATTGTTATTAAGTTTTTTTAGATGGGAGTTGATTTCGGGTACCCATGAAGATTGTGCACTAGTGCTCCGTACCGAGGAATCAGGCATCAGCCTGTGGTTGTGCCCTTTATCTGTTCCTGTTTCTTGCCTGCATGCCTGATGCCTCTGTTCTGTGATGATTCACTTCTGGCAGCTGATTAATAACTTATGATTTTCATGTTCCTGTTGATTATTCCCCTCGTTCCTCAGATATTATTCCAATGTTTTTTTCCTGAATTTCAAATGGAAAGCAAGCTGGTATTTGCAGTGCTAAAACGAAACATAAGTCAGAAGCTTAGGCTGCCGAGGCGAAGCCACCCATTCCATGCTCTCCTTAGCTGGATCCGGTGATGAGGCAGGTGGGCGGTGGGGCGGAGGAGGCATGAGCCGACGCGCAGGGGGTGGTGCATTTTAGAAGGCGCTAGCGACGGGATGTTGCGATGGTCCTACCAGGGGCAGGATTGGAAGTCGGCCGACGAAGGAGCATCGGTTCGGTGTGGTGGAGTTGGACAGTGGTAACTGAAATGGTGGGCGACAGAGCATGGCGAGAGGGTTGAGGGGGTCCAGGTGTAAGTCTAGCCCAATGTTTCATTGGGCCAGCAGTGGCGACGCCTGCGGGGCACTGTAACCTCCTTGGGGCACTGTAGAGGTACTTCCCTCCCGCCTCTCTTGACGGGAATCTCTAGGTGAACCATGTCCAGGTTCCTGGACCGACGATGGCGGCGTATTTGAGATCGTAACCTTCGTGGAGGCGTCTTTTTTGGAGATTCTATCATGTGGTGTGGTTGTTGGCTTAGCAACGATTGGCCACGCATAGCGGCGATAGGTTCAGTGCTAGGCTCCCCCTCTCAAGGGCTTGTGTTTGTGTGGTTGGTGTTGGTTCCTGGGCGTGCGCTCTGGTGCACGGCCAACCTCAACAACCTCTATCGTTGTAAAAATTTTCACAACATTTTTTTTTCCTCAATCTTAATACCATTTGATGGCCTCTTCTTAGGCCATTCTGGCAAAGAAGTTCAGGTTGTGCTGGATATCAGGTGGTACTTGCTGAATTGGGTATTCTCCTTTAGCCATGGAATATCCGTTGTTTTTTTTTCCTATATATGTTTCGAAGAGTTTGTCTAATACATGTGATCATCCTTCTGAATTCAGATGTTTGGAACTGAATATTTGCCATTTCAGTGTAGTTGTGATGTAATCATGAATGGCATTTGTAGCACTTCTTTAATGTTTGGAGTTCCATTTGACAAATTGCAATGTGAGCCATAATTTGTGTCTGGTTGCAAATGACAGCTTTTAGAAATGAATGACCTTTTATTAATACTGCAGAATTAGGATGGTAGATTATCTGCTTCTCTAGCATTTATTGGGTGTTGGAAAGTTGGATGTATTGATTATATGTAGAGTCTTTTGATTACTTGTCTGCACCTATTTACATTTCATGTGTTCTTGTTCAGAATGTCCTGGACTATCTTTCTTCAAGAAACTGAAGAAAAATAATTGCTCAGTTGTAAGAATACATTGTACTAGTGTTACAATAAGAGCGTCTGATTCCTGGGTCTTATTGAAACACTGGACATTTGGGATATTTTTTGACTGAATATCTACAGGGAAAAGTACAATTCACCCTGAGAAAAATTATCAGATGAGTTACAGTCATTGGGTGCTTTGCAATGCCACCTAACTATTCTCTAGATATCACTGTGATAAGTCTCACGGTACATAATATGGGTTCATTTCAGCTGAAATGAGGATAATATGCAATGTCAATTAGCATGTTCTGTGTGGCATTTCCTTCAATATTTAAGCTGAAGAAGAGGGAATGCAGGCTGTTTACTTAGGTCATTTTTAGTTCTCAAAACAAAAATTTTCACGCTGTCACATCAAATGTTTAAATGTAAGCAAAAAAAACAATTACATAGATTGCGTGTAAATTGCGAGACGAATCTTTTAAGCCTAATTGCGTCATGATTTGACAATGTGGTGCTACAGTAAACATTTGCTAATGACGGATTAATTAAGCTTAATAAATTCATCTCACAATTTTGTGGTGGAATCTGTAATTTGTTTTGTTATTAGACAACGTTTAATACTTCAAATGTGTGTCCGTATATCCGATGTGACACCCCAAAACTTTTTTTTTTTTGCCAACTAGGGCCTTACTTGGGTCACATAGAGGAAATAAAAAGGGACAATTGCATTCGTGCCCCTACTTTCAACTGCAATTGTGATTTTGCCCTCACTTTTTAGGGTTTGCGATTTTACCCCTATTTTTTGAAAACGAAGCAACATGTTACCCTTGGTTTAGATGGTCAGTTTAACGGTGTTAAATCAGTGATGAAATGACATATATACCCTTGTTTGTTATTGCATATTTGCCCTACTTCTCTATATTGGAATGTGTATTTGCCCCTAAAAAGGGGTAAAATCGCAAACCCTAAAAAGTGATGGCAAAATCACAATTGCAATTGAAAGTAGGGGCACGAACGCAATTGCCCCAAATAAAAATGACCAGGTGGCATTCTTACTATTGAATTAACTGTAGAATGATGGGACACTCGTGTTCTGAACCTTTCAAGAAATACCAAATATTGGTGATAGAATATTAAGCAGCACTCTATTGTTAAACTAAATAAATGTTCTAAAACATTAGTCTACTATAACAGGGCTGGAGGTAACCTTTCCCTTGTTGCATGGTGTCCATTACCCGATGATATGAGGAGCGCGAAGAAGCTAGAGCACAAAGATGACATAGGATCTGAAATCGATGGCCTGCTTATCAATCATGAATGCGACGCAATTCAGTTCTGGCGCATGCAAAGCTCTCCATTTTCTCATCTATCCGGTGTGAAATGGAGGTAGTATTAGTGTTCTTTTGTTATAGTATTTCTTATCTGCTCGCCGTGATTAGAATTACAGGGCTGCAGAGTGAAACAAGACTCTTCCAAACCAAACATTGTAAGGAATCAGATAACATTCCCCACTGAAAGTCTAAAACCAAACTCCTTTTTCATTGTTACAATTGCCTCATCGACCAAGTACCAAGTCAAGGAAACCTTCTAGGCCGTGAAGGTGTTATCGTTTAGTGGTACTCACCATAACCAAACATTGTAATGGAAATGGAATCAGCATTTTCTGACGAGTTATCTTTTAGTGGTAGTCACCATAACAAACTTTAAATCAAAACAATTCAGGAACCAGATGAACACATCGCAAAGTTTGCTTCTCAGGAATGCAATATTATCACATTTGCAAGCATCCTACTCAGAACATGTCTGCAAAACTACAACTCGTAGCAAAGTCAACATATAATCAATTACAGATTCTTGGAAAATGAGGCCAGAAAAGAACACTGAATATAAACACCAGAATATCTGCTGTAGCTAAGTGATAAACATTGCCGCTGATATGAAGACCTAATTCCATATTCTCAACATACCGAAGCACCAAACTGTTCTAGCTCTGATTTTCACATGCACAGTGTAATTCTCATCAGATATCAAATTCATCGTACATGCCACCATCTGAGCCCCCATCATCATAATCATCCATATCATCAAAGTCAGCATCATCATCATCAGTGACCACATCCAGCAGATCATCATACATATCAAGCTCTAAATCAGAACCAGAAAAGGCACTGCTGCTGAAAATGTAAGCCCGGTACTTGAAATCAGAGATCGAGTCATGAGGAAGCTTAAGATCTCTTATTCTAGAACACTTTGATTTCAGAGCATCATCCATTTGAATGCTGTAGCACTGGCGTATGTCCAGGGATTCAAGGTGCTGGCAATGGTCAAGGATTGACATCAGCCCATCATTAGTTAGCTTGTTGCCAATCAGCTGAAGCTCTCTGAGCTTGGGCATATTGCTTGCAATCCCTAATGCTTCAGTGTCATCATCCATGATATCAGGGGCTGCATAATCCATTTGTAAAATATAACGTTCGTTCAGCCTGAAGCATTTGAGCTCTGGGCAAGCTTTGCCAACGGATGCACACACATCACCATACAAAGAACAGAATGTAATATCCAGCTCCTCAAGCCGAGGAAAGCCCTTCATTGCCTCTGCCATCCCTTCATTACTGACATTAAGGCACATGCTGAGTTGAAGGCTCTTCAATGAGGAGGCTCTACATGGAAAGATAGATATATCCATGTAAGTGGACAAAATAAGAAAGGTCACTTATCGAACATTCATGGTAGAAATAAGTAAAATGGTCCATTAAGTAAAGTACTGGGTGCAGAAACATTGATAATAATCAGAGCAGTATACACGACCTGCTGGATGCCTAACTAGCTTCAACACACAGTTCTAAAAATTAACATCACCTGAGCTGATACCATGCGGATGTCATTATATCACAGTGTCAAACCATAGAAAGTTAGAAACAATACATAGAAGAATGAATGAACTATCTATATCATAGAGACAACATAATCTCAGCTACTAACTAACAATTCTATGTCTCTAGAGCTAGTAGTCTAGATGACCAGATGAAACAAAATAATCCATGCATACTAAGCTGGATGATAAACTGTGTATTGGTTGCTGTGCTGTCAAAAGGCCAATTTCTTCAGTGATAACAAACCTACACTATGCTATGTTAATATTGGTCATGACTTAAACCAAGGCATAACCGAAATAGTGGGAATACAAGTTCATTCGGATTGCAACCATACTGTTTGCCCTTTTTTTTAGTAAAATCGCTAGGGTGGGAGCTGGATCAATGAAATATATTGGCAGTTTTATAACCATGCTTGTGCTTTTCTGATTGTTTGTCCTTCATTGATTGTATTTATTTTGAAAACTAATCAAATAATCACACCATGCAGTAAAGAACAAAGGATATTGTAAAAGTGTGAGAAGTGATTCGATTTATCCAAAATTTTGGCGAAGATTCCACTACACACATCTCAGCCAATATTTGACAGGAAGGGCAAGGGCAAGACCTATTGGTGGGCATGCTAAAATTTGGTACGCATCCAAGCAGTAGCCAAAAACATGGGTGTATCACCAACACTTTGGCAGGCCTGGCTTAGGCATTTCGTCAAGTTCAACAATTTACATCAGGCTCTTGTTACAAACAATCCTAACATGATAAAAAAATGAGCAACCTAACTCTAATGTTCTTCCTTAAATGCATACAGTTGTTTTGGAAATGCCCTTACAAATTCTAAAGTATATCGATAACAGGATGTGTGTTTTGGAGGTTGCCAAGTTATATACGCTCTACATATTACTGTGGAACAAGAGAGATATGATCTGGAGTTCTTGACTGTCAGACCACCTGCCTTTAGGTGAAGAACATAAACAGGAAAAGGCAAATAAGTGTTACTTAATTAAACCACAACTAACAAAGTTTACAAGGGTCTTGCACAATAGGTAGTACATAAGGAGAGAGCCAGCATCTAGCATGTGATTTTCTATCAATGAATGGATTGAACTTTCCAGGACATGCTATGGTACCTCCGTTCAAAAACAGATGTCATTTAACATATAGGCAGTGAAACCTTTAACATAATATTAAATTTGTCATCCAAAGTACACCAAAATCATTATATTTAAAACTAGCATTAACGCATATATAACATAAAAAGTAATACCAAAGCTGTGTATTGCATACTATGCTGTCAAGAGACTTTCTTCAATTATAACAAATCTCTGCCACCCCACATACATGTCGATGCTATGTTATAGGGATGTCTAACTGTATAAGGGAATATGTTTGGTACAAATGAAAGGCACCATGTCAGTATGATTTAGGAATTCATAAGGAGTTGAATGCAGTTTCCTATAAGTTTGTCCAAAGCTAGGAACTAAACAATATATTGCTCTATGGAGGCAAGATAGATGCAGGAGTAGGACTACAGACATAAGCAATTTTCTGGTACAAAACTGGATTATCACTAAAATAACATTAAGCTCTGATTGATTTATTTTTGTATGCGAAAAATATTTTTTAGATGACCTACAGTACTATTGGATCAGTTCAGACTCCCAAGCCTCAGCATGTTTATTTGATCCTTCTTCTATATGAATAACTACCAGCCATTTCTAGAGTTTTTGGGAAGGTTAGTACAACTTGCTCATTTTCATCAGGAATTACTTAGAACAAACACATTAAAGGCGACATGAACAAAACTTCACATTCAAATTGAGAACATGAATGAAAATTCCAAACAAACACAGTGAATTTAAGGAACAGTGTTCCATGGTTGAAATTAATAAGAGAAGGGTCTAACTAGAAAAGGGATATTTTAACATCAAACGCACTCTAGTAAATGTAAATAACAGGTCAACTTTCTCCTACCATCCAACTTACTGAGATGTATTTTCACAAACAGAGCCGTTAAATAAAACTGTGTACAGAGTTCATCTAGATTGGCTAAGATCGCACAAAACAGTAAAACACAGCATGAGAGGTAAATTAATGCGTCCTATTCAACATGCAAGAAGCAGAAATGCAATGGGAAGGGGGAAATGCTGCTGCCACCTCTCGGAGATGTAGAGGAGGAGGCCGTCGGTGACGAAGGAGTCGGCCCAGAAGGCCTCCATGGTGCCGGCGGCGCGGTCCACCGCGGCGCGCGCCATGGCCACCGCCTCGTCGACCTCCATGATGTCTCCCTGGTGGCTCATATCCACGCGGCGCCACAGCGTGGGGTCGGTCGCCGCGAGCCGGCGCCACGCGCGGCACACCACCCCGGCCCCGACCAGGAGGTCGGTCACGTCCAGCTTCCCGAACACCGCCGCGAGCGCGTCCGACGGCATCTCCGCCAGTCGCGGCTCTCGACCTCGCCCTCCGCCATTTCCGTCGGCGGCGGCGGCGATGACATGGGGGCTAGGGTTTGTGAGATTGGGGGGGAGAGACGGTGGGGGTTAGGTGGTGGAAGAAATCATTCATTCATTCACGCTCGTCACACCCGCACACGGTCACACTCACACCTACGTATCTCGCGCGGTGATATTCTGGCAATCATCAACAGTTTCGGGGGAAAAAAAAAAGTACACGGTAAGATTTGCCATTCATTTCAGGTTTCTAAAATAATACTACCTCCGTTTCAGATTATAACATTTTCTAGCATTGTCCACTTTTATATAAGTGTTAATGTATCTAGACACATATATATGCATAGATTCATTAACATATATATGAATATGGGCAATGTTAGAAAGTCTTATAATATGAAACGGATGAAGTAATAATCTTTACTACTATAAGAGCATGTACAATAATAAATGATAGATATGATATATAGAACATGGGCGAGCGACAAATTAGCCGCTCTAGTCGCTCGGCTGCATGATTGGCTCGAGGACGAAGGGTTGCCCCTAGTCATCACCGTTGCGTCCCACAGGTCATCGCCCTCATTTTGCCGATGTCGTCGTCATCCTTGTCCTCATCCACTTCAACCGCACTTGTCACCTCCGTACACTACTATCGTTGCCCTCGTCCGTCATGTCCTGCCATTCCCCGTCATCACCGTCTCTTGAGCTAGCAACCGCCGGCGACATCACTCTCTCTTGAGCTAGCAACCGCCGAAGGCATAGAAGACAAGGAAGAACGAAAGAGAAGAGGTGGGAGGAAGAAAGAGAAGGAATGGGAGAAGATAGTGGATCCCATTAAAATAGTAAAATAATATGTGTGATCCAGTACCTCTATTGAATAGACTAGCTATAGTGCTTACTATAGATGAGTAGCAAGCCAGTGCAGCTAACAGTTGGCTCTCTTATTGACCTTGCTCTAAAACGACCGTAATAATGATGGTGATTCTCCCTTCAAACACTGACATCCTTCTCAGGATCTTCCACTTTAGATCCAGCAACTGAGATTCATCCCATGATCCACCCCATCTCTCTTGATCGCCCCATGTCTCACCACCGTGAAAAAACATGCGTAAATCCTTGTGTTCCTCTTCTGCTCCCACAAAACAGCAGAGTGCTACCAGCTGCTCTCCCTTCCCAACCTGTCGTCGAGATCTCCCTTGCGTTGGCTCTCCCTCCACCGCACCCTACCATCGGCTTCTCCCTGCCATCGGCCCCTCAACCCGCCGACAGCTTCACTCGCGCCCCCTACCCAATCAACCCCTAACCATAGCCGCCACCACATGCTGTGTTGCCTCGTGGAACCTCTCCTACCAAATCACCATCAATCCATGTGCCTGTCTCATCACCGAATTGTGCTTGGAATCTTGGCTTTGTCATGTCTACTATATCGACGGTGAGACTATGGAACTCATGGCCTCCATCACATGTGACTAGACCTAGCAACCCGTCGAGAACGGGGAGATGGACTGTGTTGTCCTCCGCCCAGGGTTCAGCCTTGTCGAGAAGGTAGTCGCAACCGCAGCAAGAGGGAGAGCACCATCGAGTTAGTTAGGGACCTTCTCAGGAGAGGTGGTGTCAGCACCAGAGGTGGTGATGGCAAACGTGGAGTGCCCATCGAGCACCCCACATGGCCATGGAGGATGATGGTAATTGGTTCTCGTTTGCCTTGCAATACTCCTTATTTGATGTGATGTTTTTTACCCATTTATGTGGTCATATATCAATTTGTGAGTTTGATAGATTTAGTGCAATCTGCACATGTTTTTTTCTCCTTCTCCTTCTCTCATATCTTCTCTGGATCCTGGTGCAACACCACTTGTGAAGGAGCAACGACGAAGCGGTCGAGCCTATGGGGCTGGGTGGAGTGGATAAAGGCATCAGGCTAGACGCAAGCTTGGGAGACCACGCCCTCTATATTGATCTTAGCACCAAGGAGAGCCAAATTTGTGGCAACACCCTTAGGCTGACTAAACAAGTTGGCAATCATGTCTTTGCCCTAGGTGATGAACTAGAGAGATGGATCTCTGAGCAAAAAAACATGAACGAGGATATGTAATTCAGATCCATTGTGTTTCGGCTTCAATCCAATAATATTGGACCATCTTAGGTTATAAAAACTACTGGATCATCAAAATGAATTCACATTTGGACAATTCTGATTATGTTATTGTATTGAAAACCAACCTATTTTTCAGCGAATTATGTTGTTTCTCTAATAGAAAATTTCTAACAGATTTTTGCTGTCTGGCAGGGGCTATTCACTACCATGTTGTGTCCATGTCCCTCCAAATGCCTCTTTGATGGCTTACTATGGTCACTCTGCCTCTATGGTTCCGTCATCGCCCTCTGTTTACACGTGTATCACCATGTAGAGGTCAACAAAACGCACATGTGGAAGATGCAGAGGTCAGGTATATTGCTCGGTATCTCAGGATGCAGGAGGAATGACAGGACAATATGTTGATGCTTTATTCCTTTTTGTTTCCACTCATCTTCTAAAAATTTCGGTGTGTAAGACATCAGTTATGGTATGTTTTACCCAATAAAAAGGATTAGATATGGTCTTGTATTCTACAAGAATTAAGATGTGGCCTCTGAATGTGGTGTCCAGATATCATTTTACAAAATCTAGTAGGTATGTTTTCTATTTAGATGTTGCCTAGGTCTGAATAAAAGTGATACGCGCACGGTGAAGATCATATTGCAGCGGCTGCCGAAGCAACAAGTGCTCGAGTGGATGGTTTCGGAGGGGATAGTGACAATGCTCACAATCACCCTATGGCCGAAAGCAGGGCTCTTCCTAGCCAGTGAGAGGCTCTTAACGTGCGAATAACTTGACTGGATTAATCTTGCTTGCCGACGAATACAATCGAGTGCCCCCTTTATAACTCAAAGGGGGATTAACTACTTCTCTAGATAAATGACTCCCTAGATTTAATGGATAATCCTTCCTAACAACTTAACAAGCTAAAACCATCGACCTAGGAGTAAAACCTACGCACACTTAATTTGTGAATAACAATACTTGCTACCGCCATAGCTGACACAATAGGAGTACGTGTCAGCCATGGTATCCCAGAAGAACATTGTGAAACTTTGCAAGCGATGAGACTATGAGAGAGAGGATGACCAAGCTGCAGAGGCTGACCAGTTCATTGTCGTCATCGGGGCAGTGCACAAAGATCCACCGCTTCTCTCGAGGCCTACGAGGATGGGCAGCCGAGAAAGTCTTTTCTAAACCTAGGTGCAGGCACACCTAGGTTTAGAAAAGTTTAGACCACTCCAAGATTCATGCCTACAAGCAATCAGCCCAAAGTATATCAGCGAATATCAAATGTATTGTCTACTTTCTAGACGATCACCTAGAATACAATGAGACCCACCTGTAGCCATATGTATTGTCCACCTTAAGCTCCCTCTTTTTCACTTTTCCACCTGTAGCGACCCCTCTCTTTTTCACTTTCCCCTTCTGCCTTTACCCAATTCGCCCCCATTTTGGCACAGCGCATTCGCTCTATGGTCCACGGAGACGACAGAGTAAGCGGTGGTGACGATACCGTGTTGTAGTCCCGCAATGGAGATGCTCAAGTATATGACACTTTGACATGGAATATTGAGTTATTTCCTTTAATTCCAGCGTGCATAATAATGCTTGGTGGCTTTGCATTTTAATTCTTCATGTCTTATGTCTTGTGTACTGGTATGACGACCGCATCTCATTGTTGCGGCCCAACAACGCCATCAAGCTGGCGCACATCGACGTGGATCTGACATCCAGCATGGTGGCATGGTTCAGCGACATGAGAATCATAAAGCGGACCATCTCTGGGGAGCTATCACTTTCACTGCTGTTCCTAAACAACGTTAAGTTAGTGGTTGCCGATGGCTTGTGTTTGTTGTTGCCAACATCCCTAACTTAGTTCCTTATATTTTTCTTCCCAAGTACTATTGACATGTGGGTCAGCCGTCATCGTAAAATAATGTATAATATAGTTGGCTTTAAGTGAACAAGGCGGTTCAAAGTAACACTTGGTTAATTAAGCGAGAGAGAAGGGAAATCTTAGGCCATACATTTTAGATCTTTAAAAACTTATTTTACAAACAGACTAAAAAATTTATTCCAACAATAGATCATTTTTATAGCGCCAACATCATTGGCTCGTGGTCCAACATGACAACGCCAATGACATTGGCGCAATCCCCCTAGCTTTCCCATGGATGCTAAGTCATTTATATGGAGGGGGACTTTGCCAATATCGTTGGACATTAGCACCGATGACCTATTTGTTAATACTTTTATTACAAATAGGTTCTTTTTATCAGTGTCACTGACACTTTCATCGATGATCTATTTATAAATATTTTTTATCACAAATAAGTAATTTTTTTATTTTTTTTACAAATAGGTCATCAACGCTAATGATATTGGCGTGGCTTAGGCTCTGTTTGGGATAACTATGGATCCAAGATTTCTTAGAGCTGGGTATTTCTATCTCCACAAAAGATCTACAATTATGTTGATAATATTTAGATAAATTATTTTGCGCACATTTCAGATGAAGTTTAAAATTAAACCATTGTAATTTAATATATAAACTTCAAATCTATCGTGGATATGAGATCTGAAGCCATGCCAAACAAGATCTTAGCTTTCACGGGAGGCTAGGGGATCTATTTTTAAAATAAGTTTTATCATGAAGCTGCCAAAGAAGATCTTAGCTTTCACAGGAGGCTAGGGGAACCACTTTTGAAATAAGTTTTATCATGAAGCTGTGCCAAATAAGATCTTAGCTTTCATGAGAGGCCATGGGATCCATTTTTGAAATAAGTTTTATCACGAAGATGTGCAAAATAAGATCCTACCCAAGGAATAATTAATTATTTGCTACTCTTATGAGTGGTGATAAAAGTTTTGCCACTGGACCCATATGTCATGAACACATGAGGCCCCACATATCATAGACAGTGAGTAGCAAATAATTAATTGCCACATCTTAAAAGTGGTAAAAAGTTTGAAAAATAAGTTTTCAAATGATAAAAATTGAAAAACACATAAATCTGGAGTGCTGGAGTATTTCCCCCGTCCCCTCTGCGTCATTGAAAATCTCCCGTCCCGTTCCGCTCCAGCGCCTGCGCCGATCTCCATCTCGCGAGCAGAGCAGGGTTGGTAGGGGCGCCCATCTCCATCCGGCGAGCAGAGCAGAGCGGAGGAGGTGCGCCATCGTCCCGCTGCATCCTGGTGAGCATCCACATCCTCTTTCTGATCCGTCGCTCTCTCCAACCGGGAGTACTTTTGTCTCGAATTTGCTTGTGTTAACCTTAATACAAGTAACAGTCTGTTTGTTCAACCCAAATGTTGGATCAGCCCCTGACACGCATCCTCTCTCAACCCTCTCTGCCCATACCATTTTCTCTTTGCCTTCACCTTGTCTTCTCCCCTAGATCTGGCAGTTTTTCTCTTAATTCGCCTTAACCTTCTCTAGATCCGACCCTGACTAGCAGCAGCAGTTTGTTTCCAAGAAATTAAAAAAAATATTTTGCTGGTTGCAGTTTTGAGCCTGGATCTTGCCAAACAAGTGGTTGATCTTACTGCTTTCGGTGGGTGTCTCTCCTCCACAGGAAGGAAGGCACCGGGGATCTAGAGGAGGAAATGGGAGAATTCTCCAAGGTAAGTGGATTATCATTTGTTAATATGTAGTTGCTTGGTAACCGGTTTTTGCAAAATGTACTAGTAGGTGTTAATTACTAGCGGTGGAGATCTGGTCATGATGAATGAGTGAAACTATTATTACTGCGGCAATGCCAAACATGCCAGAGAATGGTTGTAATGTTTTGTGTGAAGATCAACCTTAATATTGAATGGCAATGTTAAATCTCTCTTGTAATGGAGCTAAGGAGCTTGAGTAACATGTTAGAATGCTCGTTAATCCTGTATTACATATTTACATGTTGAAACTAAAATGTGGTAATCGAAGCTTTTTGTTAAGAAACACTATTATATGAGAAATGGAACCCAGTAGGATTGCTATTAGATATGATATATTCAATCCATTTGCTTGGGTGTTCAAGTGGCCCTTATCGATCCAGTTTATCGTTTTTTTAAAAAAATTACATATCATTTATTTTTATTTTTGTACTCTTTACTGAATCAGCATTCTTATTTGTTTCCTTCTATCAATGTTTAACTTTGTTTTTTCATGCAATGATGCTTTTGTTGATGAACATGAAGTGCAGGCACAAGCTCATGTAATGATTCATGATTGTCCATTTTCGTTACACAGGAATCTTGCCCTTCTGTTAAGAACATTTTGCTTCTGGATTCTGAAGGGAAACGTGTTGCCATGAAATACTTCTCGGATGATTGGTCTAGTAATGCGTCAAAGTTGGCCTTTGAAAAGTCTGTCTTTACTAAAACTCTGAAGACAAATGCACGCTCAGAAGGTATTTCATTCTTAGCTTTGTTGCATGTGTTATCCCTCCATACCATGGCACATGCTTTTAATCCATGCTTTTGCCACTTTGACAATTTGGCACATCACATATTCTGGTTCATGAATATAGCGTAATCTGTCATACTGTCATTATATAGAGTGGATTCATATTTGACACCTTTAACTGAAATTTCACACACATCTAGATCCAGTCTTAAGTTGAGCCCATCAATCATTATACTGCTTATATTACTCTATAAGACGCTTGCATCTCCTTGGATGTTCATTAGAACTGGATGTGCTTTAAGTTTCACTCCAAAACATTTTAGTAGGAAACTCAAATTGTTCTATCCGTTGAATGTAATGGATCGGTCAGGCTAACCAAATGTAGTACAAGATACATGTCAGTTTTCTGTCTTTCGACATAAACAGGAGGGAAGATCCCTTCCCTACTGAAAATATATTAATAAAAGGATGTATGTACAAGGGAGAAGAAAGAATATACAAAGAGCAAAATATAGACTACTCAGCCATGCTTGTTAAAAAAAAAAGCACACCTAGCATTTACTCCCAAGGATAACTAAAGCAAAATACCTTGGACTCCCTTTTCCAAGCTTTCAAGGAGAGATATCCTTCATATAAAATGATACTGTTTCAATGGTTTTGAAATCATCCAGCAGTCTGTTATGATTATGTTAGTTTGCTGTTGCTAGCAACTCATTTTATTTTTAATGAACAAAAACCTTCATATTTATGCTCAATGTTATAAGTATGTCTCGATATATCCACTTTTCTGATCTTTATTCTTTAGTTGAATTTGGAATTTTCCTCTGATACCTGTTTTTGGTTCTCTCCAGCTGAGATAACATTGTTTGATGGCTATATTGTCGTTTACAAGTTTGTACAAGACCTTCATTTTTTTGTCACCGCTGGTGATGATGAGAATGAGCTCATTATAGCAAATGTACTACAGGGCTTCTCTGATTCTGTTGGTCTTTTACTCAGGTATTGTACTTCTTCCAGTATTCCACATGAACTTGTATTTTGTTAATGTTGGTAAGGCTGTTTCTTTAAAGTCAGCTTACTGTGCTTTAGGGGTGATGTTGAGAAGAGGACTGCACTCGAGAATCTGGACTTGATACTTCTCTGCATTGATGAAATTGTAGATGGCGGGTAATGATTTCTTGTGATCTATGCTACATTTGTACCACCTGTTCTAAAAAATCGCATGCAAGCATTCCTGACTATTATACTTTTTTTTTTGTATACACGCTGCTGCATGTTTTTTAATTAAGTAGTATCTGATATTCCATTTTATTATTTGTTTGAACTATTTTTTAAACATGTAAATATACTGTCATAAAATATGTTATGCTCATAAAGGCAAACATCAATATTTGTTGTGTAATATCAATTTTTTAAGATGCAAAAGAAGGATGAAACTGTTCATTGTGTTCTTTTGATGCATAAAAACAGCACAACAGATTGTCTGTAGACTTAGTTTGACATGCTATTAGTAAGCCTAAATTGCACATTAATATACTATGGTTGTAGCTATTAGGTCAGAATAACCGATGGAAGTGTAACTCTTGACAAATGTGAGCAGATACAAGAGAAGCATAATATTTTATATAGGTGTTGTCATTCTGCATAATGCTTGGATTGATGTCAAGTTGACAACCTTTTGCATAATGCCAAACAGCTGATGTCTGAAGCTATTGGGTAGTTTCTGCCTGAAAAACCATTTTATGTTTAACTAGTTCATGGTGATAACTTTAAATGCTCTGTGAGCATCGTTGCAGTATAATCCTTTTTTCTTCCAAGAACATACTCTTAGACTAAGGAGAGATAAAAAAAGATTACATTATATTCAATAAATGCATATAGGAAAGTTGGATATTTAATAGTGACAAAAGGAATAAGTGGAGAGGCAACAACAATGAATGATTAGCACTGCCACATAGATTTTCTGCTGATGTGGAGGAGAGAGATTAAGATCATCTATTTACTAAACAAACGACTTGGGGCAAAAGATATGATATCAGAGCGAGAGCTTGTATTGCTTCAAGGAAACTAGTGCCTAAAACATGTAAAATTTTGAGCACTGAGTACTATCTCCATCCACGAATGAGAGGACGCAGTAGTATTTATTTTGTGCCTATTGCTTATAGACAGAACTCTTTGTATAAGTAGTCTTCTGATGTGGAGGACACTAGAAACAACTACTTTCTCATCCTTGTACTGCTGTACATTCCCTGAAGTTCTTTCACAACTTACTGTTGTGGACAAAACCGTTTAAATGCATAAATGGGGTGTTGGGAAAAAGCATGATCGCTGCCACTTTCATGTATTAAGGCCGCAGCTCTCTTGTGAAGCTGTAGTTTCACATGCCATCCTGTTTGTAAATATAAACTGAAACCATTAGTCCTCCTGCAGCATAATTCTGGAAACGGATGCAAATACCATTGCCGGGAAGGTTGCAACCAATGCTGTTGATGGTTCTGCTCCCTTCTCTGAGCAGGTATTTCTTTATCATTCAGAGAAAATTTGCTTTTCTAGTTCCATAATCTCATTAATTTTCATGGCCTATTCTCTCTGCAGACGATATCTCAGGCTTTAGCCACTGCTAGGGAGCACCTTGCAAGATCTCTGCTCAAGTAAATCATTTATCTTTTGACTAAAACTTCTCTGCGTTGAGGATTGGGCGAGTGTACGTTGAAGCATGTAATTGTTACCTTTTACTCATAATAAAGTGTCATTGTGACGGAAAAAAATAGTTGAATATGATATAATACTTGTACTCAGATTTATCTCATCAAGTCTAATGATAGTTTCCATGATTGCTTCTGCGTTGCAAGTTCTCCCCGAGTGTTATAGAAAATAAAGAGTAGAATGGTTTGTATTCCCTCCGTTCTATATTGTCTGGTGTTTTAGTTTTGTCGTATGTCAAATTTCTCTGACTTTAACAAAGTTCATAGAAAAATAGACTAACATTTGTGTTCCTTAAAATTCACTAACAGAAAGTATTTAGGATATCATTTCCTTTTTCAACTTATTTTTTGAACTCGTTTTGAGTTTCCACCAAAATTTTCAGTGCGGAAAGCACCTATATTGAAAGGGTTCCAATGTTGAAGATCTCTACAAAGGAAGTTTAAATGTACAAAGTTTTCACAACGAAAATCTGGCATACGATGTAATTCATTCATCGCAAGTCCACAAGTGCGCAAAACGCCGGAAGGTTTGCAACTTGCAATTAAGGCCTTGTTTAGTTCCAAACTATTTCTTCAAACTTCCAACTTTTTTATCACAACAAAACTTTCCTACACATAATTTTTTAACTTTTCCATCACATCGTTCCAATTTTAACTAAACCAATTTTGGCGTGAACTAAAACACACCCTTAGCTTGTCTCTGGACGCCGGATAATAAAGGAAAGAAAGCAAGCGATGAGCCTGACGCACCACGCACGTGGGCTGGAAACCAGTTCGCGGGAGCCTTTCCGCTGACATAAACATATTTCACCATCACAATCGTACGCAAACCAAGAAACTTTGCACAAGCGCTATGGCGACACGCAGAATAGGAACAAAGGTTTACCACTACGACACATGAGGTCACTAGACCGGTTGCAGACTTGCAGTTGGATACAGAACCGTTCTAAATGCGCCCTTCTGTTGTAGTAAGCTACTACAACAGAAATAACTTACAGCGCTCAGCGAATTACCTTACTTCTGAACACCTACCTTCCATTTCCTGAGACTGAGACGCTGGGACATCAAAACCTGCTAATCACGGCATGTAGATGTCGAGTTACTCATGGTGGATGATCCGACCGCGGACATGGTAGTCACCGATGATAAAACCATACTCTGTCACCCTGTGACCGCCCAAGTCATCATCGTCCTGATCACCATCATCGTCATCGTCCTGATCACCATCATTGTCGTCATCCTCGTCATTCCCATGGAAGGGCCATTGAGGAACTGCTGCGGGAAATGGAAGTGGGAGCGAATCTAGTGATGGTGTCTCAATAAAAGTCTCATACTCATAGTCCTTGGTTGAGTCGTTTGGGAACCTCACATCCTTCAGCCTTGCACACTTTGCTCTCACTTCTGCATCCACATCGACGTTGAAGCACTGACGCAAGTCAAGGGACTCAAGGTGCGGGCAGTTGTCAAGGATGGCAGCAAGTGCATTGTTGCGGAGCCGATTGGCAAAGATCTGAAGATGGCGTAGCCTGGGCATGCTGCAGGCTATTCCAAGAGCATGGAAGTTATCTCTGAACTCATCAAACTGAACATCAAACCAACGATGGTTCAGTCGCAGACACTTCAGGTTCGGAAATGCTTCGCCAACAGCCTTCAGCAAAATACTGATGGTGCAGGTAGTGAGCTCAAGTTCCTCAAGACAGGGAGATGTCTTGCCAACAGCAACCAAGCCTTTCTCTGAGATTTTTATGCAATCACGTAGCCGAAGACTTTTCAAGCAGCTAGTTCTGCACATATTAAAACATAAGTTAGAGAAATCGACATTAATCAACAACCTGACAGTAAGAACAATAGGCTAGTTCCCTAACAAAAAAATAAAGGCACAACTTGTAAGTAGAAACTGTCAATATTTGTGGTTGTGAAATAAAATCACAGAACAAAGTGATCCTATGTCAAATATAGAAGCATTCAGTAATGCTAAATTGCTAACAGAACTCATGAACTCAAGCATGTTCATTAGTTCAATATAATGCTCGAGTTCCATCTATCCTAAATCCATGTATGATCATGAAACGATTGGCATCTATCTATGAGCAACACAATTGGCAGGTTAGATCCAATAAATAATAGTAAATCAGTGTTGAAAATTGTAAACAACATCTGAAACCAAGTATTAAGTGTTTTTTTTGGAAGAAAAACAGGAAGCGAGGCTCCTAGAGAATATTTAGAAACATAAGGGCTGGGTTGGAGAAAAACAATCTAGTTGATTCTACAGATTCCCAATGCACACTTTGATCAGTACACTAAGCTGGTCGTTAAATCTGAATATATGCAGACTAACCTCTCTTCTTTGACACCAAAAAAGCCCAGTTACACAAAACTCATGTTAAAGACCTGCTTACATATACGATATCACCTCTAACCCCCATAAGGTTAAAGTACATACATTTTATCTGAAGGATTGCACACACCTATGCTGAATAGTTTAGATTCTTCCTTTGGCCTTACACTCTATGACAGCCTAGCTGAGTCTTACTAGAAGAAATAAATTCCAATTATCATTTGTTTTCCACTGAAACAATATAGTCAAAATTGCATAGAAGTCTTTATCTGAAAGAGAATTCCTCCTATCCCATTGAATTAGCTTCCCTTATATGGCATTAAAAAATTGTGCCCATCCTATGCTAAACATTTCCAACGTTGTTCCCTTATTTGCCACTCAAGTCAACTCCATTAGCTCTAGGTACCATTAGAAGACATCCCGTGTCATGCCCAACCTTTTCACATTGGAATCATCATGTCGCCAGAAGATGAGGATGCAAGGACAGCCACAGCTAACTCCAAATACCGCTTCGTCCGCATTGTCCAGTTCTGATGGACTTGAAGTCGGTCATCAAGGTATCACTGCTGGCACAGAAGCAGCATGATTGTCAGCTTCCCTGCCAGGGTTGGCCTTAACTGACTTGACAGGCTGCGAATGAACAGAAATAGTCTACTGTGCATTGAACAGAAAGAGGAAGAGAGGAGAAAGGAGAAGAGAAAAGATGTCTTGCCATCTGACCTAGGTTAAAACCAAGATATAGGCAAGAAAGGAAAGATAAAAATGAACCAATTGAGAAACGGAAGAATTACAAACTTTTTATGGCAAACAAGGGAACTAGATAGCATTCAATGGCCTAGGAGGAATTTCGCCATCAATTCTCATCTTATGCATATGCCATGTAGGGATTCCAATTTCTGTTCGAAATTTCCTAAATTTTGGTAACTTCACTCCCCTCCGGCAAGCAAATATCTCACCCAATTTTTTTATTTTTTTTTTCCAAATTTGTGAATTTGGTCAAAATTTCTTCAAGTTCAGTCATTTTTGTTAAATCTTCAAATAATTTCGGAAAAAGAAGTTCCAAATCATCCGAAAATTTCGGTTGCACCGAAATTCCGAAATTCCGGTTCAAACCGAACGTGAAAACCTTGATGCCATGGCACCTTGGAAAAAAGGAAGTTCATAAAAAAATGATTTAAAAATAAACAAATGAAATATAAAAACAACTGATGATATCAAGCAGGACCCTACCAATTGGGGTCCATTGGAAATGATTACAAACAACATAATATCAGGTCATATAAAAAGCTAGCATAGTTAAATAATATTTTCTGTTCAGTGGGGTAAATTATAAATTATAGATATCAGGATCAATCTCAAGTTTCATCACCCATAATATTTGCCAGAGATGTTAGCTCAAAGTTAGGGTTAGCCATGGAATTATACTAGAGATCTCAAGAGAGAATTTTCGTAGCAAGTATCATATACACCATGGGATTATTAGTGGTCGCTTTTGTGAGACAGGACTGCATTTCGGAAATTTTCTGGCTCTATACCAATAAAAGACTCCACAACTCCAGATCTGTAATCTTTACAAGACAACTACCAAATCTAAGTCATGTCATATCAATATAATCATCTAAGAAACTGGTATTTTCTTTTCAATTATACTTTACTTTGTTTGACTGAGTACAATATAGAGATCTGAGGTATATAATGTAATAGTTCAGGCATTCTAAAAAAAGTTAGCCAGAAGTATTGATAATAAGGTGACAAAAAATGTTCATTAAGGAAATGAAGCCCAAAACAAAAGAAGAAATAACCAAACAATCAAGCTATCGAAAGGTTAAAAGAATTAGCATCGAGACATTGTTATGTGGGGAATTCCCTTTCGTCGTCGCCGGGATGATCGGCGTGCCGGACGCGCTACAGTGGGGCGCGATGAAGACGAGTAGCAACGTGGTTATCTAGTTGTTTAAGTTAGTTTGTTATCTCTTCAGTTTTAGTTTTGTTATCCCTTCAGTTTAGCAGGTGTTAGTTCAGGGGGAACACTATATAACGCTTCCCGGTTATGGTTAGGAAACATGAGGAATTAATCCAATCTATCTCCTTCCAATCTCTCTGTTCTGCTCTTTCTCTTATCTCTGTTCTAGCATAAATTCTACCGTAAGAGTGTGGGTTGGGAGCGATTCATCCTAGCTCCTAACAGACATCTAATGATTTGCATAAAGGCATAAAACTTCTTTTATTATTACTATTAATTGATCATATAACAATGTATGATTATTCTTTTGTGCCTGGAATAAATTTGATAGCAATATGATGGCCTCGGTTCAGTCCAGAACTAGTGAAACAGAAACCTAACTGGTATATGTAGTATCAATGGAGAAGACAATGCAGTTGTCAGAGCATGAATGCAACACAAGATCCAAATTTAATAAAATGGACTGGTGACGCCAAAAACAAAAACAAATCAACCCAGCATCAATACCTGGGGAGACAGAACCGTGCTTCAAAAAAGTCTGCGAGATGTTATGTATGCTCTAATCCCCGCTAATCCTAATAGCATAGCCAACCCACAAGGCATCAACAACATTACTTAGATCCACTAATCCACTACAGTATATTTTCTTATGCTTTTGTTTGTGTCGTTGTGGCACATTGCAGTGTTTTGCTGCAACTTTGTAATAATGCAGTATGCATAAAAACTCCTATCTATATATACTCCTTGTTCTACTTAAATCATCATACCGTAAAATCATACAAAACCCCACTAATCTCTAATAAGAAAAACACAATCAGAATTCAGAGCGACCAAATAACACTGTAGAATGTAGATTAAACCCTAAAATCTCCCGAATTTTCACAACCCAATGTCGTCCAAATTCCAAACCCCAGGGTTTAGGGAGAAAAAAAAGAAGGGCGTAAAATATGGAAGACCAGAACCTCTTGGCGACGTAGAAGAGGGCTCATCGGTGACGAAGCGCTCGGCGGCGAAGTGCTCGAGGCATCCGCCGGCGCGGTCGACGGCCGCGCGCGCCATGGCCTCCATGTCGACGGTGGGGTCGAAGCAGGCGGTGAGGTCCACCCGGCGCCAAGCCGCGGCTTGCGGGTGGCCGCGCGAGCCAGCTGCGCGCGACACGACCCGCGCCCTATCAGCACTTCGCCGCGCCAGCCGCTCGAACACGCCAGGACCGCGTCCACCGGGAGGTCGGCCCATTCCGGCGGAGGCGGCGGCGGCGGCGGCATCGCTCGGGAAGGAGGGTTTCGGGAGGGTTCTTCTCGCGTAAAGGCGGGGCGCCGAGAGAGAGAGAGAGAGAGCGAAGCCGTTTAGGCGGAGGCTGAGGGTGCTACGCGTCCCTCTCACGGAGAGATCGGTTGCGGCCGGCCCGCTTCACTTGTGGCTTTGTGGGTTGTGGCAGAACGCGTTGAACGTTGTTGGGACACGAGCTGACCGAAATGTGAAGGGTCAAGAGTCAATACCCGTCCGATGACGAGGTCCGATGGTTTTCGTCCGTTTGATGACTGCTAGTGTTCTTACACCACCTTTCAAACTCATATTTTTTCCACGCGCACTTCCCAAACTACTAAATGTTGCGTATTTTGTAAAAAATATATATATACATATGAATATAAAAGTTACTTTAAAAAATTATATTAATCTATTTTTCAAGTTATTTTTAGGTAATACTTACTCCTCCGTCCTATAAAAAACCCAATCCTACCAACGAGGTTCATAGCTAGAGTTGGCTTTTTTTTTACATTGTAGTAATTAATCATGAGTTAATTTACCGCTCCGTTTTACGTGCGGAGGGGAGAGGTTCCTAACCCCTCCAAAGAACACAACCCTGGTCTATCCGAAGGAATCCTACCGGGTCTCGGTATATGACACCATTGGAATATGCGGGCATATACACCACAACTTTACAATATTACTATTTTTTTTATATTTTCACGTTACAAATTTTAATAGAACATTACTAGCAAAATGCTAATGCATTACAAGAATAAAAACTAAAACATCATAGTCGGTAGATAGAGAGGTGGCACTTAGAAGAAGAGAGAGGGTGGTCATTTGACTTCAGGGATCAATATCTCGTGTTGTCTAACATATTGGATGTTAAGATAGCAAAATTAAACAATAGTTATGTTTTAGTTGCTCGAATTGTTTGATTCTACCAAGCAAACAATTCACATATCCTTCCATTATTTGCAAGGATATGTGAATTATCTTGCTAAACTGATGCCAATAAGATCATGGAACAAAACAAAGAACCTAAGTTTAGACAGTGAGGCTAGAGCGTGGAGACACAGTGACGGTCTTGCTAAATCATATTGTCTACGGTCACGTTGCTGCTAACCTCTTCCATGCCTACACCACCACTTTAGGCATCACAAGCTCTCCCCTTAACTAGTGATCCTTGATCCTTCCAAGCTGACCTTACTTACCCATAGCAGCAATCGCATCAACCAGTGTTATGCTTACTAGTTGCTATTGTCATGCATGACTGCACACGAGGATTGCCATAACAAAGATGAAGTAACAGGATGGAAACAAATTGGAAAGAGGTTGCCAGGGCCATCGCAAATTACTCAACGAACATATTATTAGACGTCAATCATGAGACCGTCTCGCGCACGTGGAAGAGGAGTCTGGAGAAGGACTTCACCGCGCGCGGGACTGCATGTCTTAGCGATCTAGGTGTGGATCTTCATGCAGTAAACACGCACGTGGGAGCGACCGATTTGGACTTCACTTATGACACGGGACATGGATGCACAACACGCATGATGGAAGAGAGTCGGACAACAGAAAACGTGTGCCACAGTCGTCGCGGGCGTAATCACCGCGCATGGCTGCTGAATTGAACACGATCACCCCGCGCGACTGAAATGTGAATCAGACCCCGATGTAATCATGACACTCAACATCGCAAACCACTGGCGAAGACACCTTCAATTTTTATAATAATACAGATTGGATGTGTGTTGGTTAAGAGTAAAATATACTAGCAACGCTTAAACTTGTAAACAAGTGTTTCTAAGTTCACAAACTTGTAAATCACACATTTAGACTACTGAACTTGCTAAATGTACGATCCCCGGTCCAAAGCACCATTTGACCACAGCACGACATGTGGACATCCAGACTGGTGGTCTCGCTCACGTGCACCATGTGTCATGTGTGACGCCACCTGCATTGTGAACCTTTTCTTCTAGGCCCCTATCTTCTTTCTCATTTGCTCTCTTCCTCCACCACTCGCTTCCGTCGCCCTCTTTTCTCCCAAATCGCAGCGAGGTGTCGCGACTAGGGTTGCAGCACCATTACAACGAGTCAACGAGGTTGCAGGGAGGTGTAGACGTGAGGCTAAGCGAGGTTTGGCGACTGGGATGAAGAAAGAGGTTTGGCAGCGGCGAGGCAATGGCTAGCCCGAGTGGGAGCACAACACAGTCGGTATCGCAAATATCTGGATAGGTAAAAGCTTTGCATCTCTATTTCGATACAAGGAGAGGCCATTTTGATTACCCACCTGTTGTTCTATACAATGCAACACAAATTACACGACGGAAAAATAGTACCATTAACCACGTTTATTAACTACTCTATTGTGCTTCACAGAAAATCAACTGAGAAGCAAATAATCATATTAGGCCTTGTTTGGTTTACAGGGGATTGAAGAGGATTGGAGGGTATTGAGGGGGAATAATTCCACACCACAATAGGTGTGGAATAAATCCCCTCCAATCCCTCTCTCATAGGATTAACCGAATAAGGCCTTAGGGATAATAGAAATAGTTTGAAACAAAACATTGGCAGAATGCATCACGCGGTACTTCGTTAATCTACAGAAACCGACGCAGATGTAAGAACAAGAATGATCGAAATGGCACATACCATATAATCAAGATAATTCATAACTCCAGCTTGATACCCAAAACTGACAGAAATCGGTCTGCAAAGTGTGCCATAATGAACCCAAAAATGCACGTTGCAACACGCAAATACCTAAGTAAGGATCAAATTGAAAGAACGGTACGTAGTAATGATTACTAAGATGTGTCATCACATCCATCTAAAATCTTTTTTATTATGGGATGGAGAGAGTACTTAGGTACTGCCAAAACTCTGAATTGACTGTGTTTTGGGCGCCTTTTCTCAAGTACGCGATAAAAAAATTTGGTAACGAACTTAAATGATGGCTGAAATCCAATAGTATTGCTATCATTTAGGATTTAGCTAAGGTTTATTTGGGCATTAATCCACGCAAGCCCTTAACAGTTATATGCACATTTCCATTATTGGTTGTGCCATATGACAGAGGCCGAGGATATAATATATTTTTATTATTAAAAAACAATTATATGCACATATAGTAGACTCAGTAATGTTTGCCTTCTCATTTTGCGGCCAAACATAGAAGGTATTATTATTACCAAAACATCAGCTAGGGGTCAACTGGACATTTTTATTAACATCAGCTACTTGGTCAAGGCAAGGCCTGGTCCCTTGGGCCTTGTGGCTCATTTGTATTAACAGAATTCAAGTCTTTGCTCGAAATGATTTGAACGGACGCAACATGGTCCAAGATTATAAAGTATAAACATACTTATAGATCCATAGTTACAAAAACATGCAAAATACCCTTTCTTCCAGTTACTGATGTTCGGTAAGAGCTCCATATGAGAATTACAAGCACCCCAGCTATCCATACTTTACACGGTTACACCTTGTTTACAGTTTGCTTGTACCATGTCCAGGCAGGAAGCCATATCAATTCTATATATTTCTTTTTCTTTCGCATCGCAAACAAATGAAAACACATGTTTAGCTACAGTATAAAGGGGCGTTGGCAGGCTTGTAGAGGAACGTCTTGACGGTGTGAGAGTTTCCTGAAGGCTTGCTGTATGTGAACTTGACCCCAGAGTGTGTATCACCCCTCCTAGTGCAATGCTGGTGAAAGCTGCTGATGGGCCTTGCCAAGCATGACTCCCAACGGTCACTCTCTGGCATCGTCTCCGCAACAGTGTAGACACCCTTGGAGTTTGTGAAGGCCTGGTAGTTGATAACTTCACCAGATCTCGTGATGCAGAGGACGGCAACCTCGGCACCTACACAAGGTACAAAGACAAGCAAGAGGAATGGGAGAGTAATAAGCTTTTAGTACTTTGATTACAGTGTACAGGTAAACATAAGTGAGGAATGAAAAGTGAGGAAAACAAAATGAAATGCGAAAAGTGGAAGTACTAAACAATAGGACCACATGTATATGCCTGCGCACCCCCTAAAAAAAAACAAAGCTAGCTTGTGGTAAGGCAGCTACCAGTCTACCATTGTACTTGTACTAGTGTTTGCTGACTAGGTGGAAAGTGGAAACAAGGAAAAACCCTAGCAGGTCTATCTGTTCAACCGGCAGACTTTATACTCAAACCAACAGGAGTCTAGCTATCGCCAAAAGCAAGCCCCATTACACTTGCCCCTCCATTAGAGCTTTTATTATTGAAGAAGTAAATTTCACAAAACTGCACTACCATTGGGGAAAAAAGAATCACAAAATCACACTTTTACACAAAATCTCTCAACCACATGAGCCATTCTATTGCCGTAATATCCTACTGGCTGACTCCACTCGTCGGTTTCACAAACTCATCAAAAAATTTGCTAACATGGAGGTTCTTGCAACACTGGATAAGTGCTAGCATGTCATCATGATTGCTTGGCATCTGGGGTTCAATAGGAGGGATTTTTAGTAGTTGTAGTCCCAATCCCACCCCACCAAGCAATAAAACGCCTATGAGTCAATTTGGTATTGCAACAACCTCCATATGAGATAAATGGAAACAGAAACATATCCTGAGACCAAGAAGTCACCCTAACCTACTAGGCCTGCCGAAGATGATGGCAATGTGTAAAAGTGTAGATTCGTAGTGCAAATGGAAGTTTGCTTTGCTGAAACTGCAACTTAAAAGTATGGTTTCATTATAGACTTTTACAGTTTTGTCATTTGTGAATGTACTCTAAAAATAGATTAAGGGATAAGATTCCATTGTTCATTGAAAACTGGAATATATGAGTATAAACAAACTGATAACCCTCTTTTATTGAAATATGAATGAACGAATTGTGAAAACCCATCAGACCGATTCTGGATATTCAAACCTAAAGAAAGAAATGGCTAAATGGGTTGTCGCCACATCATGCTTCGACCATTTTGCTTGCCCTTTGCCAACGCTTTGTTTTTGTCATTGCTACCAATGGTTCTGCCAGACCTAATAAGTTTTTAGCAACCCACAAGCACAACAACATTAATGATCTATTGGTTTTCATTTAGCATCCCAACATTGCTGAGAGTTTCTTTTTTCAATGAACAATTCAAACCATAGCAGAATGAATCGGCTAACAAACAGAAGAGAATTTCGAGAGTTTACAATGTGCAAGCAGTACACTCCTTGGCAATCACCAAGTCCTCCTAGGAGTGCATAGGTACTCAGTGCAAGCCTCAACGCACCAAACCTTAGCCTTCCTTGTCTGTGGTTAGGTACTAAGCGCCAGACTACCGCCTTGCCACTTGCCAGACTCTAGTGCCAAGGGTAATATTGTAGGCAAAGGATAGAAACCGGCTACTTAATACTTAATAGTGACCAGGTATAAAGAAAAGGCTAGGTCCAGACAACGAGCAGAACACACACCTGACTTGATCTGAAAGCTATCGACCTGCAGACCACTAACAATATCCATGGACCTTTTAACCTTATTGATATTGATGTTTCAACATTTAATCCTACCATCCAAATGAAGGATCTATGGCTTCACTGCATTTCTTTGCAGTTAGCATTTGGTATTATCTAGTTATATCAAACCACAGGCATCATCATGAGCAATCCTCAATATTTTTGCTACTTTGATTAGCTCAGGAGCCAAATACTATAGTACCATGCTTATGTGATTATTACTGGGGAGCGAAAGTCAAAAGCAAGAGAATGGAAGTACTGGACACCAAAAATGGACCCAACAATTTTACAGGGTAAACTCCTTGAACATATGATCGGCCAATTCGACTTCAGTTCTTCCATCTTAGTAAAAACAAGTTCCTGCAAGTTGCAAGGTCGAGTAGGACATAACCCCTATTTGACCCCTCAAAGAAGAATATATAACAGGGAAAAAAAAACATTGACAACCGTTTTTCAGTTTTTATTTCTCTGAATCAACTGTCATGTATGGGTGAATCTGGCAATATGGTTAAACTTTTCCAAATTCCCAGAACAGGACGTGGGTAGAGTACATAAACAAATTTGGGAAATGGGAACACAAATTGGTGAATTGGGCAAAAGGCCAAGATTGCAAATTTCACCATCAAGGCAGCAAATCATTACATTTCAAGACAAAAGAAAAGGGTCGATTCACCGTGCTTCACGTGATCAGATATCAAATCCATCCCCAACCTATGTCCTTCTAATACTGGGAATACAAATTACAGTTCCTTCTACCAGTTCAAAGTAAAACTTCGAATTCGTTAGAACGGCAGCAAGCAAATACGCTCTCCATCGACGAACCGCGCCCCGCCCCTCTCAAATGCAACGCAACCTCCAGCTCTACCGAACGGCTCGAATTCCTCCACTAGGTCAATCATGAGCGCCAACGCAAGGCAAGATCCAGAACAGGGGAAGCGGGGCAGCCGACTCTTAACTCGAGATCCACTCTAGGAACCGCACGCACGAAATCGACATCAAGGACCGAGCTACGAGCACGCAAGGCTGTCGGATAAGGAAGGATACCTTCGAGGACGTGGTCCTCGGGGCCGATGGCGGCGTCCCCGCAGACGTCGCAGACGACGTGGCCGCGGATCTCCCCCGTCCACGCCTCGGCCGCCGGGGCCGCTACCAGCAGCAAGGCGAGCATGGCGAGGACGAAGAGAGCCCGCCGGAGAGGACCGGCCGCCTCCGCCTCCGCCGCCGCCATGGATTGGGCAGCTCGGTAGTTTGAGCGTCTCCTCTGGTGGGAGATGGTCGGGGTAGGTAGGTTGGTGGGGCTTGATTCATTGATTGACACTAGCGAGCTAGAGTAGGGAACCAGCAGAAGAAATGAGATGATTTTACGGTTCCACCCCTTCCTGCAAAATGAGGCCTTGGGCCCAAAATTTTCACAAGAAACATATTAAGGCCCGCCTTGAGACAGTTCTGACGTGCTGAATCAAGAGAAGTGGGCCGTCCAAGCCGAAATGGATCCCGGTGGTCAATTTCCCTAGGAATAAGTTCACTTAGTGACCCTCAAAAGTGATCGAAATCTAATCCGTGACCCTAAACCACAAAACCGGATATCTCGACCCCCAAACTCTTAAACCGGTGCAATTTGACTCCCTTAGCGGTTTTAGAGGGTGGTTTTGCTGACGTGGCGCCTACATGGCGGTATTGACATGGCGCCTACGTGGCGTTGAGGTGGCATTTAGAATAAAAAAATATGTGCGGGACCCATTTGTCATTGACAGAAAAAAAATTGTGGGACCCACTCCCATCTCTCTCTCCCTCCCTCCAGTTTCCTCTCCCTCCTCCGCCGCTCCCTCTCTCTCCCGCGGCGGGCCGAGACGGCAACGAGCGACGGATGCGCGGGCGTGGCACGGCGGCCTGCGACTGGAGCGGCAACGGCGGCGGCGCCCGGGATGAGCTCCACCGCCTCCTCGCCGACGGTGACCAGGCGTTCGAGCAGGAGAACGGGCGGGCAGCGGCGGCGGGAGGCACACGCGGAGGGGCGACGACGTACTCGCCGATCGTCTTCCTCGCATCGGCGCCGCCGGCATGCGCGGAGGCCACCACCACCACCAGGCACAGGAACACGAGAGACAACCGAGCTCCAGCCATTGTGGGCAAAGCAACTCATTCTTGATTCGTCTTGGGCAACTCACAGAGTCACAGAGAGAGGAGAGAGACACATGCAACTCATTCTCGATGGTCTCCTGATATAGATGTAGATAGAGGTGCTAGCTGCACCAGTGAGGCGGCGACCGGCCGCGATATCGGACGAGTTTGTTCGAGGCGGACCGGACCAGCTGGTTAGAGACACCTACGCTGCGTGCGTGCTGGAGTGTGATCTTTTTGATCGATCTGATCCCTTGTGTCTCAAGTCGCAGCGAAACGGAGCCAGGTACACGGTCTGCTTGCATTGGTCCCCTCTCCTCCATATCCATCGCGTCTTCTGCGAGGGCGGGCCCCCGTTCCGGCTGTAAGCCGCCGCACGCGGATCGGCGGTGATGCGCGATCGGGTTGGGTGGGTGACGGTGAGGACGTCGTCGTCGTCGACCTCGCCGCGTGTGCCTCTCGCCGCCGCTGCCCGCCGTACTCCGGCTCGAACGCCTAGTCGTCGTCGGCGAGGAGGCTGTGGAGCTCAGCCGGGGCGCTGCCGCCGTTGCCGTTCCAGTGCCTGGCGCGCCACTCCCGCGTCTCCGCCGCTCGCAGGCCGCCGCGCCACGCCCGCGCATCCGCCGCTCGTTGCCGTCTCCGCCCGCCGCGGGAGAGAGAGGGAGCGGCGAGGAGGGAGAGGAAACTGGAGAGAGATGGGACACGTGGTTCCCACAATTTCTTTTCTGTCGATAACAAATGGGTCCCACATATATTTTTTAATTCTAAATACCACCTCAACGCCACATGTAAAGCAGACCCGGTCAATACCGCCACGTAGGCGCCACGTCAGCAAAACCGCCCTCCAAAACCGCTAAGGGAGTCAAATTGCACCGATTTTAAGAGTTTGGGGGTCGAGATATCCGGTTTTGTGGTTCAGGGTCACGGATTAGATTTCGATCGCTTTTTAGGGTCACTAAGTGAACTTATTCCATTTCCCTAGGAGAAGTTCTTTTGTCTTCCCTCAACTACGACCCTAGTATCATTTTATGCACTCAACCACAAAACCAAATATACAGTACTCCCTCCATCCCAAATTAATTATCATATAATATTTATGTACCAAGACCAAGGATAATTTAAACTGCATGGATCAAGACGTCATGCACAATATTATGCACACATTCTCCCATAATGCATGCATCTATTAAAACATAATGCACAATTACACTCTTAACATGCAAATATTCTCCCGTGCTGCATTAATTGTACTCTGATAAAATCCGTGTTCATGCGGTTATATGATGATCAAGTTGAGAAATTTTGGTTTTTGTTATATGATGAACAATTTGAGGAGGGAGTAACTCTTAACTATAAAAAGGGTTCGTTTTACTTTTCCAAACAGTTTGGACGCTGGTTTTATCCTACGTGACAAGTTGACCTAAAGTTGATTAGCAAATAAATAAATATAATAGTGGACCCAGATGTCAGTAAGTGACCGCTATATTTTTCTTCTGCCCTCCCTTCTCTCTCACCTCTTCCCCATCTCTCTACACTTCTCCCCTCTCTCTTGGTGACCTTCAAGGGCGATGCTCGATGGAAGAAGAGCCGAAGGCAGCGGCAACCTCGCCATCGGTGGAAGCGGAGGTATTGGGAGAGATTTACTGAACAGGGAGGACTTGGAGGGTCGCGATGAAAAAGCTCGAGGGCTCGCTATCAACGAACTCAGTATCGGTCGCAGTGAAGAAGCTACATGCACCTTTTGCAACCCAACCCTAGCGCCATTGGACTCCACTATTCCCCTAAACACCGTGCCGCCAATACTGACCACTGCAGCTAGGTGTAGGAGAGCTCGAGCTCAATCTCCTCTCTCCTATTAGACAATCAAGCCTGGGAGGGGATGAAGGGAGCGGCACATGCAATGCTCATGGTGGTCGGCGAGGTCATCAAGCGAGAGAGTTTAGAGCTCTTCTGCGTGCTCGAGCTTGTGCTAGCCACTAAGTTGAGGAAGCAAGAGGGAGGAGGTGGCCTAGCAAGGAGGTGGAGGAGGAAGGAGGGAGAGAGAGATTGGCACCGTCCTCGCTTCCCCCATGAGTGGTCTGGTCCGATGGATGAAGCATGTGGCAACAGTGCACATCGAGCAAGCGTAGAGGCCCCCTCGGGAAATGTTGAAGGACTCCGTCGCCATGTCAGATAAAAAAAACATAGTGTAAGCTGTTGACGGTCGTTATAGACCAATAAAGGAGAATTAGCTATGCTTATAATGCATATTTGTTTTAGAATAATATAGTTCCACTTGTGCTTGGAGAATAATTTGTTGCAGGAATTGAGCAAATAAAATAAAGAGAAATGAGGAAAAGTCACTCCTAAGCAAGCATATGGATAAGATGGGCCCACAAGACAGGTGTAAACATCCCGGAAACTGCATTAATTACCACAACCGTTATAGGGACCAACCTATCAGTGACCCTGCGAAGCTGGAGGCCTGTTGGGCCAGCCTAGGTTCGGCCGAACCCTAGCGGTGCCCAATCAGCCTGGCCCTCCACGTGTACACTCCGGATGCACTCTCAATGATGGTTGCGGGGTAGAATGGTCATTTCGCCTTTTCTACAACCGTCATACCGACCCTATAAAAGGAGGAGCTCATTTCACTTCACAACACACTCAAGCAAGCTCAAATATCTCTTCTACACTTTAGTTTAGTATTCTAGTGCTAAGTGGAGTAGAATAGAATAGCTCTTGGAGTCCTCGGAATCTTCGGATGAATTTCGGTATGACAGTAGTTTTCCTTCTTTCTTTTGTAAGACTTTCGGAATTAATGAAATACTATTCTCTATATGCTCTCGGTACTTTATTAAATCTAAGTATTAACTTTGTTTTATATCTGTATCGGTACAGTCGTATAGTTAGCCTACCAGTGCAGTGGTGTGGGTTTAATGTCCGATTACTCGGCTACTCTATGTCATCTCGAGGGATATAGAGTAGTATTTAATAATGTGGACGTGGTGTCTAGATTATTAAGTAGCATTATCTGGGCATGTATGCTACGGGTCAGTCAAGGTGGGCTGCTGATGGTGACAGCTCAGTACGGGTATTCCTCCACGATAGTATATATTCCTAATAAACTTTCCTGGGGAGGGTACTCCTCCGTATTTAGCCCCCGGTTGGACGGCCATGACAGGTTGTCGTAAGAAACTCGGTAACCCGGAGTGGTCTCTCGAAGCACCAGGAGGGCATTGTTACGGGGTATTGGCTATATGGTTGTATATTACCAGATGTAGACTAAAGTTGAGCGTATATTAGAATTGTATAAATTGATTGCTTTTCTATTTCTTCTTCCACTTAGTTTATGAATGATTAAATGAGATATATGAGTGCTTAGCTTCGTGTCACCCTACCGGTATAAATATTTTAACCTCTGCTTAGACTTTGATTATACAAGTGGCATGTATATATTATTAGCATAGTTCTCTCTTACAATCTTCCTTGGGATTAAATAAATACGATACCTTGGAATACTCCCGAGTGAAATGGTACAATTAATGGCATATTCGTGCGCTTGCGGATTTCTTCTGTAACCATATATATACCAGGACCATTTCTAGCGCCATTGCTGGGAATTTATATTTCTACTAATGTCGTTAAGAAATACCAATATAAGTGCCATGTAAATGCGATATAGGACCAATCATCATTAAAACTATCCAGCGAGGTAAATTGATTCGGTTTAACAATTGATGGGGGGGTCTTTATACCTGGTTTTATGGTTGAAGTACGCGAATCAAACTATGCTCATGGTTAATGAAGGCAGAGTGGACTGTTTCCATTTCCCTACATGTTCATGTGCATCTAGGACACGAGGAAAGAACTTTCTGACAAGTAACATATTGTTTTAAGCAAAATGTCCATTTTGTATCCCTTAAGGTAAAAAACCCACCCATAAACTTTTATTGGATGCTATGTATATTCCTAAACTTTCTATAATGTTTATTTTTCATCTTTTGACTAAATTTGAAGTAGTATTAATGACAAGGTGCTGATGTGGCAATGTTATGTAGTCCCGAGTACATATATTATTTCAACAAATATTAGTACATGTCCCCACAAAAAATAATCAAAAACTTATCACCTCTCTTATGGATCATTAAAAACAAAATATTTTTTTGAAAGGAACATAAAATATAATTTGACTACTTAAAAATAGTGCTTGAATCTGAATAAAATCAAAATTTAAGAGAAAATTAAACATTATTTTGGTTGGATCAAATTTATGTAAATTATTTTTTTCAATTTGTAACAAGTATTTCTTTATGAATTTTCTAATTATGTTACTAATTTTTAAAATTCAAGTACATAAACCATGGATGCAATTTAATTTGTATTTTCAAAATTTATATTTTACTTCAAAAGAATCTATAAAAAACTTTCAGTTGCATATTAGCATATATTTAACCTAAATCAATTGGAGCCGTTGCAAAACGGAGGATGTTCCAAGAACAAAAAAAAAATGTATTCATACAAATTATAATACTATTTTCCGTGCACCAAATATTGTTTTTATTGCTTACAAAATGTATTAGATGTTTTACATACCATAGGGGATAAATGATATTTTTTAAGTCATTTACATATTTAAATTCAAAAGAATTTTTAGCCTTAAAATACATGCTATGTCATGTTGATAAAAGCAATTAAAAATTTTGTTGAAGTCTCTCTGAACAATTGTCTTTGAATTTTTTTTGTTGAACATAATTGAATTTGAATTGATTATTGTAAACAGATATAAAGTAAATCACAATATATGTTATTACAAATCAAGGTTTTCTTGGTAGTAATTCACTGTATGTGTTGTTCGATGGGGTTTAATTAAGTAGGTACTCCGGCCTCTGGACAATATTATATGACGTTGGGAGTATTAAATGTTGCAAGAATTATATAACTTGCTCAAAGATTTTGGCTGTGTTTAGTTGGATCCAAAGTTTGAATTTTGGTTGAAATTGGAGATGATGTGACTGAAAAGTTGTGTGTATATGACAGGTTGATGTGATGGAAAAGGACTGAAGTTTGGATCCAAACTTTGGATCTAAACACAGCCTTTGAGACCAAACTAACTGACCTAACAAAAACTTAGAATTGATAAACTACTTCATACAACTCGCAAAAGCGTGACAAAAAAGCATTAAGGGAGACCAAGAGCTTACGCCCATAGATTACTCAGTTACTGCCAAGTCAACAAAGTAGTGGCCGAGATAGAATTGGTCTAGCTATTCCATTCTCATCACGAAATACCATATTATAGAGCAATTGTGCGCATATAAAATACAGTACATGCTCTAGATAAAAAGGAAGAATGTTCGATAAGGATGAGAAAACATAAAGTATGTACGGACCGAACAAGCGAGATTGTGTGTCTTTGAAAACATAGGTTGTATTTAGATCCAGGGGTGAAAGGTTTTGGCGTGTCACATCGGATATACGGACACACATTTGAAGTATTAAACGTAGACTAATAATAAAACAAATTACAGATTCCGTATGTAAACCGCGAGACGAATTTATTAAGCCCAATTAATCTGTCATTAGCAAATATTTACTATAGCACCACATTGTCAAATCATGGAGCAATTAGGCTCAAAAGATTCGTCTCGCAATTTACACACAATCTGTGTAATTAGTTATTTTTTTTATTTATATTTAATAATTCATACATGTATTCAGACATTTGATGTGACATGGTAAAAAATTTTGCTGGGATCTAAAAATAGGCCCATACAAACACCTCCACAAGCTAATTGACATATTAAAACTAACGTGCATGTAAAGCATGCTAGCTCTTGGAAACAAATTTAGCCGTTCAAGGCGGGAAGAGTGGTGGCCACATCAACCCCTTTGACATCACTGCCAATGGTTATTCATATATACCGTTGTAACACCAGCATATACTCCTACATTGACTATATTTATTTATATCTATAACAACAAGGTTGACTGCGCCATTGGAAACTATATATACATATATGGCCATGTGCTCTGCACCTCTCTTGACCTAGCTAGAGAAAGCAATGTCTTCCTTGAATTAATACTTGACCGACAAGAAAATAATTTGAAGTTTGTAGTTTGTTCAACACATGCATATATGATACGCCTCGGTGGAGGGGCAGGCAGGCATGGCGTGTGCAAACCACGCGAAAACGCGAGATACGCTGAACCTGTTGCATATGCGTTACGTTCCACTTGGCCGGATTTGCACACACGTAATGTGAATGCGAGCCGTTGAATGCGTGATCCCGTTTTCCTTTCTCTGCTGGCGCTGGCGGCACGAGACATCGCGCATTCGCGCCGATCGAATATACCGCCAGGGTAGAGAGGAGATAGCTTGGATATTAGAATAGTGATTGTTCGGGATCTTCACGTCGGGCGCGTACGCGGGCGCTCGTTTCGCAATCGTCATCGCCGACGTCATGCGCGGGGCATGCGTTGGTACTAAGGCCAGCGAACTCTATGGGTTCGTACGTGACCGACGTGTAGTGCACGTATTGACGTATGAGAGTGTAATCTCTATTTTATATAGCGCGGTAGTACTAATTAAACTGTTAGGACATCCTTAATGTATATTTATCAAGTGGAAAGTAAGGTGGGACCCATGAAACTAGGTTATAGCTATTTCTATCTCTCACAATGTGTGGGTAGTAAGATATGGCCCACATGTAAAGTAATGATTGGATAGAAAAGAGAGAATGAGAGAGAAAAGAGTTTAATGTCTTTTTATGCTTATTACCAGGTAGTAGTGCTATTGCCTGGTATAGTTATTACCTGTTCTACTACCCACCTCCACAATGGTAAAGAAGGCAGTAAGGGGTCTTACTACCCACTTTTCATCCACATTGTGGATGCCCTTAGTCACCAGAGGTATTAATTACTTAATTTGATTAAGTGCACCGTTGCACGAAGTTGTTCTTTTAGAAAATTATACATGGTATGAAAGAATCGAACAGCAGAGGCGGATCCAACGTTTGTATCGGGGGCTCTCGGGCGTTCTCCTTCGATCCCATCCCATGGAAAGAAGGAGAGATGGAGGAGAAACAAGACGTACGGAGGGGAAGAAGAGTTGAGTGTTTGAAAAGAAATAAGAGAAAAACTCGCTCCAAACTCATTTCTAGATTCAATGTAATAACTGTATAAGTATACTCGTGTAATGTTTTCTGGCCATTGTTCGATATGCAGTTTATAAAATTATTTTGCTCTATGGATAAATAAGGCAAAACTCTCAGTTCTTAATCTTTATATGGAGAAATGCTTCAAGCCATGATTTGTTATTTATGAGCCAAATGCTCCAAGCCATAACATATAGTAGGAACATCACTAAGGAGTGAGCTATTGTCGAATTAGTACCGGTTTGCTATTTATGTTGGTTTTCATAGTCGAAGGGATTTATGGGTTTAAATCATGGTATATATGTACAAATATTATGCCACTTGTATATCATGATCATAGTTGGACTTTACCTTTTTAGTTAGGAAAAAGTACGAATTACCCCCCGAACTATCGCGGTCGTCTGAATTAACCCCCTGAACCACAAAACCGAGCATTCTTCACCCCCAACTATACAAACCAGACAAATTACCCCCTCGACCCAATCCGCGGTGGTTTTGGTCTATGTGGCGGCAGTCTAAGTCAGCACTCTAGTTATTTAAGAGAAAATATGGGACCCACCTGTCATTCTCCTCATCCTCTCTCATTTCTCTCTCTCACTCTTCCTCTCTCTTTCTCTCTCAAACAGGTCAGCGGCGGCGGCGTGCGGGCGGCGGCGCGAAGGGGGGATGAGGGCGGCGGCTGCGGCAGGTGACGCGGCTGCGGGTTGCACCGATCGGCGCGGGAGGAGGTGGCGGCGGCGGGGGGAGGGCGGGGGATGAGGAGGTGGCAGCGGCCGCTCAACGCAGCTTCCCCCCTCTCCCCCTCTCTCCCTCTGTGTGTGGCGTACGCGTTGTCCTCTTGCTCGTCCCCTTCCCCCTTCCCCTCTCGCTCGTTGTCGTCCTCTTCATCCCTCGCCGCCGCGCCTCCGTGTCACCTGCCGCAGCCGCCGCCGCCGCCGTGCGCGCCATCCTCGTCGTCGTCGTCCTCATCCCCTCCCCGCGCCGCTCGCCGCCGTCCGCAGCCGCGTCGCCTGCTGTAGCCGCCGCGGTCATCCCCCCTCCTTGGCGCCGCCTGCCGCCGCGTCCCCTCGTCGGCGCGCCGCTCGGCACCGCCCGCCGCCCACGTCCTCCCCGCACTCCGCCACCGCCCGCACGCCGCCGCCGCTGACCCGTTTGAGAGAGAGAGAGGAAGAGTGAGAGAGAGAAAAGAGAGAGGATGAGAGGATGAGGAGAATGACAGGTGGGTCCCACATTTTTTTAATAACTAGAGTGTTGACTGGACTGCCACGCATACGCCACGTAGACCAAAACCACCGCGGATTGGGTCGAGGGGTTAATTTGTCCGGTTTGTATAGTTGGGGGAAGAATGCCCGGTTTTGTGGTTTGGGGGGGGGGAATTCAGACGACCACGATAGTTCGGGGGGGGGGGATTAATTCGTACTTTTTCCTTTTAGTTATATTAGGAGGCGTATTCATGGTTAGTATATAAGTATCTATGTTGTAAAAATAATTTCCTTCCATAATTAACACACAAAAAATTATTATGCCCTCGTCGAGCATGGTGCGGGTGACCACCTAGGCACGGTTGCCTGTAGGGATGAAACGGAGGATATAGTTTCCATCCCCTCGAGAGAAAAAGAAATATTGATACCTTTCAGAGCGGATAATTCTCGGATAGTTTTGATACGGATACGAATATGATATTTTCTCATAGATACAAATACAGATATGGTATCGGGGTTTTCAACAGATACGAATAATAATACGGATCGATCTCCAGTGAACAATGATATTTAGATATCTGTTGAATCCATGAGACATACCCCATTTCTTTATAACTCTGCGACCTTTAATCTACCTTTTTAGATTTCAATAATAGCATATCTCTTAACACTAGTCCACACTATTAATATTATTTAAACTTTTAAATATTTTTATAAATCATAGTATATTTTATATAAACGAGCTAATTATATATGATCATATTTGTTTCTATTAGAAGTTGAGATGGTTTCCGTGTTCCGAGAATAAAATGTTTCCGTATTTTTGTCCGATCATATTAATATTATTCGAGATAATTCGTATTTATTTTTAGGGAGAATAGCTAATATGGTCCCTAAAGTTTGGCTCATGGGTTATTTTAGTCCTTAATCTTTCATATTGTCCAAACAATTCCTTTAATTTTGTCACGTGGATTGATATAGTCCTTGGTCCCACCAAAATCGTCACATGGACATGCCATGTCACATTCCTATGCAAAATCTATATGATTTGTCCAATTTACCCTTACATATATCATAGGAAAATAAAAAACAAAAGGTAAAATGTAAGAGTAAAAATATACCTCAAAAGGGTGAAAAAAAGGATAAGTATTTTTTCCTATGGTTACGTCTAATTCACCCTTATATTTATTTTTGTATGATATACGTAAAGGTAAATTGGACAATTCATCATAGATTTTGCATGAATGATGACATGGCATATCCATATAATGATTTTGGTGGACCCAAGGACTATTCTAGACCTTATGACAAAGTTTAAAGATTTCTTTGGACCATTTAAAAGGTTAGGGACTAAACTGATCCTACAGAGAAACTTTAGGGACTAAAGTAGCTATTCTCCCTTATTTTTATATCCGAGCTATTCGTATATATTCATTTCAGTATGAAAATGAATATGGTAGGATCATCCCCAGTTGCCGGTGGATCTGCTGGTGCTTCCTTGTCATCGGAAAGGAATATCTTTATTAGTTGTACTTGCCGAGAGATCCAGCACAGTAGCGGATATATACTCCCAAGTGTTCGAATCTTTTCGCCTTGTTGAGGACGTGTTCCAAGTGTTCCGACGTTGTGCTTAGAATTGTCATCACTGACGTCAGCAACATATGCAAGAGTTTCGATATATAATTCCAAGCTTATGGAGTAGGAGTATGTTGTGCAGTTACACGTGCTACGTACTACATTCATGCATGCATCCAATATAGTACATCCGAACATTTTTTTTCTATTTATATTCATAGAGAAAAACCACACCGTAAAACATATAGTTCAGAACACTGCTAAGAAACTCATATTTAATCTCGGTTTGTAATCCCTTTAGTCCCGGATTATAAACCGGGACGTCAATCTAGGATTAAAGATGACCACCTTCAGCTCCGGTAACAATCACATCGAGAATATATACATGCATGTACAGTACTTGTAGATAAATTATCTTAATTTTGAAAATAATACATTTTCTCGATCGGTGCATATATAGTTTCGAACTTTCGATATAGAAATGGAGATGGCTCAAAAAATAATAATTAATTGTGAAGATGACTTGTTCGTTAGAAAAAAAAATTTTGTGAGATGACCCGCATTGAATTTCTATTATATTCATCCATTTTAAATTTCTCTGACTATTTATGCTAGCTTCCTAGCATAACTTACATTGTGAAACAGAGTGAGTACTTCATAGGAAAAGGTGTACACACGCAGTAGCTAGGTATGGATCATAATAATATTACACATGATTTGAATTCTCTGGGTCCATCCGGAAATGGCAAAAGCTTCCTTTTCCAACAAGGATTCGTGCTGGTAATTAAATCATCGTTCGTCAGGAATGCGACACTGTCATTCCTGTGGGCGCAATAATTTCCCGACCGGAATAGCACAGTAATTCTTGACTTCTTGACAGTTGAAATATGAGAAATTCGATAATATCTACATGCATCTCTCAATCAACTAGTTAAGTCTACGTACTGTGATGTACACTACCTGTATATATGAAGACCACTTCTATAATTAGTATACCATCAGATAAACATTTTTTACTTAACACATAAAATAAAGATTTATATATGTGGTCTATAATCCATTTACACATGTATTTTTTCCAAGCCGCCATACAAAAGTGCCCGTATATAAATCAAGGATTTGTGCGGGCGGATTCCACGACCGCTGGCTCCCTTAATTAAGGAATTTGGCCATAAAAATAAATTTTCAGTTTATTTTTGTAGGCGCAAAAAGAATCCTAAAAAATAATTTATATTTTAATAGACATATAAGGAAATGTTCATTTGACGAGGTAAATAATCTGAAAAGAAACTAATGCTTAGCTGGTGAGAAAATCTTGCGCACATGAGGTTATCTGGCATAGCTTCAACTACTGAGCTGTGAGAGGAAACAGAAGTATAGACACTATATTGTGAATTCGCCACAATTCACAATAAGGTTAGGGTCCTTCCACTTTCCAATTCCCAGTTGCCAACTTGTTGGCAAATTACACAGACAGAGCGAAGCATGGAAAGATGCAACTTGCCCTCTAACTACACAACGTCTGTCTCCACCTATATATATAACCCTTCCATCTCTCCCCACACATGCATAGCAGTGCTAGAGAGAGAAACAAATTAACCAAGAAATCCTCTTAAGAAGGATACTGACAGTGCACGCCAGCTAGCTAATCACTCCACCAGTTTCGGGGAAAAAAAAATCAAGGATTTCGAGATCCTAGCTCGCTAGCAGGTGATCGATCGATCGATCAATGGCCCTGGTGCAGTCGGCGCGGCGTGCCGCGGGGCCGGCGGCGAGCCGGCTCTTCTCGACGGCGTCCGGTGGCGGCGGCCGGCCGCTCCCCCGTGGCTGGCCCGCCGAAGGCGCTAGTGCCGCCAGCCGTATCGTCGCTGTGGATGGTCGGCGCCGCCGCCGGCCCGCGCCCCGCCGCTTTGCCGGCACCACGGCGGCGGGCGGTGTCGACGTGACTGCGCCGACGGCGACGCCACCGGCGGCAGGAGCGAAGAAAGGGGAGCCGGAGAAGGAGGCGGCGAGCTACTGGGGCGTGGCGCCGACGAGGCTCGTCAAGGAGGATGGCACGGTGTGGAAGTGGTCCTGCTTCCGGGTACGCACTGGCACAACACGTTGATTAATTAATCAATTGAGTACTGCTGTACATACGATTTAGTTATATAACTCATATACAATTATAGATATACAATCATCGATCAATTAAAAGAGCATGTTTATATGCACTTTAGTTATTTATTACAACCATTGATCAAATTTAATCATACGTGAGTCGGATAGTTAGATCGTATGGATATATAGCAATTTACTAATAATTAATTAATCAGTTAAGAAGCTCCGTTAATCACTGTGTTAATTAATCTCGATGGTTAACTCACTGTACTGTTGGACAGCCGTGGGACACGTACGAAGCTGACGTGGCGATCGATCTGACGAAGCACCACAACCCGGCGACGCTCGGTGACAAGGTTGCCAGGTGGACGGTCAAGTCGTTGCGCTGGCCGGTTGACCTCTTCTTCCAGGTAACCCCCTCTTCGCTTTCCTCATTTCTGCATCGTTTCTGAAATGAAATGATGTAGTACAATCTAGTACAAATCACATGCAATTCCTGAATCTTCAACTATGCTGCTGCCTACTCTACATGCTTGCGAGTAGTGCTTGGATTATTTTTCTTAGCATAGAGATCAATGATTTGTTTAACTGAAAAATTAATCAAGGATCATTTTCGAATCGGTGAACTTTACAGCCGAAGATCTGGACCGTCCAGTGAATTCAGTTCTGCTGGATGAGTTCGGACCATACGGCTGAGCAGCTTCAAAAGAATTGAATTTGAGTGAAACTCTCTCGTACACTCGATCTTCGGAACAGTGATCTCCGGGCCCACTGGTCCACTACAAAGCCCAAGCTCAAATACGGGCCTGTTGGACTTACCGTTAATACCGGTGAACTTTTTTGGGTAATCCTTTTGTTGGGTACTCTGGGCCCTGGGACGAAACCAAGGCCGGGCCGGGCCGGGCTTGGCAGTCTTGGGCTGGGCTTCGGTTCCATTTGATATTTTTCAACCTGCAAGAAAGAACATGCTTGAGTGCTTGACTGACTGACTGACAGGTAACCATACTCTGTTTTTCCCTGTTCTTTCGAGCTAATAACTGCTCTCGTCATGAGTCATGACCCGTTGAGATTGTAAATGGAATGAACGATTACTCTAATGAGATTTTATCGTGACGAAGCGATTAATTGACCAGATTGCTAATCAACTAGTAGCAGCAATGATGAATGAATTCTGATGGTCAATTTGGTTGTCAGAGGAGGTACGGGTGCCGGGCGATGATGCTGGAGACGGTGGCGGCGGTGCCGGGGATGGTGGCCGGCGCGGTGCTGCACCTGCGGTCGCTGCGGCGGTTCGAGCACAGCGGCGGGTGGATCCGGGCGCTTCTGGAGGAGGCCGAGAACGAGCGGATGCACCTGATGACGTTCATGGAGGTGTCGCAGCCGCGGTGGTACGAGCGGGCGCTGGTGGTCGCCGTCCAGGGCGCCTTCTTCAACGCCTACCTCGCCGCCTACCTCCTCTCCCCTCGCTTCGCCCACCGCATCGTCGGCTACCTCGAGGAGGAGGCCGTCCACTCCTACACCGAGTTCCTCCGCGACCTCGACGCCGGCAAGATCGACGACGTCCCCGCCCCCGCCATCGCCATCGACTACTGGCGCCTCCCCGCCGACGCCACCCTCAGGGACGTCGTCATGGTCGTCCGCGCCGACGAGGCCCACCACCGCGACGTCAACCACTACGCCTCCGTACGCTTCCCTCCGATCACTCACCTTGTGTTGGACGATGCATCATGTCTCGCAATTTCGAAGCAAAACAGAAAGGAGAAGAAATTTGAACGAATTTTGCTAACTTTGTCCATGGCTGTGGATGTGCAGGACATACATTACCAGGGGCACGCGCTGAGGGAGGTGGCCGCGCCGCTCGGCTACCACTGATCGGACGGACGGACACGATCTATCGCCATTAAGGGATCAATAAATATCCGGAGATAATAGTTGTAGTATTATTTGGACGCAGGCAATGATCGTTGCAGTTCCTCTCAACACTTTTGTGATATTTCAGAATTTTTTACTCCTTGTGCTGTGTTCGTTGTGCTTGTATGTACAGCTGGTTTGTTAGTTTACTGTGGTGTCGGTCTCAATTAAGGGATGTGAAAATTGATTGGAACTGTGAACCAATTTATTTTACATATATGATACTATATGTCTTCTTGTTGGTTTCGTTAGCACTGATGCAATTGCAATCTGGTCGTTTTTCGGAATTTCTTCCCGCTTCTGGTGGTATCCGTGTATAATGGATACTATTTAGAAATTTTAGAAATTGGGATTTGAGATACAGATGATGCCTTCTATGAACGGCATTTTTTTTTTTCAAATCAAAACAAATGGATGAGGTATTTTCGGCGCGTCCCACTTCAGCATCAGAGTCCAGTAGTTCATGCATGGGCGCCAGAAGGCGATGTTGGGCTTGCCAGACACTATGGCGGCGGCGCAATACGGGTTTCTGTTTTGTTCTTTTACAACATTATACAGCTCTACAATATACTGCTGCCCCACATTGCTCAACACTTGTACAGTTCACTGATTTGAAAGATTCAGAACAGGAATGTTCCATCTTCTTTTTTTTTTTTCGAACAAGGAATGTTCCATCTTTTTTTTTTGAATAAGAAGGAATGTTCCATCTACATTTCCATGGTATATCGGTACACCCTGTCACTGCTTCTGATGGTATAAACAGGAATTTGAGATGCAAATAATGGCTTATGCTGTCATGCAACAGATGAACGAAAATTTTTGTCTCCAGAAATGGATGACATATACTGAAACTATCTAAGAATAGTTTAAAGACCGATGGGAACAATGAGAAGCATAACATGGACATATTCAGACGGTTTTAGGTAGCCTGACAAGAGAGGCGTCCGGTCCAACAAGGTTCAGGTTTACACAAGTTAATAAGAGATACCAACTTTAATAAGAGAAACCAACTTCTTCCTGGGCACGGTAGCACGTCGTTGATGTTAGACAATCTCAATGTTTCATCACTCAATGGTCATTCATGTCTCAAATTAGACATTTCTAACCAGACACTTATGACTCACACTATGAGTTGAAAGCTCCAAGTTTTTCACACAGAAAATGTCAGTATAAAGCATCCGAATTCAGAAGGACCATGACATCCACAGTTTATACCTAACAAACTGTTCAAAACAAATCCATCGTTATTCAGAACAACCTGAACTGCTGATTTATGTTTCATTTTAGCACTGCAAATACGAACCAGCTTCACATTTCTAGTTCATAAAAACATTGGAAACAATCTTTGAGAAAAGAAGAAAAATCAGAATGAACATGGAAGTCTTAAGTTATTAATCAGCTGTCAGAAATGAACTAGAAAACTTACAGGGTGCATCATTCAGTAACTAAGCTACGCAGAGATCAGACATTCTCAAAGAATGTTAAAATGATTAACGTCACAACAAAGGAATCAAGCATTGAAACAGAGGCATCAATGCATCATGCATCAATAGAAGAAATAGTAACAGAGGTCACAAACTCAGTAATCAGCACGATTGCCATGGGTCAGGAAAACTTTTACCAAAACCTCCTAACCGCGAGTCTGAAATATTGCCAGAGATAAGCATCAGTACCAAAATTTTCATTCATGTCATGATGTAGTAACAATGATTCATGTCTCATTTCACCAGAGTACTGAAAAATCTGCACAATATTGCTGTGTCATAAGAACATGTGAAACAGTCGTTTAGAAATGATGAAAGAATCAACATGAAAATAGCAGTCTTAAGTTACTAATCAATTTTCAGAAGTGAACTAGGAAAATTGTAGCAAGGCATCATTCAGTAATTAGAAAAATGCAGAGATCAAAGTTTCTCACAGTAGAATGATAAAATGATTTAACAGCACAGCTGAGGCATCAGGCATCATATCAATGGAAGAAACAGCAAGACAGATCACAACCTTACTGCATCATCAGTATCTAATCATTCATGTCTCAAACCTTACTCAAAACACATTGCAAAATTTTGAAGGATTACCAGAGCTGAATTACCAGAATACCGAACCAACCTGCACAAAATTCTACCCATCCTGATGCTCCTGCAGTCTCAGCTGTTCCCCTTGTTTGATTAGTTGCTCCATAAACCACTTACGACTAAGGGCCTCGTATGGGGGCAGATAGAACCAAGTCCACGGCGAGGAGTCTGATGGCGGCTCTCGCGGCAGGCAGCGGACGATGCCCTGATCGCAGCATCTGCCGGTGTCGCCACAGGGGAACGGGCCCTCAACCTGCTGCGCTTGCGAGGTCGAGCTCCCTGCGCCGTTGAACCTCGCGGAGTCATCCAGGAAGTAGATGTTGGGAGGGCACTGGCTGGATTTCCTCATCTCGACGGCGCAGGAGCAGCCTCGCACGAGGAAGATCGTCCGGTCTGCGAGGGTGTCCAAGGTGAGTTTCTTCCAGGACGGCGGCTTCAGCTCCAGCTTGAAGACGTCGAACGCCACCGTGGCCTTCTCCGTGGAGACGAACCTGACGACCATGAGCAGATGCCCGCGGGAAGACAGCACGAGGTAGCGGGCGAGCACCTCCCCTGGCTCCGGCATGGTGGGCCGGGGATTTCTGCGGAGCTGGTACTTGTTCACGGATGACATCGTGAGCTCGCCGTGCCTGTCGTTGGCCTTGGGGGCGTACACCAGGAGATCCTCCTTGTTGTTGAGGACATAGAATCCCCCACCGAGCGGGCCGAAGAAGATGTAGTTGGCGTCCTCGATTGGGTTCTTGGATAGCTGCTTCTGCCACATTTTGAACCCCGAGTCCCACTTCAGCATCGGCGGCACCCAATCGCTCATGCCGGAGCGCCGAACATGATATTGGGCTTGCCGGAAACTATGGCGGCGGCGTAGTACGGGTGAGCCTGACATGGGGTATTGGAGAGGATGACGGCTTGGATGTGGTTGATGAAGGTGGTATCAGGGTTGTTGTTGCGGAGGGATCTCGGGAGGAGGACGCGCTCGCCGGTACAGAGGTTGAGCAGAGCGGGGGCACGATTCCCCGGGACAGAGCGGTCGTCATGCGGAATCTCGGCGGCGGCGACCCAACCTTCAAGGTAGGCGCCGCAGAAGCGCGCGCCGCTGGCGTTGTCCGGCAGGCGGGGGCCCTGGTGGGTGCGCTCGCAGGGGATGCAGAAGAAGGAGGTCGCGGCGGTGGACGGCATGAACAGCCACGGTTGCATAGGCGGCAGATGCCGCGTAGCGATGGCGCGCCACCGTGTGCAGACACCGGCGAACATGGAGTAGTCAGGGAGGCAAAGGAGGTGGTGGAGGATGCCGGCGACGCACTCCTCGGGGAACTCCGCCCACGCAATGTTTGCGTCGGCCATGGGAGGGGGAGGAGGAGGAGGAGGAGGAGGAGGAGTTTCTGGAAACTTTTGGATGGGATTGGGAATGGTGGGAAGAAGAAGAGGGCAAGTGGGAAGATTCGTTGGGGAGATGGATTGCTGCGATTTTATAGGCTTCTCATCTGAAGCCACACGGCTGCTAATCCTTTTCTTCTTGCTTGCCAAGTTTTTCTATTGTTCTGCATATCCATTGTTCTACAGTGATCTCCATACATTACTCTGCTATAGTATCTGCTTGTTCTGCATTAATGTCAGTTTATTGTAGAAGATTATCTTTGTTTATACTGCAGTGCTTTCCTTATTCAAAGTAAAAAAAAAATCTTCTGTTATGTTCTTTCACAAAATTTACACAGTTCTAAGATGGGTTACTGCCCCCACATTCCTACTGATTTGGAAGATTCAGAACAGGAAATGTCCCTTCAATCCATAGTTAATTTTAATAGGCAGACATCACTGTCACCATTTTCATTTCCGTTCTGCTGATTCAAGTAACTAAACTGCTTTCATTTCCCAGTTCAGTGCAAAAATTGAAGAATATGATATTCGTTCCTGGGCAAGGCATACCGTACTTATTTCATTTTCAGCTGAAATTAATGAGCTCACATACTGCTATTGTAAGTAAAAGCTTGCCACAGTATTATCCAGAGAATGCCAGCTAAAATTAATGTGACTCCGTAGCCTTGTGATTGAAGTACTGAACCATTAACTTTCTTCAGTTGCTTAAGTTTAGGGATGGCAGGCAAGAGGCAACTTTCATAAGTCCTATGTCATTCTGAACAAAACACCGAAAATATACAGCAGTTCAGACAAGCAACCAAAAGCCAGTCATCAACAATTGATCACAGTCAACCTGTAGCAGTCTTCAGTTGCAACTCAATCAAGGGTCACACAAGTTAACGTGCCAGTAAAATTCTAATCTGCAATATTACAGGATATCAGCTTCTTCCTGTTGATGGCGGCACGTCGTCAAATTCAGGCAACTCATTGCTTTATCATGCAGCAACAGCCACTCATTTGAAGGCTGTGTTTAGTTGGATCCAAAGTTTAGATTTTGGTTGAAATTGGAGATGATGTGACTGAAAAGTTGAAAAGTTGTATGTATATGACAGGTCGATGTGATGGAAAAAGACTGAAGTTTGGATCCAAATTTTGGATCTAAACACAGCCGAAATCAGACACCGAGTCACTAACGACACATTGTGAATTTGCAAGGTCAAAGTTAAAAGAAGTGTTCAAAAATGCCATTCATGGTTAATACACATGTACACTGACATGCCAAATGTCAGTTTCAAACATCCGAATTCGAAAAGATAATGACATGTACAGTAGTACTACTTGACAAACTAGGCAAAACAAATGTAAGAAACTGCAGTTGTCATGGCCCATGGAGAACCAAATCCATCGATGTTCAGCACAAAACTGTAAAATCAAAAGTGTTTTTGATTATTATTCTGTGATGAACAATTGGGCATTGGAGATTATTGGTTTTGTTATTTGGAATTTATTCACGAAGTGGTTTTGGAGATGATTGGATTTCACAGGTGAATATACAGGTACTGCTGTGATTTTATGTGGACTGGTCAGACCGGGCTTGTACTGCCGGTCAGACCGGCGTGTAATGCGCGGTCAGACCGGCGCAGCCTGCGGTCTGACCGCCGATACTGTGTTGGTTTCGGTTTCGGGTTGTTTATTTGGATATCCGAGTTTATTCCATGATTATGACTTCTAGATGGATACTATACGTATGTAATACTATTGTTTGCTGCTAATGAGTCAAGTTGGAGAAGCTTGGTCTCGGAATATGGTTTCTTTGTTTGTTCCATGTGTAGGTGTTCGATGTCTCGGGAGAGTATTTGCGGTGATGACCGGGAGTCGGCTTGGGGATAAGACGACGTCCGTGGTGGTCAGAGATCATGCGGGATACTTAGGCAAGAGTTGATGCACGGTTGATGGGATTCCATATGGCATACGATGGAGAATTGTGTGCGTATGGATGCGGAGTCGAATTTGGAAGGAGTCCAAATTTGGTACGTTTGGTTATTAAAGTTTCTTTCTTGTACTAGTGGGTTTCCTAAGGTGTTTAGGACTCCTAGTATGAGTTTGGTTCGTGGCTTTAGGCTGCCTACCTCATGTATAAATAGAGGGGGAGCGTGAGGCTTCCCGGATGCTTTAGAGAGCAATAGAGTTGAGTTTTGAGTTAGGGTTTCGAGTTTAGTCGAAATTTTTGTAAGGAGTGCTGTTGGTGCACTTTGTAAACACAAGAGAGAAGTAATAAAGTCGTCATCCACTTTAAGAGTTCTTCGATTTGTGTTTCACCGGGTTTCGGCGGTCTAACCGGACACCGGCGGTCAGACCGGCGGCATCGCGGCGGTCAGACCGGCGCTTCACTCGGTCAGCGACCTCGGGACAGTCAATCTCGGTCAGACCGACTTCCATCGATTCGAGGGTAACTTTTTATTTCCGCTAAAAGTTTTCGGTTTTTGGGTATACCAACCATTCACCCCGCCTCTGATTGGCTTAGTTCTTGTGATTCGATCCTACAATTTTTAGATAATGGATTAGAAACCCGGCCTCTACATCTTCTGCAGTTCAGAGATAAACTGGATTTCGACAAGTCCGTCGATCTCTCTGTGCCCTGCAGATCGAAATTTATAATTCTTTCTTTGGATAAAGAACAAGGTGAAGAAGATGGTGTTGAGGTTTCTCTCTTTCTTTCCTGAGTGGTTCAAGTGCTTGCAGTTGCATAGTAGTCTGAAAAACGGGTGAGCTCATGCACTTACGAAGGGATCAAATTGCAGTACTATACTGTTGTAAATTGGCTATCCTATCACTCAAATCACTCACGAGCAGCTTACTCTGAATCTCTGACGGTTGTAGGTTTGCTACAGTAAACTGAACAAAAACCGAAAACAGCAGAAAAACTAGTGATAGAGTTTGGCGCAACGTAGAAACTTGCAGCATATTTTCTCGGTTCTCTTCAATTGTTTATACTCCAAACTCCATCAGTTTGTTTCAACAGAAATAGATCCATAAAACTCGCCTAGATCCTACTGAATCGTGCCATCCCATGATTGATATCGCACGAGCTTACCACTAAGACTTGACTGATAAAAATTGAAACTGTTAGAGACTACTTCTACGATCCGAACTCCTCGTGAACACAGCACAAGTCAAGTTTGCTTGTTTCAAAAACCTGAAATTAAATTGAACCAGCTACAAGATTAAATGCATCATATACTACTATCCAAAGTTCAATATTTATGCAGTAGTTATGCAGTTGATAAGAATTAAGGTTCGACGGTACTTTTAATTGTTTTGCAAATAAAAAGATATTTGCTCCGGTCCAACAAAAAGTAACTCGAGAAACCAGTACCTGAAGGTATCAAATCGTTTCCGATCATATACTACTATTCAAATCATTGGATCTAACAATGCTCATCCTGTCTAGCTAGATCGAACAATCGGAAACGATTTGGTACCGCGAGGTACCGGTACCTTGATGTACTTTTTGTTAGACCGGAGCAAATCTCAAATAAAAAAGAATAATCAATTCTTAGTCCTTGTAAATAATTTCACTTCTTCATAAATTAAATCCAAATGGATTTAGTTACAATTTGGCATCTTACAATAATGAATAGTAAATCTCTTCTACGTACAGTTAAGAATCATGACCATAATCCAGTGTAGCATACATATATCCACACATCTTTTATTTATTTTTTTACTTGTCCATAGTAGTAAAAAATTTTGGACTTCGCTGTCTCGCAACCATTCAAAACTCTCAAGGTTGACTAAGGCCATTGGTGCCACATCTCTTGAATTCTGGTGGTGGCGGAGGCAGGCTGGTCTCAGGCGTCGGTCCGTCCTCCACGATGAATGCCGTCGCCATGCCCATAATTATGTGGAACTCGAAGTGACAGTGCAGGTACCACATCCCTGCCCACCAGAACAAAACCACCAATGAGACATCTGCCCGACCATCCCAAAAAAAAAAAAACCAATCCTACTTATGAACCTGACATGTGTCCAGGTTCGTAGCTAGTAATTCGTTTTTTTACATAGTAGTAGGTCTCAAATAGTATGAATTTATTACATAGTCACTATTTTTTATATGCTTTTTCAAAAAGTAAAACTTCTTTATATGCCACTGAAAGTTTACCTGGATTGTCTGTGAGGAAGCGGACGGCGGCCCACCCACCACGTGGAACTTGCACGGTGTTCCTCAACTGGGGATTGTGGTAGTTGAACTTCTCGACATCCCTCTTGGGATCGAAGTTGCCGAGCCCTTGCGCGAGCATGAACACGTCATAGCCATGGAGGTGCATCGGGTTGGAGTCGCTCTACAGCAGCGTGGTGCTCTGGAACACGATCTCCACCGACGCGTTGTACCTGAACCGCCGAAGCCTCATCGCCTTCGCTGTCGGCTCCAGCGCCGCCTCGAGCGGGCCTGCCGGGATAAGCTCCCGGTCGGTGTAGTTGAATGGCCGCGGCGGCCGGACAGGGAAGTCCTCCGTATACACGCCCTCCGGCGTGCCATCGTAGTAGTGCTCCAGCAGGGCGGTGGCGTTGGTGTGGTGGAACGAGACGTTGTTCATGGTGGCCACCACCACCGTCTCCGGGCTGCGCCCGCGCTTGCACGTTGTTGTGTTGCCGCCACGGCAAATGGAGCCAAGGCCGAGCGTGATGAGGAGACGCTCGTCGACGTGGGCAGGCACGCGGTGGCGCTGCTGCTGCTCCGGCAGTGCGAGACCGGTGAGGTTGCGGCGGAAGTAGTAGGACGGCATGGTGTTGTGTTGGTCAGGCATGACAGGCATTGGCATGGGGAGGTTGTTGCTGTCCATGGCGGCACCAGCGTAGCGGACAAGGCCACGGGAGGTGAGCTGCGGGATCTGGAGGTCCGGCGGCGGCGGCTGGTTGGCCAATGCGACCATGTGGTAGTACGCTGGCGGCGCGTCGGCGAACATGAGCACGTCGATGGCCTCGCCCGGTGCGACGGTGACCATGTCCGTCTTGTACGGGGTCAGGTAGTTGCCGTCGGCGCCAACCACGGTGAACGTGTGGCCGGCGACCTTGAAGTAGTATTCAGAGAAGAGCGCGGTGTTGATGACCCGGAGGAGGTAGCTCTCCCCGCGCTTCACATCGAGCACAAAGCTCTCCTCTACCGTGCCCGAGCAATTGCTAAGGTCACCGAGCTTACCATTGATGGTCGCCGACAATGGGTTGTCGTCGAAGTTGCCATCTAGCATCCTCCTGTCCAGCTCTATGAGATCAAGCTCCCACCATTCACCTGCAATTAATGATATGGTATACATAGTCAATCAGTGGCATACATCCAACCAAACAAGTGCATAATTTGTCTAAGGTCAAGACCGATCAATAGTTAACCGATTGACCTGGACCGTCCATTACCTATGATGATCGGCACGTCCTTGGCAGGTGTCGGAAAAGGGTACTTTCCGTCGCGGGGACGGATGATGAAGGCACCATTGATGGTAGCACGGAGGCAGGTGATGTGGGCATGCCACCACAGCGTGCCGACCTGGCCAGTAACATTGAAGCGGTAGGTTTTCTCGCCACCAGGATGGATAGGACACTCGGTGACGTAGCCAGCCCCATCAGCCCAGCAGCTCCGCATCTGGCGGACACCGTGCCAGTGGATGGTAAGCCCATGTGGCAGCCTGTTGATGACGTGGACGACCACGGTATCGCCCTCCGTCACATCAACCGTTGGCCCTGGAAACCGCCCGTTCACCACGTAGATCTTGGTCGTGTTGCACAGGTGTGTCACGTTCATCTCATGCACCATGAAAGTCCGCTCCACCACAGCCGCCTCGCCGCCGACCACCGCCATGGCCAGAGCCGTGGCGGCGACGACCACGCCGAAGAGAGATGCTGCCGTGGAGAGCTTCTCCATGGTGACCTTATCTTTTTCAGCTACGGCCAAAACCAAACTCAGTTAAATTCGTCTGAACTTGTGAAAGTGCTGCTTCTCTCGATCCCAGGACAGGTTTGGGGCCGTATTTATAGACACGAGCATCAGGTGGTCTGTGCTGAACTGCTGATGAACACCCAGGCATAGAAGTAATACACATCTGCTGATCGAATAGGATGGCCATTTCCAATGGTTGACCAGCCAATGGCCGTTTGTCCGCAGATGAAAACTATGGGCTGCCTTTGCATATGGCTATACCTTATACCTTAATTTAAAAGGAAAAAAAAAACTACTTTTTACATCTCTTTCTAACTAGGCAACATAAAAGTAAAAAATATAACATTTTAGTTTCAAAATAAGAAAACCACCATTGAAAGGTTGTATTGTCTTTTAGGGGTATTTTCACTGATTTTTGTAGTATAGAGTGTAAAATGTCCGATTTTGTAATTATGGAAGTATTTTCACAAATAGGTGTAATATATACTGTCTTAATTATTTTCTGCTATTGTGCAGTTAACCATGAGATTGGCTTCTTCTCGGATACAGTTTCAACCCAATGACATGACATATCTTTGACTCAGTAACAAGCATACTTTTTCGTCCTATCCTAGGGTAGCTCAATGTAAAAACCATGCAGAAAATTATTGCTTAATTAGCTGTTGATAGTAGCTAAAATAAAATGTACCAATCATGATCTTTGATTTCTGAATTACTACTCTACAAAAATAATTACATGACCAAATACATTGTGGTTTGTGTAAATCTTGTGGTGACACATATCAAGTAGTTATTCTCTATGCATGACATTTCACAGCCTTAACTACTTACCGCAAAATCAAGAATTACGAGACTCCATAAATTAAATTAAATTCATTCTGTAGTTTAGGTACACGGATTTGATCAATAGGTCATATTGCTGAATATATATCACGCATTCGGAATAGAAAATATGAAATGATCATATACTGCCTCTCTTTTAAAGTATATGATACCGTTGATTATTTTATGCACATTTGATCAGTCGTGTCATTGGAAAAATATTGTGTAATTATTATTTATTTTGTTTTACTTGATTTGTAATTAAATGTTCTTTAACCATAACTTATTTTTGTTTCTTATGTTTGCAAAAGATTTTGAATTGGATAAGCGGGCAAACATATGTCTAAAAGTCAACTACGTCATACATTGAAAAACAGGGGTGAGTTAATATTGCTAATTATCTGTTGTAATAGATTTCGCGCGTCAAGTGATATGATCCAATCTTAAAATTGGCTCTTTACCAGTAGTAAAATAGTGTTTGTTTGGCTGGATTATATTACTATGCTAATTACAATTAGCATGAATGATTCGATTGGCTAGAAAGACGTATACGTGCTGCGCAAGTTGATTGGCAATTAGTGGATACTAAAATTGAACAACCAAAATCTGGGTACTTTAGTTAAGAGTCATAAGCTACTTTATCTCACATATATTAGTTTCTCTTTAGATTATAAAACAATAGATTTTCTGATGTAACATATATCGGTAGAAATCAATAAATACGAAGTGATATATATATTTCAATATCCTTTTTTTATATCACTTTGCAAAATAACATATTTGAAATGTCATTTTGGCAGATATCATATTTGGGTGGTGAGTCGACATTCATCTTTGATATATTTTCTATACATAGACTATAACAAAATGATATTTTAGAATGCAATATATATTTTCTATATAGACTACAACAAAAACATATATAATTTTGGAATATCATTTTTGGACATCACTTTGCAAACTAACATTTTTGAAGTGTCATTCTCACAAATATCATATTTTGGCAGTGAGTTGACATTTATATTGATATATTTTCTATATAGACTATAACAAGATAATATTTTAGAATGTAACATATATATGTATAAAATATCAGATATGTGATTTTTTTTATTTTAATACATACCAAGTGATGTAACCCATTTATATAGCCTATAGACACGGTGAATAACTGATAAAAGTGAAAGTACTTCACGACATGCCCAAACGAAACAAGCCATTAGCGATTAATTGAGTATTAATTATTATAAATTTAAAAAATAAATTTATTTGATTTGTAAAACACTTATATATAAAAAATTTGTCGTATCGTTTAGTAGTTCAGGAATTGCGCTTATGTTATACTAGAGATTTTTTTTCAACCAAAACTCATTTAATAACTTAACCTTAGCGTCATACTACTAACATTTGCAGTTGATGGAAAAGGCGCTGATTCATAGGCATCCCCAATTCCCCATGTGTGATGTCGGCATGGTGCTCCTGTGGTGTTTGGATGTGAAAGTTGTACTGGACTCTTGGGAGGACAAAGCACAAACCAACTTGTACCAAGCAGACGAGTAGCAGTGCAGCCCTATATAGCAATGAAAGTGAGTAGGTACACCTTAGCTGCATTAGGAACAAAATGGACCAGAGTTATCACTAAGCAATGCATTCCTTCACCCTGAAAATGAAGTGAAGAGAGAAGATTAGGGTTTCGTCCTGGTTCCCAGCCGTTGCTTGTGGTGTTGGGTATTAGTCCGTTGGTTCCGCTGCTGTTGCTGCTGCTGTTGTTGTTGGTGTTGTTTCGTCCGTGTCGTAGGTTGCATTCTCGGGCTGTCCCGAGTAAATAAGTCCTCTATATAATTTAAGGATTGCAATGATTCATAATTGTCTCCGTGGGTACCAGCGCTATGTCTTTGGACTGGTACTCAGATCACGGTCTTATAGGAAGCGGTTCGCGCCGTTTTTCCTACGACACTGTTGGTATTTCTTACGATCACAGATAAGATCTGTAAGCGCACGGATATACCGATGTAGCACTTCCCCTACGGAGTATTCCAAGGGTATCGAATCCAAGGGAACGTGTGTGATTATCTCTTCCTCCGGTTCATCCAAGGACTCAAAGCTAATGTGGGCAGAGGACAGAGGATTTCCTAATGAGAAACGGTGTCTAGGGAAAGCTTAACTTTAATCCTAACACAATACTTCAGGCACTGGCAACCCGCTATTCCCAGATGTCGCTCTACTACGTACCCGGACAGGGAGGACTTAAGTGCTCTTGAGGGCTGTCACCACCTCTACACCCACCTCAAATGTACTGTGGGATACGCAGCAACCACTGGAGATTAATTACCCAGACACCGTGTCTACGCAATTAATAACTACACTAGTGCTGATCAAACAATAAAGCAATCGCTATAAATAAATAGACTATAGTGAACAATGATCCCGTATGCTAATTAGGAACTAACCAAGAAGTAATTCTCACGAAGCAAATCTTAATTACTCAGAATGATATTTCTATTAAAGCAGAGTAATTAACAAGATACAAAAGTAAGAGGAGATTACCGACAACTCCGGTTATTCCTCCGATTTCCTTCTAACCTTACTCTCCTCCCTAGTTATCAATATCTGAATAGTAAGTACATTAGAGCTTCTTCTAGTAATTTCAGCTCATGCTTTGTGGTGTGTTTACAAGTGAGGATGAGAGGGGTATTTATAGGGTGGAAAAAGTGCCTTGGGAGTGTGGAGATGCTCGAAGCATCCAAAGAACATCTTCTCTCTTGTGTTGCCAAGTGTCCAAGCTTATGACGTTGCTACGGTCTGGTGAAACGGCATAAACCGTCATTGGGAGGCGGATTGCTACCAAGCTGGACTTGGGCTAGGGCGAACGGCCCTGCTAGGGTTCGCCGAACTCGGGATTCGCCGACACCCGGGACGTCTCCGTTCGCTCCGATTTTGTCCTGGACACTCATTTTGGGCCCCTCATTCATTGGTATGAATGTTTGGCCTATTTGGAGGTGTTTAATTGGGTTTTATGGGTCCAAAATACTCCTTAAGTTCGGATACGAGTTTGATTCTCATCCTCTTTCATGTATATTTCCTCTCAACCTGGTAGTTTGTCACCTGACATTGAATATACACCAACACTCGTGGAAATTGTTAGAAAATAGCCCTACACTATGTTGGATGTTTACAATTATGGTCTTATGCAGATATTGACGGCGTTAATTTGGTACTTAACAGCCTCAACAGACAGACTCCGCCCTCTGTCAGGTGCTGTTGTCGAGCCATGCCAGATCGGGGTGTGACAGAACACCAAAGAAACTAACCCTCAAACCACAGGCAACAGCTGAGACCTAGGAAAACCTCTAATGTTCAATTTGGCCAACATCACCTCCAGAGCTGGCATAACTATATATAAGAGAGCAAGGGCGACTACTTATATACTTAGCAAGCCAGAAGAAAGGTGGTTGTTGCAAAGCTTCAAGGGAAGGCTGTTATTTTGCAATCGGTTTTGTTTCTCAAGTTTTCATACCAATCTAATGTGGCTTTTTCCACAACCAACAGGGGTAAAAAGAAACAAATGTCAACTTGCAACTTCTAGAGTTGGCCTCAAAGTTGGTTTTCCAAAACCAAACAAATTCCAATCTTTGGAGTTTAGTTGTCCAAAATAACACATTCACTTCTAGGGACTCCCTATCATGTGTCTCCCTGATAGCCACTTGCTTTTCCAAACATCAGGTTTCCCAAAACACAACACCTTTTCAACAAAGAGGTAAAACGAAAACTACGCTAAGGAATCACCTCATATCCACCCATGATCGTGGGCACGCTATTTGACCAGTTTGTTAACCTCGTGCAGAGGGGTACACTTTATCTACAACGATGTCACTAACCCAGGTCCACACTAGCCCGCGCAGAATAACCACGTCTGGTGACTTTGAGGCTTTCATGGACAAGGCATTTCCAAAGCCGACTCAGGGTCACCTTATGCACACGGGAAGGGGTCCAACGAACCAAACAACATTTTAGTTTCCAGACCATGTTTGTGCCGGAAGCCAAGGGGACCTCCCACAACCACCACCCTGGCGAATCCACTTATCCCTTGGCATCAAGGCTTCCCTGGCCTAGTTAGTTACTCAGCCAGGGGTGTCTCCCACTTCACCTATGCGGTCGCACTTGTTATATGCTTAGATGTAATCCAAAGGAACCGGTCCTTAAAAGCGTGATTACTTACCCCTACTTGGACTATGGTTTTAATAATCATATTATGATCGTGAATATAATGGCCATTGTTTAAACCGCTGCCTTCCTCAGTGGTATCCGTGCATTTTGCATATTTATCTATGATCGTAAACAAATACCAACAAATATTTAGCTTGTCGTTTTGTGTACCTTGGCTTGATTCATGGAAGGGATTTAAAATTTTAATACATAAAATAGTTTGAAAATTGGCTAATTTTTGGGCGTAACAATTTTCTCTAAAGTGTGTTCTACGTTACACTTTCCTAACCTTACATCTTCGTTTTCCATGCACTTGCTTCCCGAAGGGCTAGACAGTGTTTTTTTTTAAAAAAAAATATGTACGAAAGTTGCTTAAAAAATCATTATTAATTCTAGTTTTCAAATATTTTTAGCTATAATTAATTAATTATGTGCTAATCTGCCACTCTATTATGCGTGATAGGGGTTCCAAACCTTCACAACCGAACACAACCTAAATTGTGTGAAACTAACTGTATTAAAGTTTGTAACTAGACATGCAGAAACTGTACTGTCTACATTGAATGACCTATTGCACAATCAAACAAACCTAACAATTTATCCGGATTGCTAGAACAAAACATAACAGAGGAGGATGATGATGATGTCAAGGAGCATGAGTACTCGCTCTCGATGAGCGGCATAGACCGATGACGTCTAAGTAGTAGTAATTAAGGCAGCCAAT
>CM020184.1:19198730-19237191 GCA_009805545.1 Oryza longistaminata | reverse complement strand
GGTGGTGGGCATCCAGTACTAGGTTTTTATGGACGGGAGTATTATCATTGGCGTGACAACCTATAGAGTTCATTACCAGCTCTAACAGATGAAAATATGGAAAAAGATAGATCAAGTTATACCTGGTGATATCCACTAGCCCAGTTGTTTCCAGCCCACCTCCATTGCCTCAGCCACAAATATATTCTCAAATGATTGTATAGATTTCCTGCTACCTCACTGTTCTGTTATTCCGTTGATCACCTCTCGGCTCTAGATCCACCAAGAAGAGCCCTCGGTATGTAAGGCTGGGCATCAGCCTTGTAGAAGAAAACATACCTTCCTATCTCCTCCCTGCAGAGAAACTTGAGTCTTTAGCCACTCTGTTGGTTAACATTAGCTACCAACAAAGGAAAAAGATAAAGGACTTCTTTGGTTTAACATAGCTACCAACAAAGGAAAAGATACAATGAAAATTGGGGGATTGGGATAGACATGTAAACGTTCACATTGATACCAAAAGGAAACATAATATTGGATGCTATTGTATTTTAGGCTGTGCATTTTAGATCGCAGCCTTCACTTCTCAGAGCAACAAGGAGTCAGATGAGATTGAACCATTCATAAAATTTGGCACTTTAAGTCGTTAATTCAGTAAAACTGGCATCTATTACTCCCCTGCTTCCAGTATCAAAAGGCATTTAAAAGTTGAAACACGAACTCTTAAACAACAGGACCTCATGCGCGAACGGTTGAATTCCCCTAGTTCCAATGGAAATGAATTTGTTTTCCCATGAAAAATTCCTGGTGATGCAATGTTATGCCCCCAATAACGCCTATTCTTACACTTGGAAATGAACAATCCCGCAAATGCCAACAAAATGCTGGTGCCAAGTTCAAATGTGCCGGTGTTCAAGTTGTACTACTAAATTACGTCCTCCGCTTTCACAATGTAAGTCATTCTTAGCATTTCCCACATTCATATTGATGATATCTGCTAGGATCATTAACATCAATATGAATGTGGGAAAATGCTAGAAGACTTACATTGTGAAACGGAGGAGTTCTTTGCAAAAAAAAACACACACGTAGACAGAGCGCTCCAAGCATCTGCGCAGCCCAAAAACCCACACACAACTTCACTCCACTAAACCCTGAACAGAAACCTAAACAACAAGAGAAGCGCGCCATTCTGATGCGGAACCATGGAGGAAATTTGTAACCCACCGGGATCAGACCAACCACAGCGCCGATCCGGAGTGTTCCGCGGCGTGGGGGAGGGAGGAGCAGAGAGAGAGAGGGGGGCAACCTGGTGGCGGAAGTCCTCGAGGAGGCCGTCCTTGCCGATTGCCGTGCTCGAGGCAGGAGCTGCTTTCCAGAACTCCATCCCGAATCTGGTTCTCCCGCATTTGCCCCCACCTGTATCGTTGATGATCTCCCGCGGCATCTCTCCCCCCTCCCCGACTGCGGGCGGCGGTCGTAGGGTTTAGGGGTTAGGTAGCCACCCGGGATGGCGGTGTGGCGGGTGTTGCAGCTCGGGGCGCCGCCGCCGCCGCGGAGCGAGGTTTGGGGGTTTGCTTCGCGGTGGACGGCTAGGGCTTGCGCCGCCGCGGGCCACCAACTGCGCGGGAGTGGAGTGGTGGGGGGTGGGTGGGGACGAAGCGGAGATTTGTAGCGACGGGGAAAATGGTCGAGGGGACAAGGGAAGGAAGGACGGGCCGCAATTTTCGAAATTTTGAGGTAGAGCACGAGGAAATACTAGTTCATCCGTCCTATCATTTTTTTTAAAGCTCCTTTCATTTATCTCAAAAATAGACTATTTTTAAAATATTTATTGTAAACCGAGTTTATGAAAGTAAAGAATAAGTTATTAGAATTAGATTAAAGTGATAAATAGTTATATGGGATTGCTAAAGTAAGAGTATTCTAGTTACTTTCTTTGCATTGAATATTACGATGAATTGAAAATGAACTATTTGCGGATGAAGATAGTACTGCTTGCAAATTTTCTCCTCCTCGAAACGTGACTGTTTGCAAATTTTATAATAGGCCGTTTGATTCACAAACACGAAAAATTAAGTTGTTCACGTCCTCCGCGCGAAAATACCTAGTAAGGTGAATTTTAGCGGGCGGACAGTTACAGTCCTATGGGCTTCTGCGTTTAGTAAGTTTACGGTGCAGAGGAAACTTCAGTCTTCATACCATAAAATTTAGATTGTATGTATGGAATATCGAGTTTTAAATTGGTCTATGTCAATATGTTTCTCCTTTTGTCGTCAAGATACACGAAAACCAAAACAATGAATAACCAAACTGTACAAGAACAACAGCTTACTGTAATAATTAAGACAGCTCTTTCATGTTTCCCCCAACTTTACTGCAAAATTTAAGGAAACCTTCCATGGTCTTAATTGTACCAAATACTCTTTACTTCTACAAAGATAGTTACAAACTCTTCTTCCGAATCGGAAAATTCCGTCCTATACATATTTAAAGTGAGCAGATAAATTATTTTGATGATACCACGGACCAGCAGCAGAAACTGATTATTTCGTCAAGTCTACACCAGGGCTACAAATTACATGACAATCAACCTTTTTGCCTCGAGTTTCGTATAATAAACCAAACCAAAAACCTACCAAAAATCTGGAAATGTTCATACACAGATGGGAAGCTAAAAAAAGGAAAGGACCGGGGCGCTATGAACCTTTTTTGCCTCAAGTTCGTCAGAGGGCTCCTCACTAACTATGCGTTGCCGATTTCGTTTCTGGGAAAAGTGAGCAGGCGCGTGACGAAAAACTAAGCCTTCAGGAGTCGGTTGGGGGATGCTTTGGCTTGTGCTCCGGCCCTTCTCTAGGGCCTGCAACTGCCGTTCATATTACAGAATGAGGAAACACCGAATTTTAACCTGTTGGGAAGGAAAAAAAAAAAAAAAGAAATAGCTTGCGCCTGTTCAGAAAATGTGGTTAAGGATTCTTAAAACTCAGAGAGAAAAATGGAAGCGCTGAAGTGTACCTTGGCTGCTTGAATAGAGTTGTCCAGCACCCTCGGACAATGTTGGGGTGTGCATGAACAGCAAACTTGATGTCCTGCGTGGTGGGAGTGATTCATGTCACATTCAAGTAACTGCTGAAAAAGGCTTAACAAAACGAACCAAGTGATAAGAAAATAATATCATTATACTCACTGCAACCGAGTTCCTTAGGCAATGGCATTGATGCCTCTGTGGATGAGGTCAGCAGCGTGCAAAACCCAAAAATGTGCCACACCAAGGATTTTCTCCCGTGTCAGGCCGGTAAAATCAACCTGCCCAGAACATACAATTGTCAAGCCAAAGTATGTCACTGAATAAAGCCATGCAATACAGCAATACCCAGGTGCCAATTTGGAGACAGGACAACACAAACGATAGAATTAACCCTTGCAAGGAAAAAAAACTGATAGAAAATTAAGTGGGCACAAACTAAAAAGTATACCATTAGGCAAGTCCATCTCCTTCATTTTCTGCCAACGCTTGTATTAGCCTTTAAAAGCTGGTCTTAACAACACCTATCTCAAATCCTTCTTTATCAGCTTTTTCTCTGGCTTGTGCTGCAATATTTATTGATAACCACCTTGGTCAAGGAAATCATTAAAGATTTGCATGGTTAGATCCCCTTCCAAGAAGCTTACAACCAAATACAGTAAAAGGATAACGACATTGCGTTACATCAAGGAAAGACAAAAATCAAGACAGAAAATATAACAGAACGTAGATGAAGAAGTAACGCATAACAGGCAGACTAAAGAAAGCGATATGGGAATTACACCCCTGACTACTCTGTAGCCCCAACCATACTATCTCTGGATGAGTGAAGCAAGCAGCGGGGGATGGCTTAAATGATTATAGGGATGTTTGTCCCTCCAGAGATTTGTTCGACAACTACATTCTCATAGGAATTATCTTATCAAGGCTTACAGATAAGCAACATAGGAAGCGATAGAAGAAGATGAAATCTAAAACAGATTGCAATGTACCAGAAGATTCCCTGTGCACTGGCAGCCATGAGCCAAGCAATGAGTTTACCATTGGCATCTCCAATGCAATATAAGTTGGGGAACCTACAAATAAAAATGCATTGCCATGTTAGATTCCATACGAGCCAGGAAGAGATATCTGAACAAAGGCATGGTAAATTCATTTGTTTCAACATACCACATTTGCCACTTGCACCATGACTCGCATTCGCTCATCAACAGAATAAAACCACGCTGTTGTAAACAACATTATCTGAGGACAAAAAAGGGTCCGCTTCACTATGCTTGAAACTTAACTGAGGAAATGTTCTGATCAGTCAACAGTTTTCAACCTTCAGGCTACTTACATTTTCCAAGCCAAGTCTTTTGTGAATGGTTGCCCGTTCCTGTGGCTATAAGGGGCTGCATCCACCTAGAGACCACATTTTAGGATCTTCCCACGTTAAGCATTATGGAGAAATAAAAACTATGTTTATAGTATCAACTTATTTTACAAGAAGAACTAAACAGCAATAAGTTACATAGAAATGAGGACCAAACGTCCATAAACATTTGATAAGCAGTAAGTCATATAGATATAGGAGATATGAAGAGTGAAGTATCTTAACAAAAAAGTTTGGCTATGTAAACTTGCAATGGAGAACCTATGTACAAGGACTAAAATGATTGTTCAAATGTAGTTTACTCGAGGTTTCTTTGTGTTCCCTTTGTTTTTTGCATCAATGAGCTCAATCTGTCACAGGTTTTCCATCCTTTGCCTGGAGTAATCTAGAAAAAAATCATTCAACAATCTTTAACATAAGATAATAAAAATGTGTCGCGTATAAACAGAAAGCTAAGGTAGAAGTCTAGTTAACCTTGCTTGCAAAAACACCAGTGTGATAGTCTATATTTCGAGGGTTAATAAGGACCTCTCTGGGCTAATTTGCAAATTTCAGGATCAAAACCAGGCATTAAGCTGTCAAGAGCTTCAACAAAAGTAACCTGAAGAATAAAAAATGTCAATTCAGGTGGCATGTGAAAACAAAAATCAGCATGCAGTGCAACAATACTACTGTAAGAGAATCATTTGTTGTAAGTTGAAAACAGGTAGGTCAAATTTTGCATCCCAATCAAATAACAGGGTGGACCTCACTGGTCCTATTGCAAAGCAAAAAGGAAACATAATCCAGATAACTACAGATGCAATTTTCCCAGTATACCCCATTTGTAGAACCATGTTTCTACAATAATTGCATGATTCCATGCTCACTGTATGATTCTCTAAGCCATACCCTTGAATTTATTCACAGCAAAGAACTTTCATGTACCCTTCAACTTCCAAGAGCTGTATATACATCACTGAATTCAAGCCCAATGTATCCACTCCAACGATGCTATCCAGTCCGGAACTGACTCAAGTTTTTAGTGCATGATCACTGGTAAAAACAGTTATTCCCTGCAACAAAAGCTTGCCCAGCTGCTTCTGTAAGAACAATAGGTTAAACAAAGAAATGGTAGGCAACACATTTAGGGTCCTGCAAACCCCAATTGTGCTAATCTCCCATTGCCATTCAACTGTGGGACATAATTGTAATAATTGGTGATGTGTCTCCTCTAGGCTGAGATTTATAACATTCAAAAGATGGAAGGCAGTAGCAGAAGGGTACAAAGATCATGTGGCTTTCCAAGAATCGAATGGCTTACTATACGGGATCTCAAAGATAAGCAACTAAACATAATTCCAAATACAGAAACACATAAGGTTATTCAGGCATAACAAATAGTAAATTATGTTTACTATTGCCACTAGTGATTCTAGAAAGTCTAAAACTAATAAAAACAGTGGTGCCTTTATTAGACTTAGTTATGGCACATCCGCAAGTTTGCAACAAATGGTTTTAGTAACCAAAATAAATTACCAACCAGTGCATGGACAATTAGAAAAACATTTAAGTATGTAAATTTGTAATAAGGAAAAACTTGTCAGATAAGCACTACCACCAAAGCTTGTATATACAAAACAAATCAGTAATCCACATGCGCACACAGCTAAGACTATGGTCACTACAACTGAGCTAGAAGTGCATGCTTCTTTCAGCATTTGATCACTTGGCTTTCAATGTTCATCTGGAAATTGGAGCTAACTATAATGAGATGCATGATCCATCAAGAGAGAAAAGTAGTACCCTTACCATCAAACCTCTATGCCTTGGGAACAAAAGGAACTGATCCAGTAGCAATGATGATATTCCTTGCAAGTGATTTCTTTGTCTGGAAAACCAACTTTCCATACCGCACCTTTTGTTTCCCTATCAAATCATGTAGGAATAGATTAATGTTGGCAATCCTCTATTACTGTATATTCGCAGATGAGATATTCCTGTATGCATTTTTCTTACCACAAAGATATGATTGTTGTTCAAGTTCTAAAGAATAGGTCAGCTTATGTCCATCAGTGACTGAATTGGCCACATCAAATAGTTTTACATGCTTACATTTTAGTAGTGATGTATTGTACATTTTAATGGCTTCATAACTTAAGAGAACCAAAAAACTGCTGCTTTCCACAAGAAATTGTGCTTAATTTAGTTATTATGTAATTCTTGAACCATAACCAAAACATGGGGAACATAAATGCACTTCCCAGTATAACTTATAACATTTGAATGAACTTGATTGGTAGAACACACCGGACATTGATATTGCAAACCAAAAGCTAAGCATCTCACAATTCAAACAAAGCTGCGTATCCGCTAAGGATTTAACTCAGTGGTTTACATATAACATGTATATAAGTCAAGAGAAATATTACATCTGTTCTTGCCCAAAAATGAGGAATGTAAACACTCATGTGCATAACTCCATGATTGTACATGACAGTGAAGTTATGGTCTTTATGGATGGACTTTACAACCAATTGCACCCAAAACCAGTCAATATATCCCACCCCAGAGCTTTCATTGAATTAGTCAAGTTGCTTCGGTTTTAGAAGGCGCAGGATTGTTTGCATGATCAGCAAACACGCCTTGTCTGTCTACCAGGGGATGAAACCTGTTGCCACAGGAGGAATGGGCTTAATGATTTATGCAGGAGACAATGAACACACAAAATGAGAAAATGGCCGATGCCCAAAGGCCACAGGTTAATAGGCCTAGTTAACTGGTGACATTAAATTTGGACAATCTCACAAAAAACACAGAGATACATAGACGATAGACATAATAGCAAACCTGATGCATTGTGAGTAAGGAAACAAGGCAAGCTCCATAGAGTTTGACCATAAGACATCCAATTCAAGACGCCAAATGGAGTAAAAACATGAAAACAGAACCTCGCACGGCTTCTACACTCCCTGTGCAGTACCTATTTGTGAACCAGCTGAATGGACTGGGCGTACCTAAAAGAAATTGACTAAAAAAATACTGTAGAATCACAAAAATCTTTTAAAGTCCGCTCATTTGTCAATTGTTATATGAACTATTTCAAGTTTCAATCACATCAAACAAAGAGGTAATGCAGTAATTCATCCAAACCAAAATTACCTGTAGACAATGACTTCATGGATGTCATCATGAAGCTCCCTCATCCGACCGCTGACAGCAAGAAGTGCTTTTGATGGGACACAACCTCTGTTTACACAGTCCCACCTTACAAACATCTCCTCAATAATTGCAGTTTCAACCCTGCCACAAATTTTGGCCAGTTAAACTTAACACATTGGAGAACAGCAAGTAGTTGACTAGTAAAACGGAAGACAGGGTATTAAAATTTATGGACTGCAATCTTATTTTGCATTATATGGCTACAGAAAAGCCTTGGATTGTAAACAAAAAAAGTGTGGCATTTGGTATGGTTGGCCTGTCGCGATTATATCAACAAAGAATAACATATTCAAGTAAACCAAACCAATCCCAACTTTAAACTGCTACTGCTCGGCCACTTGGCAGGCTGGGCCAAAAAGTCGCGCCAACATTGAAATTTAAATAGGACAACCACCAGAACACTGGAGTTGGTGACTATTTGCTGGTGCTGCATTCAAGATATAGGTTGGTTACAAATGCGTTTGAGTTTGCACATATATATTATTTACCTCTACGATCATCAATTCCATTAAGATTAAAAAAAATATTTCAACTGAAGGAAGATTTTCTAGTTTCTAGTGATAGTCTCAGCATTGAAATTTAAGAGACTATCAGCGCACTGCAATGGACTAACCACTGAAGTCCCCAAGCAAAACCTCAAAGCTAGCACTCAAATTCAAACAGTTTACCTGGCTAGCACCAAATTACTTACTAACAAAAACCTCCAGTTTACCATTCGCAGTGTAGATTTCAACAAAGCATGTGCATCTAGCGGAAGTGGTTCACTTGAAATTTTGAATTCCAGCGAAGTACTTAAGTTCGCAGCTCCAAAATACCGGAAATCCCATAGATCATTTTTATACAGTCATCAGTTCAAATGCAAGTTGTCAACAGATGGGATCACGGGTACAGCGCCGCCGACGAGAAACGCTTAGAGCTTACGACCGAACAGCAAACCATAGCTCCCACCACTTGACCTCCTCGGACAGCCGTGGAGAGCCCGCCGTGCCCACCAACGCCGGCGCACGATGATGACTGATCGTAGTCAAACCCCGCCGCTCCCCGCCACGCCGTTCTCCGCGGCCGCCCTCGCCGCCGCCACGCCGCACGCCTCACCGCGCCCCCGCGAGATCCGCCAGCGAGCGTTCGCGCCACCGCCTCGCCCCGAGCCCGCACACCCGGATCCCGCAGGGCCCCGCCGGATCTGGCATCCCCCGGCGCCGCCGCCGCCACCACCCGCGCCGGGCCGAGGCGCCACGCCGCCGCCGCCGCGGAAGTTCATGCCCTCACGACGAAACGCAAGAGGAGGGGAGAAGAGATAAGCCGGAGTCCGCGAGGGGAATGGGAGGCGGCCGCGGGACGGCGGAGGAGGCGAGGTTGGGGGGCAGAAAGGAAGAGCGAGGCGGCGGGCTGGGGGTTTATGGAGCGAGGGGGCGGAAGAATTCGAGCTTTGTGGCGCCTAGGCGGAGGCGGAGGGATGGAGGGGGGTGGGCGGTGGGGCACCTGTCAGTGAGCGGCGGGGGATGCGCGCATGGGTTGAGTGGGTTATAAAGTACATTAGAGCTTCTTGTAATTTCAGCTCATGCTTGGTTGTGTGTTTACAAGTGAGGATGAGAGGGGTATTTATGGGGTGAAAGTGCCTTGGAGTGTGGAGATGCTCGAAGCATCCAAAGAACATCTTCTCTCTTGTGTTCCAAGTGTCCAAGCTTATGACGGTTGTTCTACCGGTGAAAACGGCCATAAACCGTCATTGGGAGGGCGGATTGCGTACAGCTGGACTTGGGCTGGGCGAACGGCCCGCTAGGGTGCCGCTCAGGGGTTCGCCGAACCCGGGACGTCTCCGTTCGCTCCGATTTTGTCCTGGACACTCATTTTGGGCCCCTCAATTCATTGGTATGAATGTTTGGCCTATTTGGAGGTGTAATTGGGTTTATGGGTCCAAAACTCCTTAAGTTCGGATACGAGTTTGATTCTCATCCTCCTTCATGTATATTTCCTCTCAACCTGGTAGTTGTCACCTGCATATGAATATACACCAACACTCGTGGAAATTGTTAGAAATAAGCCTCCACCTATGTTGGATGTTTACAATTATGGTCTTATGCAGATATTGACGGCGTTAATTTGGTACTTAACAGCCGTCAACAGACACGCTCCTGTCCAGGTGCTGTTGTACAGCCATGCCAGATCGGGGTGTGACAGGAAACCAAAGAACTAACCCTCAACACCACAGGCAACAGCTGAGAACTAGGATGAAACCCTAATGTTCAATTTGGTCCAACATCACCTCCAGAGCTGGCATAACTATATATAGAGAGGCAAGGGCGACTACTTATATACTTTAGCAAGCCAGAAGAACTTAGGTGGTTGTTGCAAGCTTCAAGGGAAGGCTGTTATTTTGCAATCGGTTTTGTTTTCAAGTTTTCAACAATCTAATTGTTGAGCTTTTTCACAACCAACAGGGGTAAAAAGTAAACAAATTGATTTTCAAGTTGCACAACTTCTAGAGTTGGCCTCAAAGTTGGTTTTCCCAAACCAAACCAAATTTCCAATCTTTTGGAGTTTAGTTGTCCAAAATAAACATTCACTTTCAGGACTCCCTATCATGTTGTCTCCCTGATAGCCACTTGCTTTTCCAAACATCAGGTTTCCCAAAACACAACACCTTTTCAACAAAGCAAGGTAAAACGAAAACTACGCTAAGGAATCACCTCATATCCACCCATGATCGTGGGCACGGCTATTTGACCAGTTTGTTAACCTCTGCAGAGGGGTACACTATCTACACGATGTCACTAACCCAGGTCACCTAGCCCGCGCAGAATAACCACGTCTGGTGACTTTGAGGCTTTCATGACAAGGCATTTCCAAAGCCGACTCAGGGTCACCTTATGCCAACGGGAGGGGTCCAACGAACCAACAACATTTTAGTTTCCAGACCATGTTGTGCCGGAAGCCAAGGGACCCTCCACAACACCACCCTGGCGAATCCACTTATCCCTTGGCATCAAGGCTTCCCTGGCCTAGTTAGTTACTCAGCCAGGGTGTCCCACTTCACCTATGCGGTCGTCGCACTTGTTATATGCTTAGATGTAATCCCAAAGGAACCGGCCTTAAAAGCGTGATTACTTACCCCTACTTGGACTATGGTTTTAATAATCATATTATGATCGTGAATAAATGCCCATTGTTTAAAACCGCTGCCTTCCTAGTGGTATCCGTGCATTTTGCATATTTATCTATGATCGTAACAAAATACCAACAATATTTAGCTTGTCGTTTTGTGTACCTTGGCTTGATTCATGGGAAGGGATTTAAATTTTAATACATAAAATAGTTTGAAAATTGGCTAATTTTTGGGCGTAACAATTTTCTCTAAAGATGTGTTCTACGTTACACTTTCCTAACCTTACATCTTCGTTTTCCATGCACATGCTTCCCGAAGGGCTAGACAGTGTTTTTTTTTTAAAAAAAATATGTACGAAAGTTGCTTAAAAAATCATATTAATCTAGTTTTCAAAATATTTTAGCTAATAATTAATTAATTATGTGCTAATCTGCCACTCTATTATGCGTGATAGGGGTTCCAAACCTTCACAAACGAACACAACCTAAATGTGAAACTAACTGTATTAAAGTTTGTAACTAGACATGCAGAAACTGTTACTGTCTACATTGAATGACCTATTGCAATCAAACAAACCTACAATTTATCCGATAAACCTATACAATTCATCCTCAGTATTGTAGTTAATATTAATTTACTGCATTGAAGTTGAGACAATCAGATCGAATTAGGAGAGCCATTAGATCAAATCGCAATGCTTGTGTGCATCCCTCTCTATTCTTCTATCCAACTCTACATCCAAATTGTCACATCGTTCGCTTCCACAACCATCAAAAGCTACGAGAGTAATGCTTTTAATTCTGTAAAAATTAATTACTATGTGGTGACTGTTACCATTCCCATTATCTAGTTTATATGTTATGAGAAAGGTGGCAGTGATGTAGTTATATCATTGAGATTGGGCTATAAGCTAATAGTGTGCTGGTCATTTGTGCCAGATGAGATGAAAGGGCAACTTCATCTGAACCTAGACATTGTCTTCTCTAACATGCCTACGGTGAATTTGCCATCAAAACTGGATCAAATTTCCTCAAAGCAGATCCTTCATTGAAGCAGGTGGTCCTCAGTTCTCCAGAATAATACAAAATGTGATGCATATTTTTGTGCTGATCAATAAAACACAAAATTTAGATATCAAAATCTGCAACAATGTAATGATTGGTATGCTTACTATATTAAATGTTTGTGAAGCAACTTGTACAACCCATTGGTAGCAATATAGTACATCGGTAGCTCTAGGGGCTTTGATGGAAAAAAAGACCGTATATGTCTGTGCTATGCCATTGCCTTCTAACGTTTCTGAAAGTTGAGAAATTTTATGGAATAGCCAAAGATGAGAACAAAGGCGGGCCATAAAGCCAAAATGGCAAGTATAACATATCCTGGAAGTCATGTTGGACGCCAACATATCTTCCAAAATTTGGCTCATATGCTACATGGCTCCCACCAGGAACTGAAACGATCCACCGTTCCTCCAAACTGTGATGCAATGACACCATATATTGTCCCAGGATACTGGGTTTGCCCCAATAGTACCACCTCCACCAAATTGTATTGCCTGTAACACATACCACCCAAGTTTATGAAGGAACCTAGATACACTAAATAGTAAATAAGTAAAATAACAACGAAAAAGAAAACTTTGCTTGCTTTACCTTCCTAAAAATAAGGAACCCAGCAAACAAGTTCCAAAGAGGGAGTGCAAAGGTTATGAGAATGTTCGCAAGCAGTGCAGATGGGGTGCATGCCACCAACATCATGCCGAAAATGTGAAGTAGTTGAAGCTTGAAACAATGAAGAATAGAAAATAAAAGAATTTGCTAGCTTTCCAATCATATCCAATCATTGCATAGATGATGACCGTGTACAAAATCCCTTGTATGATATTGTAAATGAACTCCACGCTTGCCTGCGTTAGATCAACCATATAAAATCAAGCACCACACCAAAAATAATGGTTGATTCTGCTGCAAACTCATTCTTGTTGTTTGTGTGATTCACAGGATTTTGCATTCTCTTAAGAGGAAAAAGTAAAACGTTCACAGTCTGAGAATGATGGGATTTAGTGAACAACTTAGAAATGATACCAATTGTTTCTCTGCATTCTAAAAGTTAACAACTTTTCCAAGAGAAGTGAAATAGATTGTTGTCCTCAAATTTAAGAGAACTATTGTTACATAGATTTAGAATGGTATGTCATCAAACCTAAGATTAAAAAAAGAAACTAGAATAAGTACACAAGTGACTACTCTTTGCTAATACTATTTTAAACTTGGCATGTCAACTTACGTTTGTGCTCTTATATTTGCAAGCATATCTAGTTCTCTAATCACCTTTTTATTTAATAGTTTTTTCAATATCTTGGAGTGCCACAGCATTGATGTCCCTTTTTATTTGGAATGTTTTGAATATAAACAAAATTGTCAGATTTCATTCAAAATGGCTGATAAATATAAACAAGCATGCGATGTTACCTGAGCAAATGCATAGGACAATGGAGAGTACATTCCTGCTGCGCTTTCACGATAGTAAACTGCTCTCTCAATTGATACAACAGGCTGAACTGACATGCATTAGTTAGCCCCAATGAAGAAGATTGCAGCATAAGTGGCTCCGAGTAAATTGTACAAATCTTGCTGTGAGTCTCTGTGCATTACATATATAAACGCACTTTAGCCCCCGAAGACTATAATATGGTATCAACATATATTTCCAAGTAGAGAACTTACAACTTTGTTCCTTTTTGCCAAAATACTGTGCCAAAGAAAAGGCCATAGAGAAACGTTGTTAGATAACGCCAAGCTATTGTAAGATGGATTCTTCCAATAAGACTTATATTGCTTCCATAAGTTCGCAACACATTGGATATAGAAACTTTGAGAATATTTGTAGCAAATAAGAAATCTCGATAGCCTGTGGGGGAATGCTCAACTCCTCAATAAGTTCTTGGTTTTTCCTGGCATATTTAGGAAAGGTGAATTTAGTATGAGTCTACAAATGACCGCTTCAATTTTTTAGAACTCATAATCATTTTTATGTAAACAAAAACCAATAATACAAAATATTGTCAAACAAAGTTTCAACAATTGAGAATGCTTACCTAATAAGCAGGGAATTGGCATAAATTTCAGCCAAAATCTACGTTCATGCGAGCTTCAGCTAGAGTGGAGCTAACTTCTAGCATCCATGTTGCTGGATTGTATCCTTCTGAATACTTGGAACACCTGAAATTGTCTGCCACAGCAAATGTATCTTTTGTGATAAATATAAAAAATTTGTTCACCTTAATGGAGTTGAAACCATGTCCATGTTTATTGACTTTTCATAGCTAACATATCATACTATTAATCAAAGTATGTATTCAACTCAGAAAGAAGCAAAAACATAACTGACCTCAAAATATTCAACTAGTTTATGTGAGTGGTCACCAAGTTCACCAGCATAAATAAACCCGACCTCCCTCTTTTCAAAACAAAAAGCTGGATTAAATAACCAATTGAAAGTTATAGCATTTGTGGTACTCAAAAAGCTATGTATGAATAGTTCACATATCCATGCATAAATTGCACAAACTTAACATAGTAGCCAAAACATAGAGACAATTGCATGTGTATGTAAGAGAGACCTCATCAAAAGACTCAAAAATATCAATGCTTGGCTGATGGATCGTGCAGACCACAGTACGCCCAGTGTTGACAGTATTTCTCACAGTTCGCATGACAATTGCTGCAGCTCTAGCATCAAGACCAGAAGTAGGCTCATCCATAAAGATGATTGAAGGATTTGCTACCAGCTCCACAGCAATCGTTAATCGCTTTCTTTGTTCAGTCGATAAACCGCTAACTCCAGGAGCCAACCATAGCATTGCACAATACATCAAGCTCTACAAGGGCCATGACCTCCTCCACAAACATCTAAATTTATTAAAATTGTTTATTTGATCAGAAATAACCATGTTGGAGTTTTAAATCTGCATATAAATGCATATTAAGTGAAAATGTGGCTTAGAAAAAACCTTTCTTGTATTGCTATCAACATCTGAGGGAAGGCGCAACCAAGCAGAGTAGAGAATGGATTCATATACAGTAACATTTGTGATAGGATATCAGCTTGTTCACAGTAGCCGCTAATGCGAGCAAATTTTCTTGTTTCTTGGGGTAACCAGAAAGGGTTATGCTCCTTCAATTGTTCACCTAGTTTTCCTTCCTGCTAAGACATCCATCAAAGTGGTCTTTCCAGCTCCACTGACACCAACTAATGCAGTTAGAAGACCTGGCCTAAAAGCACCACTAATATCAGAGAGCAGTTGGAGACGACTTTCCATGAGTCCTTGTTGCTTCATTTCCTAAATGACAAAATATAGCACATGTAACTCTTCTTCTCTCTCTCTCTCTATATAATATATATAATATATATTATATATATATATATATATATATATGTATGTACTTATAAATTGTCATACAAGTCAGAATTTATTTCAAACATGAAATATGAAATGGGTAAGGTAGGCTTACTGAGGGCATGTCCACATAATAATTTAGATGGTTGAAACAAAGTGACAATGGCTGGAAAGGTAAGACAAATTGTGACTGAGTTGGCCTATTTCCTTCTCTGTTAGCACCTGCTGAAACAAACATTGATATTTACTATTGTAGGAAGTTTGTTATCAACAACTTGGCATGTTACATCATTATGGGAAAGGTCCAACAAACGTAGTTTGGACTAAATTTTTTTTCTACATAATTGTATTATTTCAATATAGATAAAGATGATCTTACTCGTAGGTATCGATGATGTTGTGGTGGATGTTCGGGACCTATGCTCTTCATTTCTTGTTTCCGTGTACAACTTAGTTTCATTGTGTTCATCAATAACTAGTGCGCTTGCACTTCTAATAGCTAGGAGAGCAAATTTTTGAAGTATAAGCGCCCAACTGAATAGATAAACAAAGTAACAAACATGATGAAAAAACAATGGTGCTTACGACTTAAGTATGTAAGTGCCAAGATGTATAAGGTGTTGAACAAAATAATGAATCCTACTAGGGCTCCAATGGATAGCCAAAATCCCCACTCTCCAGTGAACAAGCCTTTTGACTTTAGAATAGCCTCACCTACCGTTTTTGCATCAATGGTTGTGTCATTGTTTGGCTGTAATAAAAAAAAAAAAGCTCATACATTAGTTGAGTTGTTGCCATATTTTAGGGTTTGTGGTTACCTCACTATGTATTTCATAGATGTAAGGAAAAATTACTGATAAAAACTTACAATGGCCCACCTACTGGCCAGAAATTCGTTGATCGATATTGCATTTTGGCTATACGTCATAGGAGATGCCCAATAACACCAGATCCACCATGGTCTAATGTCATCTGGCCACATTGCAATCAAATAGGAGGTTAATACCACTCTTGCAAATTAAATGTACGTGCAATTATGTGATTTCTCATGACAACTAAAATAAAAACAGATGTAATATGTTAGATGTTTACTTACTTTTACGTATCACAAATCCTCCAAAGACGAAGACTATAAGCAACACAAGCATCCCAAAACTAATTGCTATAACCATTGTTTGCAAGATAGCACCAAGAAATCGAAACAGAGCCATTGCCATTAGGTGAGTAACGAAGAAAGCTAGAAACTGACGAAAGAACCTAAAATTAATCAATAGATAACTTTTGTAAGATTCTGCAATGATTCATAGCACTAAAAGTCAAAATAAATATGTCAGGTATGTCGACGGATTTTTGGTACCTTCCTGCTGCTGGTGCAAATCCCATCACATAGTACGTGATGACAACCCAGACCGTAGCCTCCACAAGAGATACAGGAATCTTTATTAGTATGTTTGCAACCCCAAAGGTCCATGGAGGGAAGAATAAAAAATCTCTATGTTTGTAGAACACAGGAAGCTTCTTTACTGTCAAGTTTAGCTCAGAAAGACCATTGAACATGACTGTTATTAAATTGAATGTCAATGCCCCAAGAAATTTAGTGCCATCAGAAAATTGCCCATGGGGCATCTTTGTTCTAAGAAACACGGTCATAGACAAGAAAGCAAGAATGATCAATTGGGTGACCTTGAATATGTAAAGAAAAGAGTTGCGTTTCATCAACAACTTCTCTCTACAAAGCACAGCCTTCAATGACTCCCAGTTGGATAATGCATTTTTCATTGTTGTCAGTGCAGCAGGATGGATTTTTGATTTTTCAAATGGAATATGTTGCTCCTTCATCATTTGTTGGCCAATATAAAATGACTTGAAACATTCTGCAAACTCTGGGACTGACACATAACGATAAGGCTCCTTGTCAAGGAACCAATATTGTTGCTGGTCTTTCTTGGAAGTGACCTCTTGAAGGAAGTCAGCCACTGCTTTCCTTTGAGGGCATCGAAAGCCAGAAGCTTCAAAAAATTCCAATATATTCTCGCGTGGCCCATGATAGACTATGTATCCTTCTGATAGTAGAACTATGTCGTCAAAGAGATTATATGTCTCTGGCGGTGGTTGGAGGAGAGAGATCATCACAGTTTCATTCATTATATGGACCAAATGCCTAATAAATTTTACAATATGAAATGTGCTAGAGCTATCCAAGCCAGTGGATATCTCATCCATGAGCAAAGCCCTTGCCGGTCCTGTTAACATTTCCCCTACCACCAAGAAAAGTAATAATTGTGAACGATATACATTCTGTGACTAATTTTTAATATAACTGTCAAGTTTCTACCTGTTGTCACACGCTTCATTTGTCCACCAGAAATTCCTCTAATCATCTCATCACCAACAATAGTATTAGCGCAAATGTCCAGCCCAAGCACCTAACAATGTTCAATGATCATTTTTTGTTATTTCACCCCTAATAGATTACATGCAAAAACATAGCAATAATATCACCTTGAGAATAACATCCGTTATGATATTAGTCTCTTGTCCTTGCATTGCAGTAGCTTTCATGAAAGCATCGATCTCAGGGTCTGGCTTAATGCCTGCATTGCGTTCCCTTCTAGAGATTTCCGTGAGCATGTCGTATCTTGGTCCAATACCTAAGCACCGCCTAGAGAAATCTAATGTCTCTCTGACGGTCATCTCTGCATTATGGAGATCAGATTGACTAACATAGGCACTTGTCCGCGCTGGATAGAACTCGGAAAATTTATGTCCACAATAGGTGATATTACCAAATACCTAGATTGTGATAGAATGAATAAGCAGGTAGCAGTAATGCATCATAATCAATATAAAATAGTAATATTCCATGAGATGAACCTTGAGGTTTTTATCAAGTTTCCCAGTGAGCACTCGCATAAGTGTGCTTTTTCCTGATGATGGAGGTCCAAGAAGGAGAGTCATCCTGAAAATAATACTAGTCAGATTAACCACTTTTTTCTACTTATCATATTATGGCATTAAAATTTCTTACAACTAGGTGATTCCCCGCGCTTTGCTGCGGAAATTACTAAGCAATTCTCAAGAAAATATCTACTTTCTTGTATATACATATATTTCTATTAGTATATGTATGTAAAATTGATTGAATGATGGTTGGAAATAGTAAATATGATATGATATCTTGATTGTATTATTGTCCAATTGACTACTGATTAAATATATAGCATTTAGATGGGGTGGTGATTAATGGCGTTGTTTAATTGGTGAGGAAGTGGAGGGGACTTTTATCTAACGGCTAATACTAGAAATACTTTGGTTTCTATCTGAAATGTTTCGCAATCTCTTCTATACCCCTGAATTTTGCCTCATCCCCTACATGCCCTTGAGCTTTCATGTTGATCTCCTCTATCCTTATTTCGTTAGTTGACCATGAGTTGACTGTTAAATTTTTCTAAAATGACCATATTGCCCATTTCACATTGCTACAGATACATGCTATCTACTCTACTTCGTAATTCACAATATGAAAAATTGTAACTCATGATAAAATCAAATGGGACATAATTATTTATTGAAAAGAAAATTTAAACTTTTGAACAAATTTATTTTTTTGGACAAAATCCATATAAGAGTTTTAGCTAGAAATTGTGAACCAAAATTATTTATTTGTTGGGTTCAAATTTTGATGAAACAATATACGAATATCATAAAAGTTAATTTAAAATTTATTTATTTGTTTTTAAAATTTGTTGTCAAATAATTATATCACCTTTGTTTATTTACAAATAGATCTTTTTTTCATATAAGAATTGTGTTTTTATCATTAAATTAGCACATAAGTATAAGAGAGGCGTAATATACTCAATTTTAAAAACATTTAATGGTCACTCACGGTCAACTAACGGAATGAGCATAGAGAAGATCAAAAAAACTCAGGGGTATATAAGGGATGAGGCAAAATTCAGAGGTACATAAGGGATTGATGAATTCTCAAGGGTGCGTAGGGGATTTTCTCATATGCTTATTATACTATACAGTGCCCATGGTGGTGGCAGAATGAGCCACCACCCTGAATCTATAAACAAATATATTGAGGTGGTAAATCGATCTTGCAACTGTAGGTGGACCTAAACTTTTAATTTGTAAATGGGCCACCCTCAACTATGGATAGACCCTCACAACACATTGTAATTACACACAAGTATAATAAAACCTTAAATCTGCACTCCTATTTCCCTGCCATGACACTTCATCCCTTATTCTCCCATGCACTGCTCCCCTCTCCCCTCCCCTACACACATGCCTCTCACCTCATCCTTCTACCCCACCACCTAATCCCTAGCCACAAAAAGAAGGTCCCATCCATGGAGCACACTTACAGTTCTCGAGGATCTAGCTTGTCTATTGTGGTGGTGGCTCCAGAAGATCTTGAACAGCTGCGGTCATCCATCCTTCCAGATCAACTAGCGGAACTGTCGATAGCAGCCAACAACTATCTTTTATCGAGCAGATTGCACATTTTTCTAGATTTTATTATTGTTATGCACAAAACACATTAGACTAGGTATTAGCACATATTTTTTTACTTTTGACTAGGTATTGTTACTAAAGCTTTCACTTTGTACTATTTGTCCACAAGTAATCCAGTAAATCTTCCCCTCCCCCCATCTCAAGCTCAATCAATGGTTGCATCAGTGTCCTATTCCGCTTCAACTACAGTCAATTGAAAGGCAATCCTTGAACCTTTCTACGATGGTGCCTTGGCCTCTTCCTCCTCCCCATCCCCAAATCATGGTTTACTTCAAACCACTCCTTCTTTTTTTTTAGTTTTTTGTGTTACCAAATGTAAATGCTGCAAAATTTAGGTGCTAAATGCCTGTAGACCCCGTATGTAAATTCTATATTTCTAGTTGCAAATACTATAAGCTGAATGGTTTGTGAATGCAAGAGTAAGATAAGCATATGTCACTACTTTTGGAAATGATTCACAGTCATGATTTCTTCATGTATGGGCATTTTATTTATTAACAACTATGAGGAAACTAATGATTTTACAACTTCAGGGGAGGTATTTATAGTCACAATGGGAATTCATAGCTCATGACTATAAACAGGTAGTGGTTTAGGATTTCAGCAGAAATGGGGTGCTGGTACTGCCCTCGGGCTTCAAATAGCGGTACCAATAAACAGGTAGTTGTATTGCCAGAATGCTAGGCATATTAGAACAATTATTAGTCATTATCTTAGGGAAGAAAAATTGGTTATGCTTAGGATTCCCTGGCATGAAAACTAATCAGTTACATTTTTCTGGTATTAACACTAATCACCAGCCCAGAAGAGGAAAGAACAAAAAGGAAATGACCATGTTGCTGCGAGCAAGTGTTTATATGAAGAAAAGAATGGAAAATTCGTTTAATACCACAAAATATGGAAATTTTAGTTTTACTGCAGCGAAATTTGGTAGTACACGTTGATATTCAAATTTTCTTCGTTTTCCATTCTCAAATTTTCTTGGGTTTCCATTTCACCACTATTGTTCTTTTCTTCCTGTACTTAAGGATTTTCATTTATTTTCATTTGGTGAAATACCAAATTTTCCCCTACAGAAATTTGTTCATCCCTAATTTCTCAACATGTGGCCTTTGGAAGAAGAGGCCCATAAATCACTCACCACATTCCATCTCAACGTCGGATCTTGGATCCCGACCATCAGCTGGTTTGCGAGGTGAGCACCCTTTGTTGTCCAGCTCAACTCTATCAACCCTCTCCACTGGCCATTAATTGGTCCATATCTTCCTCAGCTCCTTAATTGCCTTCACTGAATGTTGACCATGCCATAACAGGTATGGCGTGAACAAGGCAATTGAAATCAACTGTGCAGAGGTGTCCGGTTAGGCATTGAGTCGAGCATGTGGAACACGGCGGTGCGCAGAGGCATTCCAGTGTTGGAAATAGGACACGAGGGATGGATTGGGCAAAAGAGCAGCCTATCAGACGATGTGGATGAGTAGGGATGAGCAGAGGAGCCGAGCAGTACTACGGAGGGGCAGCGTGGACATTGGAGGATCCATACGGTGTTGTGGAGGTGCGGCACATAAAGTTGTTGGCAAGCTTGCTTCCTCGGTCTCCTCCCCCTCTTCGTGGTACTTGGTGGTGCGCTCCTCAACAAGGGATAAGAGGATCAAAGAGACAAAGGGAAGGGAGCGGAAAAAAAGGAGAATATGCGAGAGCAAAGTTGAGTGAGGTAACGAGAAAAAAAATATGGAAACTAGCTGCCATGGTATTCTAATGAACAGAGAACTAGTTCAGGTGAGAATCCAAAATAAATTATCAGTGGTATAAAGGTATGTAAATCTGTCTTGGATGAAATTAATTTTTCTATAAAGAAAACAGCATGTCACAGTTGGTAACTTGGTATGGAAGAGCATGAATGGTATGTTGGTTTGATAACAATGATCTGTGGTCATAGTGATAATATAGATGCAACTACTATTGCATAGATGAGTGCAAATTTTAGTATATTGTACACGCAACCATAGGCAACAGGGAGGATAGCGGTTGGACTACTGAGCCCCCGTTACTACTATATTGTCTCCTTTGGTGACCTGGGAGGTGATTTGCTCACGTCCCTCTTGCCCTCCATCGCCAACCCATCACAACTGCCATCGGTAGCCTTAGGATCACCTCCCCTATTCCTTCTCCCCCTTCTTTTTGCTTTCCCCATTCTCCTGCTATGCCCATTCCATTTCTTTCATATCTAGCCTTTTCCCAACAGAGCTGGATTTCCTAGGTTGACTCCATAGCAAGGTGTTGGTGTGATCACCCTTGCCCTTGTTTGCAGCCGTTCTTAGCTAACTCTACATGTTGGGTATAACGTGCGAGTGGCATCCCACGCGGTGTAGTGGCACACAAATGCACGTCGGCAAATGATCAGATGGTTGTGTAGAGCAACAGCTAGGAAGTGGAGTTGTGGCCATCTGCACGTGTGACCTAATGCGGCTTCGACCAAGCAACATGGTGCCCATGGTGGACCTGAGGTCACCTGTTGGAGTCGGAGCTTGCTTCGGTTGCCACATGGCCTGAGTGAGCTAGGGAAATGCTAGGTGTGTTAGAGGAGGAGCAGTAGTCATCCGTTGTAGCGCGGAGGAGGTGGTGTTGGTAGAGGCTCGCGTGGAGGTTGCATCCAAAGAAGCAAATGCCAACGTTGCTTAGACCCTAACAGTAGTGGCAACTCATCTCCATGTCAAATCTGTCTCCAAATCAAGTTCGAGGGGAGCTTTGTGGCATCCTAGCAGATCTATTGGAGGTTTTTTGCAATTATTTCATGCCTTTTCCAACATGGAGTTGTGAAGGATTGGTGTGAGAAAGCATCATTCTCCATCTTGAAGGCGTTTTCGTGGTTGTCCTATCTCCTCCACTATCAAAGGCCCTCTAGTTGAAAACCTAGATATAGTTTATCAAATCGAGTTGTGATGTCAATATTGTTGACAACTCTTCCTTAGAGGCATTTCTTTGGTGATCCTAACCACATACACCATACTTGGGTGCTTGTCGAGTTGCTAGCGATGTCAATTATATTGGGAGCAACGATGAAACCTCTCCCCCATCTGATGGAACACGGGATTGGCTTTCATGGTTTGTTGGGCTTCTTTTGTCCTGCCTCAACCCTATCATAATGAAGTTGGTGGTCATGTAGTCAGAGTTGTGGCATCGCTGGAGCGTGACAAGTTGCAACGATGGCATAGGTCCACTGGAGTTGGGAATGTGGGTTGGGTTCCATGGCATGCTTTGTTTCCTAGTTCTTCTTTGTGAAGTCAGAGTTGTCTGATCATGGGTACGATGTTGAGATGATGATGGCAGTTCGTTGGTGTCTGTATGCAAGAGTATTATTGCCCTTTAACATTGCTACCCATGTTTTCATGCTTGGATTAGCTTGTTAATGAGTTGATTGTGTCCATGGTTTTAGTTCGGTTTCCCTTGAATAAATATTATGTTTGGCCTCGTTTCACCCTAAAATGAGTCACCCTCTTGATATATCACTGACGGTTTTGCTATGATCTTTAATGAAAGAGTAAAGTGCATTGGTGATCCTTAAACTTGTAGGGTTGTGTCATATAGATCCCTAAACTCTCAAAATGCATATTTAGGTCCCAGAACATGTCAAAGTGTATCATCTAAGTCCCAAATTGACACATCCCCTCTAGGATCCTACATGGCGCTGATGTAGCAATGCCACATGGACGTGACGTGTCCTTTTCTTTTTTTTTTCTTCTTTTCTTTTTCTTTTTCTTTGTCCTTTTCTTCTCATTCTTCTTTTTTTTCCTTTCTTCTGCTCGGATCATAGAGAAAGGACAAGGAAGGAAAAAAAGATAAAAAGAAGAAATAAAGAAAAAGGAAAATTTTTAAATGGGTCCTATTCGTCAGTCAAAATGACGCCATGTCATGTTCGTGTGGCATGCCACATCAGCGCACGTAGGATTCTGAAATGACTGTGGCGATTTGGGACCTAAATGACACAGTACGACAAGTTATGCGACTTGGATATGCATTTTGAGAGTTTAGAGACGTATATAACACATCCCTATAAGTTTAAGGACCGCCCGTGCATTTTACTCTCCTGTATATATTCATTTTCGATCCGCTACCAGTCTACGACCTCTCGGGTATCAAATAGATATAAGTGAATAACTGAAAGTAAGACATTCTGGACATGCTTAGGAAAATTCCGATGCTCCAACTAAAAAGACACACTTGGCGTTGAATAGCATGCCAGGTAGGATAAAAGATATTATATCTTCAACACAATGTTTAAGACTTTTTTTTTATTTTTTAGAAAATGATATTTTTTACCCGGCCTCTACCTCCAATAGAATATATACATACTTTTTAAATTAGGAACTTAGCATATCAAACAGAAAACTTAGCCTTTAAATAACTCAATCTGAAAGTTAGTGTGTAAATTGGGAAGTCAGGTTACGTACTAAGTTTTATTAGATGACAATTTAAAAGCTATATTGAGTTAACCTATGTACATCGAATGACAAGCAGAACCATGTTTTTTTCTGAAGTTCTGATTACATGTGAGTGATTCAAACATACACAGGACTACAACTGCTCGGTGGAGTTCTTCTGGAGCCCGTTCCTGGTGACGCTCGAGACGAAGCAGGACAGGACGAGGGCGCTCAAGCTGGACCAGCTCCCGGCCACGCTGGAGAAGCTGCGCGGCGCCGACGTCCTCGTCTTCAACACCGGCCACTGGTGGACTCACACCGGCAACCTCAGAGCGTAAGCCACCCCACTCCGCTCCGCCGCGTCTCCTCTATGGCTCTCTCCCCAGCAGCGAGGTGAAGCCGAGTGTGTGACTGCAGGTGGGACCACCTGGAGACGGACGGGAAGCCGATCGACATGGGAAGCGAGGAGGCGTTAGCCACCACCCTGAATCTATAAACAAATATATTGAGGTGGTAAATCGATCTTGCAACTGTAGGTGGACCTAAACTTTTAATTTGTAAATGGGCCACCCTCAACTATGGATAGACCCTCACAACACATTGTAATTACACACAAGTATAATAAAACCTTAAATCTGCACTCCTATTTCCTTGCCATGACAATTCATCCCTTATTCTCCCGTGCACTGCTCCCCTCTCCCCTCCCCTACACACATGCCTCTCACCTCATCCTTCTACCCCACCACCTAATCCCTAGCCACAAAAAGAAGGTCCCATCCATGGAGCACACTTACAGTTCTCGAGGATCTAGCTTGTCTATTGTGGTGGTGGCTCCAGAAGATCTTGAACAGCTGCGGTCATCCATCCTTCCAGATCAACTAGCGGAACTGTCGATAGCAGCCAACAACTATCTTTTATCGAGCAGATTGCACATTTTTCTAGATTTTATTATTGTTATGCACAAAACACATTAGACTAGGTATTAGCACATATTTTTTTTACTTTTGACTAGGTATTGTTACTAAAGCTTTCACTTTGTACTATTTGTCCACAAGTAATCCAGTAAATCTTCCCCTCCCCCCATCTCAAGCTCAATCAATGGTTGCATCAGTGTCCTATTCCGCTTCAACCACGGTCAATTGAAAGGCAATCCTTGAACCTTTCTACGATGATGCCTTGGCCTCTTCCTCCTCCCCATCCCCAAATCATGGTTTACTTCAAACCACTCCTTCTTTTTTTTTAGTTTTTTGTGTTACCAAATGTAAATGCTGCAAAATTTAGGTGCTAAATGCCTGTAGACCCCGTATGTAAATTCTATATTTCTAGTTGCAAATACTATAAGCTGAATGGTTTGTGAATGCAAGAGTAAGATAAGCATATGTCACTACTTTTGGAAATGATTCACAGTCATGATTTCTTCATGTATGGGCATTTTATTTATTAACAACTATGAGGAAACTAATGATTTTACAACTTCAGGGGAGGTATTTATAGTCACAATGGGAATTCATAGCTCATGACTATAAACAGGTAGTGGTTTAGGATTTCAGCAGAAATGGGGTGCTGGTACCGCCCTCGGGCTTCAAATAGCGGTACCAATAAACAGGTAGTTGTATTGCCAGAATGCTAGGCATATTAGAACAATTATTAGTCATTATCTTAGGGAAGAAAAATTGGTTATGCTTAGGATTCCCTGGCATGAAAACTAATCAGTTACATTTTTCTGGTATTAACACTAATCACCAGCCTAGAAGAGGAAAGAACAAAAAGGAAAGGACCATGTTGCTGCGAGCAAGTGTTTATATGAAGAAAAGAATGGAAAATTCGTTTAATACCACAAAATATGGAAATTTTAGTTTTACTGCAGCGAAATTTGGTAGTACACGTTGATATTCAAATTTTCTTCGTTTTCCATTCTCAAATTTTCTTGGGTTTCCATTTCACCACTATTGTTCTTTTCTTCCTGTACTTAAGGATTTTCATTTATTTTCATTTGGTGAAATACCAAATTTTCCCCTACAGAAATTTGTTCATCCCTAATTTCTCAACATGTGGCCTTTGGAAGAAGAGGCCCATAAATCACTCACCACATTCCATCTCAACGTCGGATCTTGGATCCCGACCATCAGCTGGTTTGCGAGGTGAGCACCCTTTGTTGTCCAGCTCAACTCTATCAACCCTCTCCACTGGCCATTAATTGGTCCATATCTTCCTCAGCTCCTTAATTGCCTTCACTGAATGTTGACCATGCCATAACAGGTATGGCGTGAACAAGGCAATTGAAATCAACTGTGCAGAGGTGTCCGGTTAGGCATTGAGTCGAGCATGTGGAACACGGCGGTGCGCAGAGGCATTCCAGTGTTGGAAATAGGACACGAGGGATGGATTGGGCAGAAGAGCAGCCTATCAGACGATGTGGATGAGTAGGGATGAGCAGAGGAGCCGAGCAGTACTACGGAGGGGCAGCGTGGACATTGGAGGATCCATACGGTGTTGTGGAGGTGCGGCACATAAAGTTGTTGGCAAGCTTGCTTCCTCGGTCTCCTCCCCCTCTTCGTGGTACTTGGTGGTGCGCTCCTCAACAAGGGATAAGAGGATCAAAGAGACAAAGGGAAGGGAGCGGAAAAAAAGGAGAATATGCGAGAGCAAAGTTGAGTGAGGTAACGAGAAAAAAAATATGGAAACTAGCTGCCATGGTATTCTAATGAACAGAGAACTAGTTCAGGTGAGAATCCAAAATAAAATATCAGTGGTATAAAGGTATGTCAATCTGTCTTGGATGAAATTAATTTTTCTATAAAGAAAACAGCATGTCACAGTTGGTAACTTGGTATGGAAGAGCATGAATGGTATGTTGGTTTGATAACAATGATTTGTGGTCATAGTGATAATATAGATGCAACTACTATTGCATAGATGAGTGCAAATTTTAGTATATTGTACACGCAACCATAGGCAACTGGGAGGATAGCGGTTGGACTACTGAGCCCCCGTTACTACTATATTGTCTCCTTTGGTGACCTGGGAGGTGATTTGCTCACGTCCCTCTTGCCCTCCATCGCCAACCCATCACAACTGCCATCGGTAGCCTTAGGATCACCTCCCCTATTCCTTCTCCCCCTTCTTTTTGCTTTCCCCATTCTCCTGCTATGCCCTTTCCATTTCTTTCATATCTAGCCTTTTCCCAACAGAGCTGGATTTCCTATGTTGACTCCATAGCAAGGTGTTGGTGTGATCACCCTTGCCCTTGTTTGCAGCCGTTCTTAGCTAACTCTACATGTTGGGTATAACGTGCGAGTGGCATCCCACGCGGTGTAGTGGCACACAAATGCACGTCGGCAAATGATCAGATGGTTGTGTAGAGCAACAGCTAGGAAGTGGAGTTGTGGCCATCTGCACGTGTGACCTAATGCAGCTTCGACCAAGCAACATGGTGCCCATGGTGGACCTGAGGTCACCTGTTGGAGTCGGAGCTTGCTTCGGTTGCCACATGGCCTGAGTGAGCTAGGGAAATGCTAGGTGTGTTAGAGGAGGAGCAGTAGTCATCCGTTGTAGCGCGGAGGAGGTGGTGTTGGTAGAGGCTCGCGTGGAGGTTGCATCCAAAGAAGCAAATGCCAACGTTGCTTAGACCCTAACAGTAGTGGCAACTCATCTCCATGTCAAATCTGTCTCCAAATCAAGTTCGAGGGGAGCTTTGTGGCATCCTAGCAGATCTATTGGAGGTTTTTTGCAATTATTTCATGCCTTTTCCAACATGGAGTTGTGAAGGATTGGTGTGAGAGAGCATCATTCTCCATCTTGAAGGCGTTTTCGTGGTTGTCCTATCTCCTCCACTATCAAAGGCCCTCTAGTTGAAAACCTAGATATAGTTTATCAAATCGAGTTGTGATGTCAATATTGTTGACAACTCTTCCTTAGAGGCATTTCTTTGGTGATCCTAACCACATACACCATACTTGGGTGCTTGTCGAGTTGCTAGCGATGTCAATTATATTGGGAGCAACGATGAAACCTCTCCCCCATCTGATGGAACACGGGATTGGCTTTCATGGTTTGTTGGGCTTCTTTTGTCCTGCCTCAACCCTATCATAATGAAGTTGGTGGTCATGTAGTCAGAGTTGTGGCATCGCTGGAGCGTGACAAGTTGCAACGATGGCATAGGTCCACTGGAGTTGGGAATGTGGGTTGGGTTCCATGGCATGCTTTGTTTCCTAGTTCTTCTTTGTGAAGTCAGAGTTGTCTGATCATGGGTACGATGTTGAGATGATGATGGCAGTTCGTTGGTGTCTGTATGCAAGAGTATTATTGCCCTTTAACATTGCTACCCATGTTTTCATGCTTGGATTAGCTTGTTAATGAGTTGATTGTGTCCATGGTTTTAGTTCGGTTTCCCTTGAATAAATATTATGTTTGGCCTCGTTTCACCCTAAAATGAGTCACCCTCTTGATATATCACTGACGGTTTTGCTATGATCTTTAATGAAAGAGTAAAGTGCATTGGCGATCCTTAAACTTGTAGGGTTGTGTCATATAGATCCCTAAACTCTCAAAATGTATATTCAGGTCCCAGAACATGTCAAAGTGTATCATCTAAGTCCCAAATTGACACATCCCCTCTAGGATCCTACATGGCGCTGATGTAGCAATGCCACATGGACGTGACGTGTCCTTTTCTTTTTTTCTTCTTTTCTTTTTCTTTTTCGTTTTCTTCTCATTGTTCTTTTTTTCCTTTCTTCAGCACGAATCATAGAGAAAGGAGAAGAAAGGGGAAAAAAAGAGAAGAAAAACAGAAAAAGGAAAAAAATTAAATGGGTCCCATTTGTCAGTCAAAATAATGCCACGTCATGTCCATGTGGCATGCCACATCAACGCCACGTAGGATCCTGAAGGGGTTGTGGCGATTTGGTACCTAGATGACACACTATGACACGTTCTGTGACTTGAATATGCATTTTAAGAGTTTAGAGACCTAAATGACACACCCTACAAGTTTAAGGACCGCCCGTACACTTTACTCGTAATGAAAACATATTCTACACCTAGCCATTTAACCATATGGTCCACAACTTCTTTAGGGTTGTGTAACCTCTACATATGGTGTACTAGTATTTTAGAGAAAGTATGGTAAAATTTTAGTTCGCATCTTATTTGTTAACTTTAGTAAAAGTAATTTTGCTATCTATACATATAAATTATAAGACAGTGACTGCACACCCTGATCTACTACTGCTCAATAAATGTGTTAGCTAGGTCAAATGACTTTGGGTATCAAATGTTGTATACTCGTATTCTCATGGTATGTGAAATTTGATCTTATTGTTTTGAACAACATTTATTTCCTTGAGTCTATACCTGGATGACTTGAGGATGCCATTGACTTGCTTTAGTATATTGATGGTCTTCTTGTTTGAAGAACCAAATTGTCCAATAAGCCCCTGCCATTTAATAAAAACAACTTCACATTCTATTCATCACGAACATATAAATAACAAATAAGCCCATATTATACCCCTCAACTATCAGGCTTAACTTAGAAAAAGGGAAACATTCCATATTTAGTCCCTGATGTATATATGGTCTTGATTCGATTTTGGTCTCTCGACTATGAAATCAATCTTTAAGTAAAAAGTGAAAAATAGGAAACCAATCACTATTGGTCTGTGAACTCTTCAAAGTGTTCATGATTCCTCCTTAGGCCTAAACCAGGGTGGTTTACAATGATGTGGTGCCACAAGTAATTCTACTTAGCAATTCAAAAATATATGTATAGGACATGAAAGAAAAAGGAGGAAACTGAGCTTGACATGTACACATTGTAGTATTTTCTTCTCTTTTTTTTTGTTTGTTTTGTTCTTGTTTATTATTTATATTGAAGTCATCACTATTTGTCCATGTGGAGTTGTGGACTCTATGTAGGCATCACATCATTGAAAAAACACTATGGACCTAGGGGGCTTTGAGATTTGAGGAACTGTAATGAATGTTTCCATAGATAATGAACCATATCTTGCTAAGTATAGGTGGTACATAAGTAAGACATCGATATTTTGATTTTAAAATTGTGAAGTAATATTAAAACCAGATTGTATTGCACTTAGAGGGGTATTTTGGCTGGTTTTGATAGTAGAGGGGGTGTAAACTTTTATGTTTCATAGTTAATTGGTGTTTTTTTTACACAAACTCAATAATTTACGGGTGTAGTATATATAGATTTATACCTATAACTAAATAGCACTAATTTCTTATGTTACTTATTTTTTTAAAAGAGTAACTATAAGTTACAAGGTGTGTAGCAATGGCAGGACATGAATAGGAGTGTGACTTTTTTTTTCTCTTAGGCTAGGTGATACGCATCTTATATACTTATATAGTTCATCCCCACTAAGTGTAGTTAATGTTATTTCTCTCTACTCTCACTAAGTCACATCAAATCAATTATTTCTAGCCTTTGGATGATACATCTATGGTTCAAATTTTCTCTTCTTCTTCTCTTATAAAACCATGCAATCTTAATTATTTTTTAGGCTTAAAATAATATCAATTTGTTTTAGTTTTGATAATCATTATACATATTTTTTTTAACATAATATGTAACTAAAATTTCCGCAGCAACGCGGCGGGTATTTATCTAGTTATTTAGAGACTATGACGTTACGGTTAAGACAATAAATACTCTAACCATTTATCTATAAAAATATACATTTTATTACTAGTCTTTCTTTTTTCCCCTCTCATAATCAAAGTTTCCATTTACAAAGGCTAATAATAGTTATTGAGCCATTGGTAACCGTAGTAATGATGTTTATCTATCCTTCTCTTCCCTCCTGTATATCAGTAAATATTCCTAATAAACAAGGCTAAGAACCCATTACTAATGTCCACACTGTATATGCACAACCCATCCCAATGAATTTCATTTAGAAAATTCAATCCCTACGCATCAATCTATATATTATATTATAAAACAGCCTTGAAAGGAGGCATCATGTTCGCTGTGGAGGCTAGAAATTTCTACATTAATCGAAGAAAAGAAGAAATATCTAAACCGTTAGATTTTAATGCATTAGAATAAAGGGTGTAGATTTATCAGAAAAAAAGTTCTCCTAGTATGAAACTACTCTACTTAATACAAATAGGAGAGTCAGTCTTATCTCTCATGTTACGTCACGTGCAGGCATGCATATTTGAGTACTGATTGTATTTGGGCTAGGATATTGTCCGATTGGGGGAAAGGGAAAAAAATGGATACCACATGGATTCCAAATAGGAAAAGTAAAATCAAACGGACAGCTTTGATATACAGGTGTGGAATCGGATTTTGAAGTGAAAAAATATACAAGAACGATCCCGAGATCAGGCCATCGCTAAGTTAAGTAGCATGTCGTCATGGTGGTTAGCGAGACTTCTAAAAGTAAAAAATGTAAACCCAATGCTAATCATGTTTGATTTTTAAAATCTCAAAGAAATAAAAGAGGGGAAGCAGCTGGTAGGCTGTAGAGGAAAAATAAACACCAATGATAGTCATGTTCAGTTTTTAAATCTTAATAAAATAAAGAGGAGATGCAGCGGGTGGCCATAGAGGAGTAACAGTGGCGAAGCCGCTAACGGTTTAATGAAACTTTTAGAAAGTAAAAAAATGAACCCAGCCGATAATTATGTTTGATTTTTAAAATCCCAATCACAATAAAGAGGGGGGCAGCGGGTGGGCAGTAGATAAGTATAATAGCGAAACCGCTGACGGTTTGGCGGGATTTCTAGAAAGTAAAAAAAATAAACCCAAACGGTAATTATGCTTGATTTTTAAATCCCATTGACAATGAATAGAGGAGACAGTGAATGGACCCTAGAGGAGTATAGTGGCAGTATATTTGGTAGCGCTTTTAAAAATTATAAAAACGAAACCCAACAAGAGAATGAACTCTAAAAACTACGATGTCCAATTTTTAAAGGTTCCAAGGACTATGGATAGAAACGGTGGTAGATCAAGAAAGCAAATAAATGTGTGACAAAGAAGTAAGGGGTAACGACTGCGGGACTTTAAAAATATAAAATTAAAAACACAGTGATGATAAGGTTCGATGTTTTAAAGTCCTAAGACTACAAGGCAGCTATTAAACAAATTTAAGTAAAATTATATGTAAGAAATAGATAATATTATTTGGGTGCTAGCCGCGCAATTACGCGGGCCACCTAGCTAGTTCTTTCTCAAAGGACCATGCAACTCTCTCGTCTAAAGGCTTAGTTCAGTAGCTCGTTTAGCTTTTGCATCTCTAATTTATCTATAGCACCCTTTCTAAACCAAAAAAAAATTATATATAAGTTTCTTTTAAAAAAATAAATAAACCAATTTTTAAATTTATTATAATTAATACTCAATTAATTATATTTTAGAGACTAGCCTTATTTTTCGTAGCACAAACATTCCAAACAAAATACCCACGTTTGAACGGACCAAATAGTTTGTAATCAAGAACCATTTAAAATCTTTATGAACCATTGGAAATGAACTAGTTCTATAATATATCTCTAACCATTACAGGCTAAGAAACATTAGTGGCTTCGGTTAAATGTTATGGCCTAGTTCTATAATTTGACTTCGTTTGATTCTATATATAATATACCATCGTATTTTGCATAACTTCTATGTTTTACCATCGTCCTACTTCTACGATCTACCATCGATATCGCTCACTGTCTAGATTTGCTATATTGAGGAATGATATTAATTATAAAATACACTTAAAATTTTTGCGTTCTATCATTAGATGTTAATGGACCAATTTATTCATTAACTGTTGGTGATATTTTCTCTCTATAAAATAGATCAGAGCAAATATATATAATACTTCCTGTCTATGTATATTGACGTTATTTTAGGACTGAGTTGGGACTGATCTAAGGTAGTACGTGCCTGGAGAAAGTTGATGGCAGAGTTGGAAAGAGTGGGTAGGGCGCGGCTGGCGACGAAGGCGTCTGCCTGGACGGAGAGCTCCTCGTACCGAATTTCGATCTTCGGAAGTTCGATGCCAACCCTGCGTGTATGCAGCAGCAGGACCATGTAAATAAACGCGAGAAATTGAACAAAGAAAATAAGGAAAAAGTACGAATTACCCTCCTGAAGTATCGAATGAGTACGGATTACCCCCCTAAACCTGAAAACCAGTCATTTTTCACCTTCAACTATTGATACCGGACGAAAAACCCCCCCGAGCAGCTTTGCAAGCGGTTTTGGTCTACGTGGCAGCCCAGTCAGCAATTCTTTTTTTTTAAATCAGTGGGCCCACATGTCAGTCTCTCACCATCTCTTTTACTCCTCACCCCCTCTCTCTCTCTCTCTCCAAACTAGTTTATTTAGAGACTATGACGTTACGGTTAAGACAATAAATACTCTAACCATTTATCTATAAAAATATACATTTTATTACTAGTCTTTCTTTTTTCCCCTCTCATATATCAAAGTTTCCATTTACAAAGGCTAATAATAGTTATTGAGCCATTGGTAACCGTAGTAATGATGTTTATCTATCCTCTCTTCTCCCTCCTGTATATCAGTAAATATTCCTAATAAACAAGGCTAAGAACCCATTACTAATGTCCACACTGTATATGCACAACCCATCCCAATGAATTTCATTTAGAAAATTCAATCCCTACGCATCAATCTATCTATTATATTATTAAAACAGCCTTGAAAGGAGGTATCATGTTCGCTGTGGAGGCTAGAAATTTCTACATTAATCGAAGAAAAGAAGAAATATCTAAACCGTTAGATTTTAATGCATTAGATTAAAGGGTGTAGATTTATCAGAAAAAAAGTTCTCCTAGTATGAAACTAACTCTACTTAATACAAATAGGAGAGTCAGTCTTATCTCTCATGTTACGTCACGTGCAGGCATGCATATTTGAGTACTGATTGTATTTGGGCTAGGATATTGTCCGATTGGGGGAAAGGGAAAAAAATGGATACCACATGGATTCCAAATAGGAAAAGTAAAATCAAACGGACAGCTTTGATATACAGGTGTGGAATCGGATTTTGAAGTGAAAAAATATCAAGAACGATCCCGAGATCAGGCCATCGCTAAGTTAAGTAGCATGGTCGTCATGGTGGTTAGCGAGACTTCTAAAAGTAAAAAATGTAAACCCAATGCTAATCATGTTTGATTTTTAAAATCTCAAAGAAAATAAAGAGGGGAAGCAGCTGGTAGGCTGTAGAGGAAAAATAAACACCAATGATAGTCATGTTCAGTTTTTAAAATCTTAATAAAAATAAAGAGGAGATGCAGCGGGCGGCCCTAGAGGAGTACAGTGGCGAAGCCGCTAAGAAGAGAAGAAAAGAGAGGAGAAAGAAAAGAGAAGGAAGAATAACAGTGTCAAGGGGTATTTCGGTACTTTGAACGCTCTTTCTCTCTCTGTTTCTATCGGAAATAATAAAATAATATCTCGGGTTTCTGGCGGTTAATTACCACATTTTTGCAGTGTCCACAAAAAATTACGCGTTCTTTGGATGTCCCATAGCTAATTACATGTTTTTTAAGTGTCCTGTAGCAAATTTTATAAGGGGGATAACACTGTCAGAATCACGCCGGAGAGACGACGTAAACCACGTTGCCGACAAGATCACGGCCAACACACACACACAGAAAACTCGCGCGAACAGATGAACACGGTCTTGTTTGGTGCTGCTGAATTGACAGCTTTTCCAGACTCTATTCCATTGCTTAAAATAAGCTATTACAAGAAAAATAAATCCTAATTACAAGGAAAGCAACACATAGCCTCCAATCAGGCCGACACATGCAGACATGCACAACTAACCATATAGAGCTACTACTAATCAGCACACAAGGATTATTCTTAACAATCTCCTCCTAAGCCTTGCTGTGCTCACTACTGATGTTGACCAGGCTGATCTTTGAACGCAGCTCATGGAACTTGGTTTTGCCCAGCGGCTTCGTCAGAATGTCGCCCAGGTGTTCTTCGCTCTTGATGAACTCCACATTGATCAGGCCATTTTCCGCAGCCTCCCGGGTTAGATGATACTTCACTTGAATGTGCTTACTCTGTCCATTGATTACTAGATTTTTGCTCAAGGAAATGGCAGACTTGTTGTCCACCCTTAGCATTGGCGCTCTCGGTGTCGATCCCTGCACTTCTGCCAGCACACGAGCAATTCACAATGCCTGACAAGCAGCATTTGCAGCTGCTATGTATTCTGCCTCACAGCTTGACTGCACCACCATCTTCTGCTTCATGGATTACCAAGTGATTGGGCTGCTGCCGAGGAATAAAATCACCCCAGTCATGCTCTTCCTAGCATCGACATCACCAGCGTAACGCTGTCACTGAACCCCCTCAGGTACGCCTCCTTTTCCACCTTCCTGCTGAACCAAACTCCCCAATTCTTGATTCCCGCCACGTAGCGCAGGATGTGCTTCATAGCAGCGAGATGGTCCTCTCGTGGATCTTCCAAGAACCGGCTAACATACCCAACAGCAAAAGCGAGATCAGGACGGGTGTTAACCAGGTACCTCAGGCTCCCGACGATGCTCCCGACGGCTCCGAGCTGAACTTGCTCCGCTTCAACTGTGTCTCCATGCGCACTTGACATGGATTGCACCCTTCCATGCCGCTCCTCTCCATGATCTTGGCAGCATAAGCTCCTTGGCTGAGCAAAATTCCACTCGCGCTCTGCTTCACCTCAATGCTGAGGTAGTAGTGAAGTTGACCGAGATCGCTCATCTTGAATGCAGCAAACATCTCCTTCTTGAACAGCCTGATGTCGTCGTAGTTGGAGCCGGTGATCATGAGGTCGTCGATGTAGAGACCCCGACATAGAGCTGTGCATTGCCGTTCCGCCTGACATAGACGGCGTGCTCTGATGGACTCCTCTTGAAACCGAGCGACTGCAGCGTGTCGTCTAGCTTTGCGTTCCAGGCGCGTGGTGCTTGATGCAGCCCGTACAACGCCTTCGGTAGCTTGAGCACCTTGTGCTCCTTGCCGGTGATGACGAACCCAACCGGCTGCTCCACATAGACCTCTTCCTGCAGGTCGCCATTGAGGAACGCCGACTTGACGTCCATATGGTCCACCTCCCACCCTTTGTGCGCCGCGAGGGCGATGAGCAGGCGCACCGAGTCCAACCGCGCCACCGGAGCAAACACCTCGTCGTAGTCGATGCCTTGCCGTTGCGCGTAGCCCTTCACCACGAGACACGCCTTGTGCTTGGACACCACTCCATGCTCGTCCCTCTTCACCTTGAACACCCATTTCAACTCGATCGCACGGTGACCAGGTGGAAGATCCGCCAGTGACCAAGTCTTGTTGTCTTCAATCGCTTCCATCTCCGCCATCATTGCCTCCCTCTAGCTCGGGCTGTGATCCGCCTCGTCGAACGAGGCAAGCTTATCGGAGCTCACTGCGTACAGCTCCTCCACCACCAATGCACATGGGGCGAAGCCACATGGCGAGGCTGGCCCGATGATGCCGTTGATGCTGCAGAACTGGAGTGGGGCGTCGTCATTGTGGTTAGCGTCCAGGTTGTCATCGTCGATGCCTGCTGGTGAGCCGGGTTCCAGCTCCGTGTCGTGATCCCCACCGAGATATGGCGATTGCTCACCTGACGCCGGTTCCTCGCCGCCAGCCCCACCAGGATGCGGCGACTACTCCCCCGGCTCTGCAGTGGCACCATAAACCACTGAGGTTGTCGGGTCCATAGTGGAGTACTCCACCCTGAAGGCGTCGTCGCCACCGCCCGGCTCTCCATCATCGCTGCTAGTGCCCCAGTCCCACTGGGCTTGCTTGTCAAACACCACGTCGCGCATTACATGAACACGCTTTCTGTCGAGATCGTAGGCACGGTACGCCTTAGACCTACGCTTGTAGCCAACGAAGATCATCTTGCGGCCACGATCCACGAGCTTCATCAGGTGCAGCGTTGTGTTCCGGACATATACGATGCAGCCGAACGTCCGCAGGTGGTGTACTGCCGGCTTCTTCCCGTGCCACGTCTTGAACGGGATCATGCCGTCCACGCTCTTCGTCGGACACCCGTTCAGCACATACACAGTTGTGCTTACCGCCTCGCCCTAGAACCATCCGGGCAGTCCCTTCGCCTTGAGCATGCTCCTTGTCATCGCCACCACCATGCCGTTTCGGCGCTCGACGACGCCATTCTGTTGCGAGCTGTAGGGCGTGGTGTGCTACGATGTACGCCTTCAGCTACGCAGTACTCCGCAAACTCGATCAAGGTGAATTCACCTCCGCGATCAGTACGGAGTCCCTTGAGCTTGCGTCCGGATTCGCCTTCCGCACGCGCGCCTGGATGTCCTTGACGGCAGCGCTGCACGATCTTCGAAGGAATCGGGCTACCCACATGTATGGCTGAGGTCGTCCACCAACAGCAAGAAATACTTGTTCCCTTGGCGTCGCCGGCGTGATTGGACCCGTACAGGTTGCCGTGCACTAGCTCCAACAGCTGCCTGGCACGTATACTCGGCTGCATAGGAAACAAGGTACGCCGTTGTTTCCCGGCTTGGCACACCTCGCACAGCTTCCGTAGCTGACCGTACGCTGTACCAGCTCCTCCAGTCAGCTTCGTAGCGCTGCCATGTTGACGTCTCCGAAACGCTCATGCCAGCGCCATGCCACCTCATCTCCACGCCCTTGCACCGCTAGGCACAATGGTTGTGCCAACTTTATATGGAGCATGTACAGCCGGTTTGCCGTGTGCTTCACCTTCGCCAGCAACCGTCGGTAGGGCTCCGAATCCACATCACGCCGTCGTCGATGTCGACCTTGTACAATCGAGCTGCCCGATGCTCACGATGTTCATCGTCAATTGTGGGATGTAGTAGACGTCAGAGAACGATCGGAGCTCTCCATTCTTGCACACAAACACGACGGTCCCGCGGCCCTCGATCCGTGCCATCGAGTCGTCACCGAAGCGCACCGACCCAAGCACCGTCGTGTCCAGCTTCGCGAACGCCGCTCAGGATCCTGTTGTATTTCTAACATTAACAGATAAAATCCGCAAGCGCACGGAATATACCGATGTAGCACTTCACCTGGGAGTATTCTCAGGTATCGATTTCCACAGGAAACGGGTATTACTTCCTTATCAGGTTCACCCAAGGACACTAAGCTAAGGTGGGCAAAGGATAGAAAGGATTTTCTAGTGAGAAACGGTGTCTAAGGAAAGCTTAATTTTTAATCTTAACGCAATACTTCAGGCACTGGCAATCCGCTGTTCCCAAATGTCGCTCTATACGTACCCGAATAGGGAGGACTTAAGTGCCACTCTACACCCACCTCAAGCATGCGGTGGGATACACAACAATTACTGGATATTGATTACCTAAACACCACGTCCAAGCAATTAATATATATTCTAGTGTTTATAACTCACTAAAGAATCACTATATT
>CM020184.1:19188088-19198705 GCA_009805545.1 Oryza longistaminata | reverse complement strand
TATATATTTAATAAAACTGGTGTCTATGAGGTTGTTGCCTTATAAAGTGCTACACATACACACAAATATATGTGTGCAGTTTTCTTAACCGTCCGAGACGGGGGACCACATATTTTGCTGAGTGAGTGTAGGAGTTGAGCCTATCACTTCATTATCTTGATCCTATCCTCTCCCCTCTCTCGTTCTCACCTATTCCCCCCCCCCCCCGCGCGCGCGCGCACTACCCTTCGCTCCTCAAAGCTGTGCCTCTCCACCACCTCCTCCTCCTTCTGCTTCCACTTCTTCCCACACTATGCGTGAATGGTGTGAGGACGCTACCCATCACGCTCGCCTGGGATAGCCTCTGGGCCACAGCCACCATCCTCGCACTCCTCGGCTTCTCCCTTCTCTGCACCTACACCCGTTGGGATGGCGATGGCTGCCCCTCCTTCTCTCCGTCGGGGGCGACTGGATTAATCGCCGCGCGCATGGGGGCAGCCGAATCTGCCACCACAGCGCGCAGGGCTTGCCACTCGACGACTACAGTAGTAGTGGCAGCAGCGACCTCCTCTCTGTGTGTGATCAGGAGATGCTCGATGCCTCGGCTCGAATTATTTTTTATTCATGGAACCTCAAAGTGTTGGTTCCAAAACTGGAACCTTTGATTCCTCCTTGTTAGTGGAACCTACTAGGTGTCGGTTATGAAATCTTGCATCTATGTGTGGTTCTCAAATCTCCTACTAAGGTTTCTGTAGTAGTGGTAGGATTAGAATGTTTCAATTGACATCAGCAAAATATACGTTATGAAATAAATAATTTAGTCGTCAAAACATTCAGAAAAAAACTTTGAAACACATAAAAAAATATAGTTCTAAAATATTTGCCCTAACACGTGAAATTAAATTTTAATAGTTAAAGCACATATATTTCTTTCATCAAAGTATAACCACTTATTATAAAGATTTAATTGTAAAGAATATAGTGGTTATTCATACCACAAATCAGATAAGAAATCTTATTTAATTTCCCTTCATAAATATATGGACGAAAATGAAATGCCAATGGGACTTTTCAGTTCGAAGACTTTTGATGTATGTTATCATTAGCTATCATTGTCAAAACTAAAGTCATAACGTACAATGCTTCAAGATACAGATAGTGTCAAGTTCTTTTGTTTGCTAGACAAAACAATAAACAATAAGTAACTTTGAATATGGCAAATTTTATTTTAGGACTACGTGAGTTTGCAATTTTAGCTGTAGACACCGCAAGAGTAAAACTTTCGGTTGAAGACACTATGTAAATATGGTAATTAGCCATTAGACATCGCCCCCAATATTTTTGTGTATTTTGCCTGACAAAACAAGAGAGGGCCTACATTTACACATGGAGAGACCGAAATGCCTACATGGTATTTGGCTCATATGGAGTTGGATTGGTTGGAACATGGCCTGAGCCATCAGTCTTGAAGACCCACGGTGGCCAAGCACATCTGTCATCATACCGTGATGGTGGCGATAACATCAAGGTGACCACTTTCTCCATGTTGGCCACAAGGCGAAGGTGGTGTTGACCGTGACGGCCACGATGAGGCGTAGGTGGCCGCAACCCCATGATGATGATATATTCTTCTTTGTTGTTTGCTCACGTGGTATAGTGGGAGCTCGACGGAGTTCCTAGGTCAGCGATCTTCCTCTTGTGAAATGCCTGTTTTGCAAGGACGATTCCATGGTAGTGGGATCGGACAATATGTAAGCAATTTCCCCCAAGTTTCTAGGGCTTTCACTACATTTCAGCTTTAGGAATTTCAATTTGATTAAATGTGTATTGTTGTTGTGTTTTGCAGACTGGTGCACAATGTAATTTTTTGATGTGGCATGAGGACTATGTTGTATAGATGGTGAAGAAAGGGTGGCTTCATGCTACAGTAGATTGCAAAGCTTCATGCTACGTCTTGATGCTTGGAGTAGACTGGATCAATGGCAGCATGGTCGCACACTAAGTGCTTGATCAACATTCCGCGACAGCTCGGACATAATGTGGTGAGGTAAAGCTTTAGAGTATTAATGTAGAAGTGAATGGTGGATGATGGTGAACAGAGGCTAGGGTGCTATTTATAGGATGGCTGGCAAAGGGCAAATTGGCCTTGGCCATGGCCATGGCTGTCGGCATCTAGGAATGGAATTCCTGAATACCTGAAGCGTAAACCGTGTTAGTCCCATGATTAGTAGATAGTACATGAGTCCACAACCTGGTCATCACATCCATACATAATACGCATACAAATAGATAACATGGTTCACATAACATAGCGAGTGCATAAGTCATACAATATAAATAGGGTCGACCAGCCAAAAGAAAGAGTTTAAATGTAGCAGAATAAGAATAGCAAAATATTATTTTGGTATACCCATCTACCAAACCAACCCAGGAAACCGACAGGGAATCAACCTAGAAAGAACCATCCTCGAAACCTCCTGCACGGTGCAAAGTACTCGTCCCTAGGCATTTCACTTCCAACATCAATGTCTAAAAACAACAATAAGAGGTGGGTCAATACATATGTATTGGCAAGTCCTACCCAAACCATGTGAAATATATGTCTATTGCAAGCTGAGATCAAAGGAGGTTATCTTTGTAGACTAAATTTTCGCATAAGCAATTTTTTATTCACAATAGTAAATAATTATATATTGCAACTAAATTTGTAAAGCAACAAGTAAACAATAGTAGTAACATAAGCATCATAATAATATCATACTTGCGCACTCCATGGCAGCAAGTAACCATTTCATTCTCAGCTAACACCGGGCAAAATCGGCACTGAATTTACACCATACCAATTTCACATATCATTTCAAAAATCACCAACACTATACTTGTATCATTTCACCAAATCGCTCATGACCATGAAAACAGTTAATCAATTAGTTTAGAATCTGCAGAGTTTGTATAATGTATCCATATGACACAAAATAGTAATCATGCAAGCATGCCACGTGATACCGAAAGGTATCTGATTTAATACTTGAGATGTAGTTGTTACATTCCTCAAAGTCTAACCTCGCATCAACAACAGCGAGTGAAAATTCACACTAAGGCATATGACCTAGCGTTGTTAGGTGGCGGCTCACACCTTAAACCTAATGCCATAGTGGCAACCCAATGGTTCTGCATGCCATATTGGACAAACTTACATGCCATGCCATATCCTGACACATGGGTAACTCCTTTGAGTTAAACTCAACACAATAGAATCATCATCAACACACATCATAACTCATATTACTTCAGCCTACCAAAATACAAGCCTAGTCAATAAGCAACTTAGTAAGCTAAGGTTACCCCCATAAATAACACATGTGGTTGCATGATACATCTTAGTTGGTGACACATAGTTTAGTCCTTAATCGACCCAGACGAACATTCCCCCTATCAATGTGCAACTATCACCTTATGCACATCACTTGCCACCCAATTCTAAAACCATCATTTTTAGTTTTTATTTTCACAAAGAGAGAATCTACTCAGTACCACTGAGTTCGACACACTTCAACATTATGCCATTGACTTTGTCGATATCCATAATATGCCATCGCCTTTTCCTTAACCTCTACGATTTACCATCGCCATCAAGCTCCACGTTGTTTGCACTGTTAATTTTTTTAGTAATGACCGAAATACCCTTTGAATCATTTAATCCGCATGGCCCAGGGGCCCTTTCTTCGTAGCATTGCATCTCCCAACGCCGTTCCCAGTGCCGCCACGGCGCCACGCCGCATCTCCGCCCACTTCCGCTCACTTGTCCTCGCCAGCATAGCCATCCCTAGCGCCGGCCCGCCCGCTGTCCCAGCACGGCCATCCCTAGCGCCAGCACGACCTCCGTCACCAGCGTCACCATCCGTAACGCTGGCCCAACCGCCATCCACAGCAGTGGTCCGACCACTGTCTGCAACGCCTTCGTCACATTTGACGGGAGACGGCGCCCCTGTTGGAGGGCTGCTGGTGGTGCTGCCATCGTCATCAGCGCTGCCGTCGCAAACAAGGGGACACGACGCCCCTGCTGGAGAGCTATTGCTGGTGCCGCAGCCGCCGTCGTCAGCCCCGCCGTCGCATGCAAGGGGACACGGTGTCCCTGGCCCTGCTGGAGAGTTGCTGCTGTCGTCAGTGCAATCCTCAACCGCTCCTCAATAGTCATCGGCAAATCAAAGCTCCGCTCCCTCCTGTAGCCTTGGAGATATTTGCTCATAATTAAAATACTTAAAATATGTGCTCGTAATTATTAATAACCATTTTGCATAAATAAACAGTTATTATAACTCTCGGTACCTTGCACGACATAGTCTCAGTGCTGCCAATCTTCACGAAGGGCACACTTGTCTTTTCTCCAATGCAAACTAACAGGCTATAGACGGCGATGGTAAATCGTAGAGGTTAAGGAAAAGACGATGGCATATTATGAATATCAACAAAGTCAGTGGCATATTATTGAAGTGTGTCGAACTCAGTGGTACTGAGTAGATTCTCTCTTTCACAAATAATAGAGGCAATACCCCTGTCCAATATTATCAAATGACTAATTTGAAAGAGTGAATATTGTGTCATTGAATCCATCAAATTTTCTAGGCATGGCTAAGCAATAGCTATATTAGTATCTCGAATATACTAAAATTGGTACTTGGACACTACTACAAGGCTTCCTAGGTATATCAACAGGAATATGAACAATAATTCAAGGTGGATAATGTAACAAGTAGGAGTTGTTCTATCGGTACCCAATTTTTTCAACATCGCATACAAGTTATAGACAATATTGCATTACGAAAATATAGACATACAACATGATCGGAGGAGGAATTGAATAGGACTTGCCTTACTCAGTGAACTCATCACAAGTATCAGGTTCGTGCTCACACTCCTCCACAGCTGTAACTTTGTCGTTTATTCAAATTTAAATGAAACTCGAATGAACACCAAATATTAAAAAAGCTCAAACATGCATGGTACTAGTACAGTAGATATAGGATGATTTTAGATAAATTTAGGTGAAAAAATCATTAGAATCTGATTTCATACGCCTTAGTTATAAAGCTTTCAAAGTTTAAAAATGCTGAAATTGCAAAAGTTACTATTCACTATTTGAAAATTCAGATTTAGCTGTAGATCTTCCCTATATTTGTCAAAAAAATTGACTTAACCACACGAAGGAGAATATTATGAGGATCAACGGAAATTTGGTTCACTCAAATCAGGGTGAAAATGAATTCTCTTTGATTTTTCAAAGCTTCAGCAAATTACATATATAATTCACAGAAATTGTTTTCTCAATTTTTTAGTTATTTATTAAACATCTACTTCAATGCATTACAACTTCTTCAATTTGGTCTTTTTTATAAATGCTTTGAAGAGGTAAGTAGTGGCATATGTCCAATTTTGTCAAATTGTAATGCATGTCTCCAATAGACGAATAGTAATAGTATCTTTTTCAAAATCAAACAAGTTGTAATGGCATGGATCTTGTTTCTGTTTGACTTCATGATATGTAGTTAACCAAAATCTCTCGTTATTGTCACACACCATCACTCAAGGAACAAAATGATCGATTAATTGCACTTCCCCCGTTACTTCAACTTCTCCAACGACCATGAGAGGCACTAGACCGTTCGGTCGGCAAGTTTCACATGACCCTACCAGCCTATGAGGGCACTCACAGTGTGCCTGGGCTTGGGCTGGGCTAGAGAACACCAAAAGCCACTTATCTACCATGCAAGTGACCTTACAAGTAGCTTATAGTGGGACCACCATACCACTTTTTCCTTTTCACTTCCCCCCCCCTCTCTCTCCCCTCTCTTCCTCTCCCCTCTCTCTCCCGAGCATCCCAAGCGGGCGAGCAGCCGGCGGAGCAAGGCGGCGGAGAGCGCCGGGCACGCGCGAGCGGCCCAAGCGCGATGCGCCGGGCGCGGGCGGCGTGGCAGCGAGGCAGGGGCAGGCGGAGCGGTGGCGACGGCCAGATCTGGCCGGACTTGGCCTCGGGCAGTGACGGTGACGGGTGGCACAGAGGACGACAAGCTCGCGCGGCGACGACGGTGCCATCTCTCCTCAACCGCGGGGACGGCGCAGCAGGACATTCTCGGCACGCGAAAGGGGGCAGCCATGGCCGGCGTCGTTCTCAAGCTCCTCGCCGACGGCCTCAAGCTTCGGATGTGCCGAGCTTTCTTCCCTCCCTCTCTCCCTTCCCTAGCGTTCTGACAAAGCTACCAAATTTTGCTGAAGAAATGTGTCTCACTTTGGTCACTTGGTCCTGGGTTGGTCACGGGAAATGCTGATGTGACTGAGAATCTCCTACATGTAAGCTCGAGGCTGAATTGACACGTAAGCCCACTGTGAATGGCCTGAGAATGCGTCACCACTCACCGGACAAAGCGCCGCATGTGAATAATCCAAAATGTGGCATACAATATGCACGCTGATTCACAAAACAAACATTGATGAATCTGGTGCCACACAAACAAAACTTCAGAGGATATTGCATCTACTAATAGACTAGCTTCGGGCTTAGGATATGCAGAAGATTATTACCACGTCCAGAAATTTAGCCCATTTCCAAATTATTTTTGTGTAAAAAATCCATGTCCAAGAATGAAGCCATGTACACAAAATGAACAAATAATATACAGATCCAAACACAAATTAACCATAAATACTTATAGAAGAGGTGCTTAGTCGGTTAGTCCCACACAGTAAAGAAAGCAGCAGTAGAAAGGACGATCCTAGCGATTTTTAATTAAAAATCATTCCCTAAAAGGAATAATTAAAATTTATTAAATTCAAAAAGAAATTGGAAACATTAAAATACATACAAGAAAATCTCGATGTACCCGGATTATTTTCTTAAATTCTCCCATGTTCTAAAATGTCTCCCCAATTTTTACGATGAATTTTAAGAGCACCAGAATAAATTTCAATGCAACAAAAAATAATTTCAGATTTAATTAAAATACGAAAAACCTAAAACAAATCCCCACTCACCCGTTGGGCAAATCCAGCCAAAGCCTCTCTCCCCTCCCTCTCTTTTGGAAAAAGTACATCGAAGGTCCCTAACTTTTCATCGAGTTACAAAATCGTCCCCAAACCGCAAAACCGGATACAACGCATCCCCCAACTAAACAAAACCAGTGCAAACTAGGTCCTCGCGCGTGTTTAACCCTGGTTTTATCGACGTGACACTTGAGTCAGCGTGAGACCCACGTGGGCCCCATATGCAGATGCCACTTCAGCAGTTTCTTTCCCTCTCTCCCTTCCTCTTCCTCTCTCTTCTCTTCTCTTCGGCAAGCCGGCCGGCGGCTTAGGGAGAGGCCGCCAGGGCGAAGCGGAAAGGAGGAGGCGGCGGGCTGCGATGCTGGAGAAAGGCAGAGGCAGCGCGCCGGTGAAAACAAGAGCACAGTGCCACACAGTACTGCGAGAATCTAAAGCCACACCTGACATGCAAAGACGAAAACAACAACTGCCGAATCAAGCCGCTCCCAACTACTGGGCGGTGCCTTGCCACTTGTCGCGCCGGCGGTGCCGGACTTCAAGAAACGGGCGCCCGCTTTTGCGCGCCAAAAGCCCAGGACATATGCTCGGCCGCGCGATCGACGTCGAGTACCTGAACTCGTAGCCCCGTTGCCCCCAAGCCTCGGCGATGGGCTCCCCTTCATAGGTGCTTGACAGCATGTGGACGCTGGAGAACTGCTCTTGCCTGAAGCACGCCGCCTTGCCACCGACGGAGGCAAGCGCCGCCGAGTGCCCGACGTTGATGAGCTCTGCGTGCCATACGGCACCGCTGTTGCACATGAACTCCGCCATCAAGTGTGGCCCGTTCGTCCCCGTCGATGCGGAAGCCGCCCCGCCACAGCCGCTACATGAACCAAGAACGACACAGCAACGACAAATGTAACCGATGTAGCTGAGTCAAGTGCATTCATACGATGCGGCGGCATGATCGATGGAAGCTAGCTAAGTAAGCTAAGCCGTCGCCGCCCTCGCCTTCTCCAGCATCGCACCGCCACCTTCGCCTCCACCTCTCCCGCCTCGCCCTGGCGGCCTCCGCCACAGCCGCCGGCCGGCTTGCCAGAAGAGAAGAGAAGAGTGAGAGAGAGGGGGAGAGGAGGAGAAACTGCAAGATGTGGCACTGACATGTGGCCCACGTGGGTCTCAAGCTGACCCATCGGCACGTCGGATAAAACCGGGATCAAAACCGCCGAGGGACCTAGTTTGCACTGGTTTTTTAAGTTGGGGATGCATGTTGTCCGGTTTATGGTTAGGGGACAGTTTTGTAACTCGATAACAAGTTGAGGGACCTTCGATTGTTTACTTTGTCCTCTCTTTTCCTCCTTCTCCCTAGGAACCGGGCCCACCTCCTTCTCTCCCTCCCCGGCATGGCCTCGGCCCGAGCCACACTGCCCTCTCAGCCTGAAGCCGCCTCCCTCGCCGGGGAACACCCAGCGCCAGCCGCACCACCCACACGACGCGCGGCGCGTAACGTGATTCGATCTGAGGCCGGCGTCGCGCTCAACATGGGTGGTCCCCAGGCCTGTCGGACTCGTCTCCTTCCTCCCGACGGCCTCCTCTCCTCACTCCGAAAACCTGCCTTGAGTCCTCCCCAAAACCGCTCGTACTTCAACGATAACCAAAATTTCCCCACTATGCATGGCATCCTCCATCACCCGGAACAGCTGCTGCCTTTCCCGGCCCCTCTCCAGTGCGTCTCGCGCCGGCCACCATTCTCGGCGCCGGCACATGCCTCATCCCGTGCCGGCTCCCCTCCGGAGCCTATAAATGGAACCCCTCCTTTCCGCCTCTTTGTTTTTTGCCTCCTCGCCGAGCTTCCCTGCAGCCACGCCACCTCTCCCGCGCCGCTTCTCTCTTCCGTCGCCGAGCGTGCTCCAGCCGCTTCGTCGTCAACCAAGCCTTCTGCTTTCGCGCTGTGTTAGAAACAGCAAGGAATCCCCAGCAGCCGTTTCCTGTCCGTCGAAGCCTGCCGGAAGCCTCCCCACATCATGCGCCGCGCCTGCCTCGATTCCTCGGTCTCCCGGCGCCGGCGCCGACCGGCGCTACCGCCTTGTAAGTGCGCCGGGCTAGCTGCGCCACCACCTCCCCCGACATCACAACGCTTTCCTCTCCCCTGGCCCGTTCCCTCGGTTTTCGCCTAGAGGGACCGCCACGGCCTGGTCCTCCTTCGCCCGACGCCGACGACCACACCATCACCACCCCTATCATCGCAGGCAGCCATCCCTGCCTCGCCTCCACATGGACGAAATCTTGCAGCCTCGTTGTCGTCAACGTTCGCCCTCGCCACGTCCCTTTGGCCGGCCGTTTCTTCTCACTGCATCTCCCCCTGCTGTGCCGCCATCATCGTCGGGCATTGCCCAACATGTTCCACCTTGCCTCACCTACGGCTAACATTGTCCTCCTCCAAGTCATTCCGGTTGTCGTCCATATCGTGCGTGCATCCCTCCGTCAAGCAATCCCGTTTTCATCGTCCTAACGTTTCCGTCAAGGGGATGCAGCCCTGTTGTCGTCTTCGTCCTGGCTCCGCGTATTTGTGCCGGTCTCGTCTCACCTTCTCCTGGGTCGCCGCCAGAGTCGTCTCTCATCGTCGTCAGTCATGCCCCGAGTCACGCTGTGCCCATTCGTCGGTCGTCGTTTCTACGGCCTCTTCCCATTGTGGTGAGGATCCTCCTTCGCTTTGACCCGGTCCTCATCCCCTCAGGTGTCACCCTTGTGCCGTCGCAGGTCAGGTCCCGCGAAAAAAGCAAGTTACTGGGTAGGGTACCAGATCGCAATCGTTTGACACAGGTTCGCGTGCATGTGTGGTGACCGTGTCGTGTGCCACCGCCGATGCTATGTGTGTTCGACGGTGCCAGCCTGCAAGGTCAGTGGGGTCCGTTTTTGTCGGCGGCTACCGCTCGGTTTGACACCGTGGTCCGCTTCCGTCGACCCGTGGACGCGTCCTTTGTAATCAGTCCACCATGGTCCTTTAGGTTGACATGTGGGGTCCATTAGGTTCAACAGTTGCAACCTTCCTTTCTTTTCTGGACTGGATTACACATGTTTATAGTCACAAAACTTAATTACAAATAGCCCGTAAATCTCATAACAGCATTAACTTTGGATGTTCAATTCTTGGTCATACAACTCCAAATTACCTGGTACCATTTCGCATCTTCGCACCCGGCCCTTCGCAGTGCACATGTGATGACTGGTTGTGTGCCGCCGGTAGCCACGTGCCGGTCGTCCACGTGTTGCAGCCTGCGTGGTGTCTGTTATCGACCATCGCTGTTGGTTACACACAGGGTCCGCTTCCGTCTCGGCCCGGGACCGTCTCTGTGTACTCAGTCCACCGTGTTCCTTAGATTGAATGTGGGTCCACAGGTCCAATAGCGCACCCTTCCATTTCTTTTCCGAGGCTGAAGTTCAGTACACATGTGGCTATCAGTGCAAAACTAATTAAACTCCATTAGAACAGCATTAAACTTCGGTGATTCATATCTTGGTCATACGAACTCCGAATCAAACCGTTCAAGTCTCTTATTCTTGCTATAAATCTAAAGACCCTAGTGCTTTTATTTTTAGTATTAATTATTGCTTCTTAAG
>CM020184.1:19174153-19187988 GCA_009805545.1 Oryza longistaminata | reverse complement strand
GACATTAGGCACACCTCCGCCACAGTCATTGATCGCATTAACTTCTCTCCTGCTGCTCACCACAACAACAACCAGTCCTGCGCACGTTGCGTCTTCCTGCGTCCGGTCACAACTGGTAGCGGGTACAAATTTATCCTTAAATTCACTTCCCTCACCGGTTCCCCTCTTCAAATTAATCGTATGAGCCTCAAAGTCTCTCGGGGGCTTGGGATTGGTTAACATTGGGAAACTGCGCCTAAATCCTAAACCATCCTTGGATGTAGTGCATGGATATAGGTTTTTGTCAAAACAAAGCATAAAAAAAACTCTTAGACTTTTCTTGCTTTACCTTAGAGAGCAATACCTTGATATAGATTAGGTGTTCTAAAGTCTATTAAAGAATCACTTGATATTATATCAACACACTAATATCTCTAATAATTAGGTAACTTTCCTTCCAATTTTTCTCTAGGATACTTGAATTACAGGTGTGTTCCACTTTATATATGTCAATCTGTTTTGACCTGATGAAAAGTTGGCAAGACAATCAACAACGCACCCTAGCCCAAATTTGTGGTTGATTTAGAAATGTTTCAACTCGCTACCAAAAAACTAACAAGCCGACGATCTTAACCTTTGCTTCATGAGTGAGTGTAAATTTGTGACAAAGTTATACTTCATCGAGTAACTTCCGCCATGTCGGCAGTCATGTCGTATGCTTTTCCTATATTAATATAGAAAATGCTAGAAATGACTTACATTCTTAAAGGAGGAAGTATCTTTTGCAGGAACAAAGTGACTACACAACGCTTCAGTGTCGTTATGAACTCTTATGGCTAAGGTCAATACATTTGGGCTTCAGTGGAAAACTAGCTCTCTGTTTTGGGCTTGGAGCCCACGTCCGATGGTTGATGACATATAGTGTACTCGATTGTTTTTTCTTTTCCTTACAATCGGTACACCTGTGCCACGCCGCCACCTTACTGTCGACGTTGCAGACCTGCCCTATGTGCATCATTAAAGCCCATCCCACCCGCGCGGCTCGTCCTGTCTCGTCTCGTCTTTTCCGAACGAACAAAGCACCCGAACACTCTCGTATCTTCCCTGTTCACCTCCACACCCTCTTTATCCAAACGCACGCTCTGTCACTCTCTCCTTCCCGGCGGAGGCACGTCCAGCTCCTCCCCTCCCGGCGAACAGGTCCGGACTCGGAGGCACGGCGTGCGCGGGCCGCCTTACCTGGGCTGCGCGCGCGCCCAGCCGGGTGATCAGGTTGGAGCCAGGGGTAGACGCGGGCGGCCATCCATCTGAGTTCGACCGGAATCGAAGGTAATCGTTTCCCTCTCTCTCAGCGCCACTTCATGAGCCGCTTGGTGTAGAGCTCGTCCGGAGTCCGGATTTGGTTGATTGTTCGATTTGTTTCCGTTCAATCAAACCCATCCGGTTTCTTCCCCATTCCATTACTTTGACGCGTGCGAGGTGCAGTAATAATAGATAGCAATTTGTTTCCAAAAGAATTTGAGGGTTCAGCTGAATCCCATGCGGCACTTTAGGTCTGCCTCTGTGGTTTTTGAGGGTGTTTGTTATGCGATTTTGCTGTGTTTAGCTTTACTCTAGATTCTAGATGACTTGGTTTGTTTAGGAGATGGATTGTTGTTTTCAAGGGTTTATTCCACATTTCTGGTAATCAATAGGCACTAAATACTTATTCTAAATTTCCTTTTGAGGAAAGTGAGATTCTCCCCTGCACAAGGCGGTAGTAACATAGAAAATCTCTGTAACGTTACTGAGATAATTTGAATTCCTTTTACCATCCCATCCTTTGGGTATATTATTTGAATATTTTTATTCCTAACTTGTTTCATAGTTCTGATTTTTCCTCAGATGGATTCCTGTACTGCAAATCTCATGTCACGGCTGAGCAGCATTTACAGCCAACACAGGACTTCTGGATTGCGGTCTGATTGTTCAATTATGCCAAATTCTACATCAAACAGTTTGAGGACAATCAGTTCTGTTCACTTGCCGTATAACCATCGGGCCAGAAATTTTCATATATCTCATGCTGCGGGTGATTCTTCAGAACATGTTATTATAAATGGACAGGCTAGTCCTTCTAACGTGGTTCAAGCAGATGCTGCTGCACTTGGGACCATAGCTGCTGATATGGCACCTGTTGTTGATGGTTTTTCTGCTGATGATGACGAGCTTGACCTAGACAGCCCAACTGAGGGTTTCTCATCCATTCCTGAAGCTATTGAGGATATTCGCCAAGGAAAAGTATGGATCTTATAAAAAAATATCATGTTTTCTAGCATTAATTAGGTTTTTGAAGTAGTTCCTTCATCTGTTGACAGTGTTTATATTGCAGTATGTGATTGTTGTGGATGATGAAGATAGAGAGAATGAAGGAGATCTTATAATGGCAGCATCAAAGGTGACACCTGAGGCTATGGCTTTCATAGTGAGGCATGGGACAGGCATTGTATGTGTCAGCATGAAAGAAGATGACCTGGAAAGACTAGAACTTCCTCTTATGGTGACAACAAAGGAAAATGAAGAGAAGCTGCGGACTGCCTTCACTGTTTCAGTGGTATGTATTTTCATTCGCTGTTATTGCTTTTTGTAGCACAAGATCATTTTACATATATGGTAACTTGTGTTAACAAGAAAGAGAACCATTGGGGTCTGTTAACCACTTTGGTTAGAATGAGCTAAAAGGGTCACCTTTTGATTGAAATCACTTTGATGCGTGTATGTATTCCTTTTAAAAAACTATGCAATGTCCATGACTATTTTGTGCAAAAGATGGACATAATCGAGTGTCTTATCATCTCTATCTCCTTTGCTTGCTGTGTATGGTTGTACTTTTTTTTCCCCAGTTTTTGCCTTCTATGAAAGCATATTGCTTATGTCCTGTTTTTCTAATCTGTCTGTGCTAAATATTTGTATTGTAGGATGCTAAAGAAGGCACAACAACAGGGGTTTCAGCTAAGGATCGGGCAAACACAGTCTTAGCACTTGCATTTCCTAATTCTAAGCCTGAAGACTTTAACAGGCCAGGACATATTTTCCCTCTTAAATATAGAGAAGGAGGTGTGCTGAAAAGGGCTGGGCATACTGAAGCATCAGTTGACCTTGCCATGTTGGCTGGGTTACCTCCTGCTGCTGTTCTTTGTGAAATTGTTGATGATGACGATGGATCCATGGCTTTATTGCCAAAACTCCAAGATTTTGCAAGAAGGGAGAACCTGAAGATAATTTCAATTGCGGACTTGATTAGGTTTGCTTTATTTAATATATTCAAGTGTCAATCCTTTTTTCCATAAAAATCATACATGCTGCATTGAAGTACAAAATTTAAGAGTAATTATTTTTTACAGAAGGGCTAATGGTTTCATGATAAGTAGTAATGGGAGAACAGGTCATTTTTTCTGTTGTACTTCATAACCACATTTCAAACAAATGTTTTCTTACAGGAATGCAAAGCACAGTTGATATATATACATGTAAATCTATATTTGTGGAAGATATGAATTATAAATTATAATACATGGATTATTGTTTTGTGGAACTTTCCGGCTACTATATATATCAGCTACTAATAATTTTCTTATGCAGGTATAGGAGGAAGAGAGACAGATTGGTAGAACGTGTTTGTGTTACACCTTTACAATTACAATGGGGATCATTTCAATCTTCTTGCTACCGATCTCTTATTGATGGGATGGAGCACATTGCTATGGTCAAGGTAAGCATCCCTCAACAAAGACTATGTTAAGTACTTTGATACGATGTCTACTTTTAGAGAGCGTTTAGTTTTTTTAAATAAAAAAAAAGTAAAATCCATGCCCTTATGCATTATATAGAAAAGTAGAATCACATGTACAAAATCCTGAACAAAATACAGTATAACAAGATATTTTTGCCTGTTACATTAGTCAGACTGGATCGCAGCTAATGATTCAGTGATACCCAGGACATGGTTCATCTGCATTGATTGTTAGAAAGTAGTGAAGCAGCGGTTTCTTTTATTGTATTTAAGTTATAAGCTCTACTAGACTTTCTCATCCAGGCAGAAGTTGAACCTAGAATATATATTTTTCCCTTGTATGCAGGGTGATGTTGGTGATGGCCAGGATATCTTAGTGCGAGTGCATTCGGAGTGCCTAACTGGAGATATATTTGGATCAGCCAGGTGTGATTGTGGGAATCAACTTGCCCTGGCAATGACCATGATTGAGAAGACTGGCAGGGGTGTAGTAGTTTACCTTCGTGGACATGAAGGTAGGGGCATTGGTTTGGGTCACAAGCTTCGTGCATACAATTTGCAGGATGATGGGCGGGATACTGTTGAGGCTAATGAGGATCTAGGTCTGCCGGTTGATTCACGAGAGTACGGTATTGGTGCACAGGTATATATAAATTGCTTGTACTCCTGAACTATTGAAAATGAACCTGTGACATAGCGTTCCTGTTCACGCTGTTCCATATTACGCTCATTGCTGTTTTTCTCTCTGCAGATACTACGAGATCTTGGTGTCCGAACCATGAGGCTTATGACTAACAATCCTGCGAAATATACTGGATTGAAGGGCTATGGTTTGAGTGTCTTGGGCAGAGTGCCACTGTTGACACCAATAACCAATGAGAATCGGCGTTACATGGAAACAAAGAGATTAAAGATGGGGCATGTTTATGGAACCCGGCCTAGTGGTAATACAAGCACCTTGGCTGATGGCGGCATAAAAAAGGAGCAAGATCAGATTGACAGTGCTAGCGAGCAAGAGTAAACTCCAGGAGATTAACTATATTCATTTTTCTTAAGGCGGTGGAATATAATCCACGAATTTGATTTTAAGCGCACTCGTTGTGCTTCAGTTTTGGTTTTATGTATCTCCAGTTTTTTGCACTTGTCATCCTGCCAAAAGTTTTTACGCTCCTTGATCTTCCGTTATCCAAAAAATATGATGCATGTTTATGCACCTCTCCCAAGCATTTACGCCTAAAGTATGTAATATGTTTGATGTTTGTAATGTTTTTTGAGGGATGCATATATTTTGTTTTATATGTATGTGTGTGTATTTATGTGTTTGAGGTGGAATATATGTGTTTAAGATGGTTCTCTATAGGTTTAGTGTATCTGTAGCTACATAGGGCAATGCTATTAGCACTTAATGCATACATGTACCATATGCAAACATCTTACTAACTTACTAATGGTTTCATATCGTCGTTTGATGATAATGCCCACTCTATTACGTGGCCTGAATACGTACCTACCATGTTCAATCAGTTCTCTTGAAAGAACGGATATGCTTTCTCTTAGTTTGATTCTTTTATTTGGGCATAAGTTTCATTTTCGGTTGTGGGGACATCTATTTGAGCGTGGTGTACAAATTGACAAATGTAGTGTTCTTTCAGCAAATTTTGATGCCTGCCATTCTGCCATGCCATTATATCTGCAGTTCTTTTCTGTGCTAAAATTTTAGCATGTGAACTAGTTCACACAAACACAGAACACACTCTTTGAGTTTTTTTTTTTTTTGACTTTTAACACTCTCTTGAGTAGACCAGCAAAAACAAGCTTGTTAGTTGTTCAAATTTGACTCAAGTAATATTCTACCGGCTTGATTCAAAGAGTTAATTTTAAACTAAGATCTGGTTTAGTTCCTAACTTTTTCTTCAAACTTCCAACTTTTCCATCACATTAAAACTTTCCTACACACACAAACTTTCAATTTTTCCATCACATCATTTCAATTTCAATCAAACTTTTAATTTTGATGTGAACTAGACACACCCTTAAAACAAAAAACAAAAATGTCAAAGCTAGTCAGGTTTGAATGGAGCTCAACGGTATCACGTGTCGTTCTTTTTCTTCCTTCAACGCCGTAAATGGCCTTATCACGACAGCAGTGGTGCGAGGCCAAAAAAAAGAATAGAAGAAAAATGCGAAATGTCCAGTACTCCAGTCGACGAGGAATGAGGGAAAAAAAGAAAGAAAAAAGAAAAACGCGCGAGGAAAAACCGAGACGAGAGAAAGTGGGGGAGAGAGAGAGAGAGAGAGATGGTCTGGTCCCCGTGACGAGCACCGGTGGCCTCTCCCGGAGCCTATCGTTTCCGGGGGCCCTCCTCCACCTCCTCCTCCGCCCTCGCGGCCGCTCGCTTCCCCACCGCTATTTCCCTCCCGGTATAAACCCTATCCCTCTCCGCCTCCGGCCCATCGCTTTGTCGCGACGCGCGCGCATCGATCCCACCGCCGGCGAGGGCGAGCAGTAGCGGCGGCGGCGGGGGCGGAGGCTGATGGCGACGGGTTGCGTCGCAGCCGCGCGCGGCCATGTGCGGTGCCAGGTTGGGTTCCCCCCCCCATCTCCTCTCTCTCCTTCTGCCGCGGTGCTGCGGGCCGATTCGTTGGTTTTAGTCGTTGCGTTTAGCTCGTGGGTGGATGGGTTGCGGTGGAATGCGCTGGTTGCGAGCTGGATTGTGGAGGGGAGGGGTAGAGGTAGTACGGTCGTTGAATTCGTCACTGGCTACTAAGTTACCTGTGCGATTTCGGTTGGGGGCGTGCGCCGCCGAGGGATTTCGTCAAATTTGGTGCTGTAGATTACCGTTTTGGTGATGGCGATAGCATTGCGGTTTTGACGGCGGAGCTTTGACATTGCCAATTGAACTGGGATACTTTACTACTAGTAGTTTCCTCTTCTGTTCTGTTGAGGCTTGCAGTTATGCACACGGTGTGTTTCCCGTATTGTGCTTTCGGTGGCAATTTGACGGCGGATGCTTATTCCTAAAACAGTAGCTTGCCAGTGTTTCTTTAAATTGTTTGCTACTGGTTTTGATTATGGAATAGGTTTCATTGTACCGTGAAGTTAATAACATTTTTCTTGCTGTTTCTTATTATAATGGATCAAATGGTTAAACGTGTTTGCAGCACATCGAAGATTTACACTCTGGAGAAAATATATGGATTCAGATTAGTATGCAGAAATGTGGTTGATCTGAGGAGTCAAAAATTTCATACACGTGTTTCTAAGAGAAAGTGCTATTTCAGGAATTCGGCATCAGAATGTGAGAAGATCGTTCACAGTGCTAGATGGCTAGAATTTAGGAGACAGAGGGTAGCATTTCAGAGAACTAGAAGGACAATCCATCTTATTCCTTTGGCTTCTCAAGATGATAGCAGTGGTTTATCTGTTAACGGATCCCCACAAGTTGATTCGGCAAGTGAGATGGATGATATAAGGGTGAAATTGGTTAAAGCACTACAAAGCGAGGATATAAGCACTGGCCTTGTCCAATCAATACATGATGCTGCAAGATCTATTGAATTGGCTTTCTTAGATCACAGCAAATCATCAAAAAACTCTTGGTTTCCAAAGGAATGGCTTGGTGTAGATAACAATGAATGGATAAAACCACTGTCTTACCAGGTACAGGACTGAACTTTCTTCAGGCATATATCTGCCCATAAAATGATAGTGACCATTATTCATGTCATTGATTAAATAGTTTCTCTTGACTTTTCCCTTTTGGCCTTCCATGCAGAAAACTAGTATTGAAATTTTGTAAGCCAGATTTTATTGCATGCACCCTACTGTTTCCCTTTTTTTGTTTAGAAAAAGAAAGAGTACAATCAAGTAACGATGTAGTCAGGATATCATCCATAGAGGTCTTATGAAATATGGATGCCTGTATAGATGAATATGTATGTTGAACTTGGTAAACTATTAATTGGTTAGCTTTTGTTCACCCCTTTTAGGATATTAGTAGTGCTATTCTGCCACCAGAGGAAGTGTTATGCTCTGGTGTTTGGAGTATTATTTTCATATATGAAGATGCAGAGTCTTTCAATCAACTTAGAGCCAATCGCGGCAATTGAACCTTCTTTGAGTTGATGTTTATTAGTTCTCACACATAAATCTTCAGTAAAACAAATTAAGAGACATAATTTTAGCTGTTGCATTCTGAATTTTGGTGGCATGCAACTTTTTATTGTCTGGTATCTAAAATAATCTGTTTGCAGGCTGCTATCGTGTTCATTGTTGCAAGCAGTTATTGATGTTTCATCTAGGGGAAATGGCAGAGATAGAGATATCAATGTATTTGTTCAGAGGAGGTCTCGCTCTAGCACTTGCCTTGATTATCATGCCTAATTGCTGACATTTCTTTTTCTCCTGGTGTGTTTTTAAGACTACAACTATCTATCATCTTGGAGCCAATTTTGCTTTTTAATACCTTAGAGAGCAAATGGTGTGTAATTTACATTTATGTAGCTTCCTCTGTATATTAAGTTTTCTTGGAGCTAATTCCTGTCTCATAAGTTGCTTTCCATCTATAGCCTAATTATTAGAGAATATATTCCTCCATTTCTTGACTGGTAGATTTTCTTAAGTTTTAATCATAGTCACAAAGTTCCTGGGTCGATGGGATCGAGGAACGGGGTCGAGGAACGTGATACGCTACTTGTGAGAGGTTTTGATAAGGTGGGGACGAAATAACCCGCGTTTTTTCGGAACGGGGATGGCGTCCCGGTCGAGGATCGCTGCCACCGACCCGTTTCCTGTGACTATGGTTTTAATGTCAATAAAGCATATGCTGTCAGAAGAGCATGCAAATTAATTGATCCACTTGATTCATGGGAAAAAAAGTTACTGCTAGAGTCTACCGGTTTCTGCTGTATCTGCATTTTTGTTGACCCAGAATGAGCCTTCTACTGGATTCAATAGTCAAGCTTACATGAACATTGTATTGACAGCATGATGAAGCCAAATCAGATCTAACCTCTATGTTGATACATAACAGTTCAATTTGTGATTATAGAACATGCCTCTTGGTCTCCTATTTAATCATATTTAATTTTCTGTTACAGTTTATCCCGCTACTTAGTTCTCTAGAGGGTGCTATCCAAAATGAGCTGTCCAAAAGGGACCTACTATTGTACAGTGGTACTCATCTGATCAAATCCTTTGTTGTGAGAACATTTGTTAACTCTTTTGAAAATGATCCACGGTTTAACTCTGCAACAGCAGATGTAAGTGTCTGCTACTTACATTTCTGTTGGCGGTGTGTCTAAATCTTGAGCATAATGAAGTTACTTCTGTTGGTATTGATAAGACTATACATTACGATACCTTCTCTTTGTTGCTTGCAGATGCCATGAACGCCAGCAATGAATACTAGTGAAAGGACCTTTCTCTACTTATGCTAGGTTTGACATGTCTTGCTGCTATCACAAAAGCTTGGGATCAACAAAAGTTTCTTGTCAGCAGTTCTTCTCCATGGTCCCTGATATCATTGGTCGATTCATGGATATGCTTCTTGAATTTGTCCTCTAAGTAAAGCATATACCTTGACAAAAGATATTGGTCTTCAGAGAGAATTCCTTTGCAATTTCGGTCCTCGTGCTGCTGACCCTAAGTTTTCCAGTGATCGTGGTTGAGATATCGTTTTGGATTGATCTGGTTCAGAAACAGTTGCTACGGGCTCTTGATCGTGAAAAATATGGTCAAGATTGACAACAAGTGAAAGTATTGAGGTTGGACAAAAGATATTTCGTCTAGCTTTATGAATCTCTCCTTCCAAAATAACTATTTTCCTTACTGCAGGTTTTTGAAAAGGATTTAGCAATTTTTGGGTTTTTCATGCTTTAGGCAGAAGTACGCAAACATATTTGTCTTCCATCGTCTTACCAATCTGGATGATTCAATCAATGAATTTGTAAGGTGTGAATGATGCAAATTTTGAATTGCCATTTGCTCGATGAAATTATGTTTCTGTACACAAGCTACAATATAACTGTTTTTTCTTGTGTAATTATGATGTAGCTCTCACCTTAACAAGCTTACAATCATCCAGGTATCTTATTGTGGGGTGTGTTATATTATCCACAGTTGTCTTCGATTAGTTTCTTATCAGCTGTATGTGGAGTTAGTATGCAGGCCAATACACCGAGCTCTCAATGCTATGCACCTTTTTGTGTTTTTATGACCTTTTCACCTTCCAGGTAGTTTGGCGAAGAGCTCGAGTGGCTTCATTTTAACAGTGGTGATGTGCCAGCTGCAACAATTGAAGGTAGAGAGGATGTGCATAAAGGAGAATAATTCAAGAGTGCTAACGTGTGCTCTTATTGGATGACTAGTTTATAAAGTACAGCTCATGGCTGGAGAACCCTTCAAATGTAAAGGCAGCCAGATTTCTGTCCAGGGGTATAATCCAAATTCAGTCATGCGCCTCTCACATTTTGCCGCAGATATGGATGCGAACCAACGTTCTAATATATGGTCAAATTTTTGTAGGCATGCCATGTTGAGTGATTGCATGAAGGAACTGGCTTAACAAAGTAAACATATAATTCCGATGTTTATATTGTTATTTGTTATGTTACTTGGGTATATGTTTGTACAATTGTAAGAATATTATATTTATCTGCTCACTCTGATGCAGGTATGATATGCCAAGAGACAAACCTTTCCAGATGCAAGAACACTTGGTTGCTAGGACAGAGCTAGCCTCTTTGACAAGGTATCTGTTACATGATGCACTTTAATGTTACTAGTATTTCTTCTGGTTCTCACACATCCCAACAATAGTAATTCTCAGTATGTTAGTTAAATTATTATTTTTGTGAGGAGTTAGTTAATTATTGTGCATTTGACATGTTCCAAGATGAGTGTTGCTGATATCAGTGCTAACTGTATATATTATAGTTTCTTCATGGAACCTATATGCCAGTTTCAGAGGGAAGCGGGTGGTGCATGTGTGTGTTTGTGGGGTTTTGTTTTGGTGTGGTGGGAGGGGGTGGAGGGTGGATGGATGGTGAGAGGCCTTATATTCTCATGGCTGTTGCCAGAATATTGGTGTGGACAAGAAATATGACTAGTGGACTTATGTTATTCTTTCTGTAAGGCAAAACATAAGATGTTAAGATTGCTTTCATGAGTAGCCCTAATGAAGATAATATAATATTTGGTGAAAAATACCCTTGTTGGATAAGGGTAAACTGTGAAAGAAGCTCCAGGCAACTTGATCACTGCTGGCACTATGCGAAACACGTTTGCAGGCTTCATGCTGATAGTAACTCCCGGCCATAACCTATAAGCTCAGACATCAAATTCATTACGATGCAGGGCTGCACATGCAGGGAGATGCCACCGTCTCCTTTTGATATGCTTACACATTCAAAGCGTGACATGTATTAGATGTATTCTGAGATATGCAAGAGATGAAGGATCGATCAATTTAATGTATATTCTGTTTACAATTAATAACTGTACAAGATCCATATGTATGTTGTTTTTTTTTTAAAAAAATATTTTTTCGGAACTGTTAAGTTATATGCATTGTTTATGTTCTCAATTAGACTTGCCAAAAAAGCTTATGGTAGTCTTACTTATGTTGTGCTTTAGTTGTGTATGCTTGTTTTCAGTTTACAATGGCAATTTGAACAAATGCTAATTTTAATTACTTCTGAATATATATCGTAGTGGTGAAAATTTATGAGTTAGTCTCAATAATTGCAGTCACTTGAAAGTGTTGAGGAAGCTTTGGTTAAGTTAGAAGATTTGCTCCAAGAATTGCATCTCTCCATGTTCCAACTCTGGTAAGGAGGATCTAAGGGCTGCATGTTCTGATCTTGAAATGATTAGAAGGCTGAAGAAAGAGCTGAGTTTCTTGAGGCTTCTCTTTGAGCAAAACAGAATTTCTTGAGGTGAGCTTAGTTATCATACACCTTTTACTAGCCTGCATTTCATCTGGAATAGGAATTACTACAAGTATGTGGACACTTAATTTCTCCGTCATAGGACTCAGGAGAGTGCATTCCAATAACTGCAATGGCTATTAAGGGCCAGCTATTTCTCATAATAGAAACAACATCCTCAATGACTGAAATAACATTGTCACATGCATAGATTAGATGGCCCTAGACCCAAGCAACACAACCATGCTGATGACCAGGGGCCACACTACATGGGCTATGGATGATGATTGCCTAGTCCAACACTTATGATTATTTTCTTGCTTAATCTGATTACAATCCAGATATATTTTAAATAGGCAGCATTAAACACGCAACGAGCCACATATTTATTCTCTTATCTTAACCAACTATACATGTTCTGCATCCAGCTGCTCATGCTTCTAAGCTCCTGTTGGGCTGTTCATGACATTCATTGCTGTAAGGCCTCTTGCCTTGATCACATCTCCATAATGGGTGTATCATGGAACTTCACCCTTCTTTCTAGCAGTTTGTCCTCACCCTGCAGGGTGGTGACCAGTTGCACCCTTGAAATCCCCGGTGAAGAGGTTGCATTGTGGCATCCTGTCATGTGAGAGCACCAAGCTGTCAAGATCACCAGACTGTGCTTCTGAAGGTTGTCAATGTATCTACCAGGCCGGTTGCTGCACCTCTACAGCTACAGTCGCAAGATCAACAGGTGGTGGCAGTCATTGCCAAAAAGTTCTTCATTGGCATGCCCATGGGGCTAGCGCTTTTAAGTCATTGATGTTGTCAGCATGGAAGTCGCTGGACGGTTAAGTGTTAAAACCACATCAGGGCTGCCTTTTTTGGCGTCCATGGGGCTTGCAAGTTGATGGCAAAGCCAGTAGTTGTGCTAGCGATAAAGTGAATGATAGTTGCAGCCGTTCTGACGGTGGTTTTGTTGATCTTTGGTGTTTGCCTGGTAGGGCTGACTCTTTCTGCACCAGCTGTGGTGGTGACGCCACACCAAATTATCAGACATGCCGTGATTAATATGGCCCTGGACCCAAGCAGTGCAACCAGCTGATGACTGACAACATCACCACAAGGGCAGGGATATAGGAGAGTAGGAAGTCTTGAATATATTTCTCCTTAGTCCTTAATGATGGCTTAGCTTATATAGACCCCTCCTAACATGTGCTAACATACAGTACTTCCTCCGTTTCACAATGTAAGTCATTCTAGCATTTCCCACATTCATATTGATGTTAGTGAATCTAGATAGATATATATGTCTAGATTCATTAACATTAATATGAATGTAGAAATGCTAGAATGACTTACATTACGAACACGAGGGAGTATAACAGTTGCATTCCTAACAGCTTCACTAACTAATCCTATCTTTACTATAAAGTTGATCGCCACTAACTCCTAAAGCTCACATGCAAGTGTGCCAACATCATCCGCACACTAGCAATTATTATCTAGAGTATTTTAAATCACATGCAAGTGGACCCACTAACAATTATTATCTAGAGTATTCTAATATCATGCAAACATGACATATCATTACAATTTTTGTTGTATTTTAGAACTCAATATGCAAGTAATGTCATTCATTTCTCCAATGATTTACACATTTTTATATTAAACATGTACTATGATAATCTATAATTTCTATGTAAGTGAATATAGCGATTTATCACTATCCCGCGACAAAGCGTGGGTATCAACTAGTTACCTAAAGATAAGTCCGCTTCAAATAAACTGAGATCAACTAAAGATCAAGTGGAAAGTGGTATCACTCCTTCAACGTCAGCTCCTGACGCTCAGTTTGGCCACTATGCAGTATTGCACATGATATGGCTTTCACGTAGATATGTTGCACATTTTAGATATTTAAACCGAAGATATTATTTCTTTAGGGACATTCTGTTGATAATAATTTAGGTTCTTCTTACCTCCGAGAGTAGTTCCAATTGGTGGACTGTTTTAATGTTTTGTTTTACTGTGTTTAAACTTTAAAGGTGTGTCAGTTCTCCTTCCACTGATAACATGGTTGACATTTTAACAATGAAGTTAGTTGATTCCATGTAGAACCACCATATTTCTTAAGATTCCACCCAATATTTGATAATTGATTTTTTTTTCT
>CM020184.1:19143247-19174128 GCA_009805545.1 Oryza longistaminata | reverse complement strand
AGACTTGAGCACGATTCTTTCAGAGTTGGATCAGCGACCAGGGACACACAAAAAATGTAGGTTGTCAGGTGTGTACTGCGCAAACGTGCGTGCAGATCCAGTTGTCATGCATGCGACGGTTGAAATTAGAGATCAGTTTGGAGTTGTATATGCAACTTACAGTGCGTTTTGGTTTCTCGCAGCCAGTAGAGAAGGACGTCTTGTAGTTGCTCGCCGGCGACGACGGCCCGGAGGTAGCAACCGGCACGCACCCGGCCGCTGAGCAGCAAGCCCACGACGAAGCTCGCCAGCACAGCGCGGCCACGGCCTTGCCCGGCAGCGGCGGCCTCGTCCGTGGCGGTTCTTCTCCGGCTGCGGCTGCCGCTCCGACGTCGACAGTGTCTACAAGAAATTCTTTAGCCGTACTGATCCATACGGTATTTCACCCAAAAATAACTAACACAACAACTTAACCAATTGACAGGATCAATCACAAACCATCATTTCGTAGCAGCAGCTCGCTTCGCTCGCTCGCTGGGGGATTATCCGCTAATAAGCTAAGTTAGCACTGGTATTTCTGTAGTACGTACGGCTCTCGGGCAGCCGGAGGCCGACGCGATTTATGTGCCGGCGCGCGAGCGAAACGCGCTGGTTATCTGCCAGCCGCGCGCCTGCGCCTGCACCGCGCGGGGTTTCGGTTCAGTTTGGGGCGCCATTTCGTGTGAGGCGCCTCATGCTGAGCGTGTGAGACATGGGACCTGACCTGACCTGGGAGAGTTCATCCATGCATGACAACGAATTTTACGTGTGCTGATTGTTACGTCGGATTCACCGGCGTACTATTGTACCAATCATGGATCGGTGTAGCCCGGAAAATGCAGGGGAACGGGTAAAGTTAGTAGTTAACTGCTTTCGGCTGGGATCTACGCGTTGCGTGCTATTGATAGCATGTTAAGAAAAACCAATCCTGGTTGTGTGGTAATTAACAATTCACATGGCTCAGTTACATATGATAGTTTCGCTACAGTTTACAAAAGCTCATGCTTCACTCCAGGCCACGGTACAAGTAACGCTCGCATTCATATATACTTTGTCAAAATCATAACAAAGGTGAATCCATGTGAGTATGTGACAGCAGCATCAACTCTCTACTCATGTCCAATTAGTAAACGCCGTGCTCCTCAGCTTTTAGCATTTGAACAATCGTTAAAACATATATAAAACCACAAGGTATATCAATTGCACTTAGTATATATGAAAAGGGTGGGGGAACCTTCTATATCTAGGAGCTTGCTCCGACCACGGTCCAGGGCTGCCACAACATAACATTTGGGCATCTCCAGTTACTACGGAAGCTGTGATAATGCATCGGAAAGACACAAGCCCAGTGTGTTCCAAAATGAAATACATTTTCCCATCTTCGGTGACTCGAAGATGCTAGCATACTCAAAATCCAACAATATGAATTCTCACTGACTTTCATCTTCAACAGATACTTCTTTTGTTGAAGGATTCCATTGTCAGGTTAGCTGTGAAGGCCGGGATAGAATTCATCTTTTATGAAAATATCTACCTGAAAATGTATAGTTGCATCATCAGAAGCAGTAAAACCAAGTGGCCCAACACAAGATTTAAAAATGTTCTGTATATTTGCTGTTGTAAGACCATCATGGTATGGGTGTCAGATCAAATGTTTGTTCCAACTTCAAACAATCTGATGTCTAGAAAATGTGTACAGCATTCTCATTAGAAACATCTTGGTTACTGGTTCCTGAGCACCCCAAGAGATATGCCTTAAATGAAATGTGATGTGTTAAGTATATGTACACCTATCTAGCCACTGGGATTTATCTACTGCATCCTAAGGCATTCACTAAGACACCAACCAGACTATTCATTTGTGCAGCAGTACAACCTAGATGCAAAACTAGAGGACATAAATAAATAGTCTATTAGACAAGACTAAATAACAATGTTTCCACACTTTCTCCTATAACACTCTGTAACATTATTTTTTAGTTATTTCATCCATGCATCAGAAAAAGAAATACAGTCAAATGCAACCAATACGCTGAATACCTGCTGAGCAATTTCATGTTGAGAAGTGTAGTCATTGACCTGTATATACATTAATAACATCAAATAATGTCCGCGTTAATTATAGGAATGATAATTTCAGCAAGATAATAATCCTACACAATATTGGTGCTTCCAGATTCGTAGTCAAACTCAAGCTTCTCATCATCACTTTGGGCGTAAACCGAATGCAGAATAAAAGTGTTACAGGGATCCCATTTGACTGTTGCTGATCATTCATCACTATCTAAAACCATAAAATTGAAAAGGTTATGTCAAATAGTATTGACATCAAACATAAGGGCATGAGAAAAAATCAAACGAAATGTTGAAGCTAGAAATGATGAGGCATGGTTTACTCAAATAGGCATGACCAATGCAACAATTGAAGGCAATCAAATTTTAAACCAAAAAGACAGATAGCATGATTGAAGTTTCAAACTAACCATGTCCACACTCCACAACACAAATACTGATGTACTATTTTATCCTTAGCTTCAAACACCAGGATCGAGAGTCAATTTTAATTTGGGTTCAAGAGGTTCACATTGGATGAATCCAAAACACTGACTTGGCATACTAATGCATACAGATTCACTATGAAAGATTCGCAGATGCTAACATGAATCCCTCATCTCTAAAAAAAAAAGAGGTGAGAATGCACAAATAGCAGTAATAGATAGATAGGGTTGATCCACTGTGAATATGGGTTGTGTCATATTAATATACCTTAACCAAAGAGCGAGCAGCAAGCCTTTCGGAAAACTGAGATCCTCTCTGCAAATACTGCCTTATATCTGTTTCAAACCACTGTAAGGTCATTTTCTAACAAATCAGTATGAACAGAAGCTTATAACATACAGATAACAAAGTGGGTACCTTTCTTCACGTTTCTCTAGGGTGGCAATTTGATTTTTAAGCTGTGCTAGCTTTTCAGCAATATCACATCAACCACAGTTCCAACATCGTCAAAAAATAAATATTCTATTTAAAGTTTGATGAAGTGTTGAAGATCTGAGGATTCTCACATCTTGCTAGACTATGGAGCAATGACTAGAAAAAAAGAATTATCAGATATTGTTGATATATTAAAAAAACTGAGTAGGTGACAACTGATTAATGAATGCTACACGCTACAATTCCTTTAGTAAATACTCTATCACACGGTTCCAACAAAAAATGTGGACACAGTCACAAGGACGAAAAGATGAATAAAACCGCTCACCAGCTTGTCCTTTTAGTTCTTCAACTGCTTGTAGCCTCTCTTTCGTTTTCTTCAGTTCAGCTTGCAATGCCTCTATAGTCTGCTTTGCTTCATTGTCCACTGCAAGAGTATTTACCATACGCAGTACTTTTGTGCTAGAGGCAGAGTAATCTCCATGGCCCAGCTGTCAAACATAACAAGAACATTCAAGGTATACAAACATGGTTTTAATCAACAGCTAAGTTAGTATTGTTTACAGTGGCATTTCTGACAACTGTGAAAAACAACTCTATTGAAAAAGAAGATTCATTCACTTGAGACTCCAACATATATCACTGCACAGCAGCAAACGGTAACTCTCAACATACAACAAACACAACAGAAATTAAGCCCAAAACATTCAGCCAAGCTTCATTTGAAGCTGAAAAAAAATAATGGTCCAATCATGCTTTCTCACAGAAGCAGGAGAAGCATCCCCGTCCAGTAGCTCACAGCCTCACACCAGCTCATGAGAGAAGATAGATAGACATGCTACCTTACTAAAAGGAGAAAGCTTCATTTCTCAGTAACTCTATAAATGGAGCCAAATTCTTGATAGTTTGCTTACAAATAAACAAATAAATAAAGGTTGCCCGGACTGGAACAATTAATCCAAACTTATGATGTTCCAGACGATATAAGCAATATGAAGAAAATGGGACCATGATAAACATGAGATGTAAGGGTGCCTTTTGGAAATGAAACTACTCTAAACACAGAATGAGCATATGTAGATACCATTTCAATAGTTCATCTTAACCTTACCTTTGACTCAAGTAAAGCCACTGTGAGCGTAGTTGATCTCCATCTCGCTCCAATGATTTTGCTTTTCTTGATTCAATGCTCAATTTTTCATTCATCAAATTGAGCTCAGTGTGCTGTTGACTAATTAGTTCTCTCTGGTCACGTATAGTGCTCTCCAGTTCTGTTACTACCTTTTCCATTCGAGATAGATCGATTCCATATTCTGCATTGTCACCTCACAAGAAATATTGTGCATTCCATTAAGATGATAAAGGCACAAAACTGTCAATTTTATTAAAAAAATCACAAACCTTGGATGATGCATCATTCCATCCCTAGATTTCGACACAGCATGGTCCTTTCTTAATCTATCCCTTTCTTCACTGATGGAAGCAGCTGTTCAGAAAACAAACAGCAAATGAATGACAGATGAAATCATGGGGTATGAAAGAACAAGTTATCAATGTAATTACAGAATGTACAGAGAGAAGTTATTGTTGCATGAACAGATTATGAACTTGCTATGGTGCCACAAGTGGATCTACAGAATTGCATTGCACTGAGGGGGGGGGGGGGGGGGGGGGGGGGGGGGTGGGGGGTGGTAGAAACTAGCATCACAGTAGTAATTATAAAAATAGCAATAAACAACAGTACCAGAAGTTCAAGCCGCTTGATCTCCCTAGTAGCGCTTTCAGCCCTCTCTTTGGCAAGGGTTGCTTCACCTTCTGCCGCGTTGCTTGCTAAGATCAGCAAATTCCAATGCAACCTTTAATTCTTTCAACTGTGATGTTACCTCACCAACTTTATTTAAATTTGTCAATGCTTGCCTGTTAAAAATCAAAATAACATATAAACCTTACATAAAGAAGAAAAGAAAGAAGCACAGATAATTGATAGCGCTCGCCTATAGCAGACAAATGAAATTGAAATTGTAACAATGGACACGCACTTTCTGCAAATCTGAGATCTTTTGAGGTATGTCACCAAAAGAAGATACATCAGGTATGTTGCTGAGCAGTGCTGTGCATGATGCTAATTCAAGCTCCAACTTCTGTGCTTTAGCTTCAATTTCCTGCAGCTTAGATAATTCCATTTCTGCTCTCTCCTGCGCCTGTTTCTCCAATAATTTTTCTTTAGCAACTCAACATTTGTGTGGGAGACTTCAACCTTCTAGCTTCATCAACTTCTTTTTCCTAAATGTACAAGAACCATACAGGTAAAATGGCTTTCATTTTGGACAATAGTTCATTTCAGACAACCTAATATAATGACAGGTAAGAATAAAACTTCAGATATGCCTAAAGCTGAAGAATGGAGGGGAAGGGGTAACTAAGTGAATTGCATGGAGAAAGGGTCCCTTGATGAACGAAGTTAAGCAGACTTGTACAATATCCAATTTTAAGACAGCTACAGGAAAGCATTGTATCTAGAATCAAGAAGAAGAATATAAGAACAGCAGCTAGCGCACTTGTGCAAAGATTAGAGCTTTCAATACAGCTTGAACATTCTACGTTTATGGTAGCTGGCCATAGAAAAACAACTCCCTTGGAACTAAAACATAAATTTTGCATCAGTAATTACTAGCAAGTGCTGTTTTCGAGGAAAAAAAACTAGTCACTGCTAATAATGTTGCGATATGGGGGGGGGGGGGGGGGGGGGGGGGGGGGGGGGCAGAACTTCAATAGGACACATTCTGTCAGTGTTATTACCCTGAACTGTCAATGGGAAGGCCCTATGCTATCTAATAATACTAAGCAGGTAATGGTAATAACGATGTAAGGCTTATCGGCAAGACACTGATTAGTTACATAAGATTCTGCCATTCATCAATAGCTGGTATTTCGCTGTTTAGCCACGTGTATCCAAAGAAGCATTTTGTAGTTTTGTACAAGTGTATGAAAGAAGCAAGAAAATAACCAGTCAGATAGAACCAGCTATGAACCTATCTGGGAGATATCAAATTTATAATGCTCACATAATTCCGGAGCTCCTCTTGCAAAAGCTTTATCAACTTCTGATCGTCTGATGGAGTACGTTGATCAGATAAAGAACTGCAATTCAATAGCCTGTGCTCCATCTCATTCTTTTCACGAACACTCTGGCAAGGACCAGAAACAAATTAAATCAATATGGATGTTGAACAAAATATCAAACAAATAGTAAAATAGATGAGAAAGATGATCTAATGAGATAGCCTATTCTTAGCAGGGAAATATTAGAAATATTGCTAGACAAAATAAGCATGCAAATTAAAATATGAGCTGACAAGAATGCAAATTAGAGATAAGCTGACCTCGTCTAGTTGCTTTTTTAAGTCCTCCAACTGTTCATTCAGCAACTTTGCTTCGTCCAGAGTTTTGCGCCTGAGTCTCATTCTTTCAGATATCATCAGACATTTTCAACAGATAAGCCAATATCTAGTAATAAATCATTATGCACAAGAGTTCAACAATACAGACCTCCGCATTTAGTTTAGAAATGGATAATTTTGTGTCGTCTTGCAAGTATGAAAGCTCCTTCTTAAGGGCTTTCTTTTCCCTTTCTGAATTTCAGATAAACGCTGCAATTCCCTCCAACTCCTTGACTGACTCCTTTGCGGATGCTGACGATGATTCAGCAGCAATTCGAGAATCAATCTCTTTTTTCAGCTGCGTCTGCAGCACCAAGATCTTCATTAGTCATGCCAATAGATGAGCAGAGATACAATTAAAAAAAAGGAGCTGAATGTTTGCCTCATCACTTATGTGTCAAGCCAATGTCCCAGTGGGTGTGTATGTCCAGACCCATTTATTAGGGAGTTAATGAGGCCTTTTGCAAATATTCAGTGGTGCAGAAGGCTACAAAAGAAATGGGGGTGTACATTAAAGGCAAGTCGCCAGCTATGTGACGGGATGAGGTCATGTGCAAAGGAGATTTGCATACCTCAAGTTCCCTATCTTCTTGATTTGATCACAGTAGCGTTCCTGAAGTCACCCACCTCCTTTAATAATCGCTCTTGCATTGCACTTTCCCGACTTTGTTGCCTGCCAATTCTTTGTGATAATATTCAGTTGTCTCTGGATGTTGCTCCTTCATCATCCTCTAAGAGTACATGTAATAGTTTATTGATTACCTTTAATTTGTGCATGCAATTGCTTGAATATAATAAGCTAACACATTTTCTAACAGATAGATTGCTTAGAGCAGTGAATGTCAATTCAATACTTGCCATGTACATAATCTGACTTATTCTTGCTTCATGCGGCAAAAATTCAAACTGGAAGAACACATAGAGAGGAAGGTATCCCAGAAGTCGATGCATGCTCAACGTGAACTAATAATCTTGACAACATAGCAGATCGAATAAGAAGACACATGCGAAAAAAAGTCATACATCTTGGATAATCGTTCTCCATATCATCAAGTGTGGCTCGATACTCTGAACTTGCTTCTCTGCAGTGCCCAATGCCACCATAATTCTGATTTCACCTACGAGAATTACATACAAGAAAAAGAACACACCAGTATGTATATACAATATGGTACACCGGCATGTAATAACGCTTACTGAACAGCCACACACACAATTATTCGCTCCACGCCATCTATTTCCTTACAAATTGATCAATCAATCGATAATTGTCTACATTTTTGATGTGGCATGCGTGGAATCAACTGAGCTAAGCATATCAAATATGAGACCACCTGGCGCTAAATGGGAGCTCGCGGCTGGAGTAACACCGAAATTACTAGACACGCTGTGCTTCCACCGACCATTGGGCTAAGACAACAATAGCAGTAGAAGAAAGGGGCGAAGCGATCTCACCATCTGACGGCAGTGGTACGTGCAGACCATGTCATCCATGGGCTCCCCGGGGACGCCAGCGGGTACGAGGGCGGTGGGCCGGTCGTAGAGCACGAGGCGGCGGTCGGAAACGGGGCTCGGGTGGTGGCGGCGGCGGCGAGGTCGGTGTCGACGTCGGAGTCCGCCCGCCGCTTCCGCTGCGGTGGAGTCCGGAGTATCATCTCGCTGGCTTCGCCGGGGGCTCGGGGGGTTCTAGAAGGTTCCTCTAGGGTTCTAGCGCAGGGAGATTGGAGAAGGGGAGAGGGGAAGCCTGGAATGGGTAACGACGAGGGATTTGATTTGAATCCCGCGGATGCCTGTAGAGCCAGTGGGGAAAGCCGGAAAGGGTGAAAGGCGTCCGTTCCGATCTCCGTTACCCCGTTCCCATTTTTACCGCAATCCGTCGGCCCTCTGTGAACAAAATACGCAACTCATGGTTTGGTTGGATTGAGATCTTCTTCAAATGTGTATGTCTTGTCATCGTCATGTAAAGCTTATGATCATCGGTCCACGTATCGATAACAGTCACGTGACTTCGACTACAGAGGATCCTGATCCGGTTTGGTTCGGTTCGAAGTCAAAGTCGAAGTCTTAATACGTCAAGTCAAATTAGACTGGATTGCATTAGATCTACTATTTTAAGAGAGATTTTTAACTCACGCCAAACGAGAAAACTTATTAGCACATAATTAATTAAATATTAATAATTATAAACTTAAAATAGATTTATTTGATTTTTTAAAACAACTTTCATATAGGAAATTTTTTCAAATAACGTATAATTTAATAGTTTGAAAAGCATATATAAAAAAAGGGAAAAGTTAAAGTTTGAAGTTGAAGAAAATAACTAGCCTTAATCTAGCGAGATGCTCGTCGTTGTAAGAGATCATCATATCTTAATGTATTTAGGAATTCTTAAACAGTGCTTAATCATTTAATTACATCTAGATTATTTGTATATAATGACTTCTTTATTAGTTAATATCTATTGTTATGTTTATGCATATGATAAAATGATAGATTTGAAATTATAAGACTAGCGGCTACGCCTGTCAGGCGTCGTAACTCCCCGAGGAGCTATCCAGGATACCTCTCTCCTTGGCAAGTTTCTCTAGTGAAAACCACATCTTCTTAATGAATGATGGTGGCATCCTTGATATCGCGACCTTCGTGGGAGCATTGTTTTATAGTCTCATTTTTGTGGGCGTTGTCGTAGGCCTGCCATGTTCAGCACTTTGGCCACACCTGGCGGGGGTCATTTCGGTGCTAGATTCACGAGTGTTTTTGTGTTTTATGTGTTTAGCACGTGGCTTATTTGGTTGTGTACTTGGTACACTTCTGGAGCTCGATAGTTTCTGTCGGTTTTTTTCTGTAACTTTTATTATTCTCAATATACTTGGATGGCATTCTTCGGCTTTTCTTGGCGAAAAAAAACATAATATAATATATATACTAATAAACATAACAGCCAACTTGAGAGTCGAGTTGAATCAGGCTTTTAGCTCGCTAAGGTTTTCCGACTCGGCTCGTGAGCTTGCTCTTAACATAACGAATTGAGATGCCTCAGTATCCACATCTATCATAGTGGCTCCGAAGGCTTTAAACAGGGTTTACAAAACTGCGCGGTTATCTCTAGATTATCATGGTAGCCATCTTAACTTTTAAAACTCACAACATTTTTAGGACCCAAGCGTCTCACTTCTTTATGAGCTGTGTCACCGTCTTCTCTCCCGCATATCTCCTTTCCTGCTGCAATCGTATAAACTAGTAGAAACAAGAGGAATTTCTAGGAGTAGCTATGAATTGTAGAGTATATGCTTGCAAATTTATTCGATTTTATAGCGGTAGAAGCGATAAGAATATTCTACGCGCCAACAGCAGGACTTAAGAGATTCACGTGATAATGGGCAGAATGCAGAAGTTAACTCTCCTAGCTACTTTAGTATGCTAGGTACTTAATATAAGGTATTATTACTATGACTTTTTAGTTGCCTGAAAAAATATCAATAAAATAAGCTGCAGGGCCAACTAGCAACAGTTGCCTGAAAAAATATCAAACGAAGAAAAATAGTTACAGTGTATTATAAAATATTTTGCTTAATTAATAGAACCTGCATTTTGGTTGCATGCAAAAGCGAAACCATACGGCTGAAATACTCTGGAAAAATATAATGCAGAGTTTCCATAGAAAAACCCAAATTCCAATACTTCGCAATAAAGGCAACCTTCCGATCCTCCACTCCAAACCCCAACCAAACCCTCTCGCTCTCTCCCGCCCCTCCGCATCCCCCGATTCCCCCGCCATGGCTTCGCGTGCCCTAGCCCGCCTCCTCCTCGGCCGCCGCGCGGCCACCACCCTCTCCTCGCCGCGCCCCTTCGCCGCGAAGGCGCGCGCGTCGCGCCGGCCGCAGGAGCCGGCCTACCCGTCGGAGGACGAGGACGACTTCGCCGGCGGCGAGGTGGCCGCGCCCGCGCCCACCGAAGGCATCAGCAAGCCGCTCGCCGAGGTCCTCAGGGAGCTCGGGAAGAGGGTCCCCGAGGCCCTCGTCAAGACGCGCGTCGAAGATGGCTTCTCCCTGAAGTACATCCCATGGTGAGCCCGCTCGATCACTTGCGATGGCCTATCGAAATCCTCCCTTCCTACACACCAACACAGGGATCGGCTTATTTTGGGAGATTTCCCTGTTAGTTTTTAACGCGTTGCGCGTATTTGCGGATTTTTGATGTGGTTTACATTAATGTCCTAGATTATACTTGTAGAATCGTGCTTAGCAGCTGAATGATGCTTGGACCTAACACACTACACTGTTCTGCGAATTGTGAACTACATGTAATTGTTGGTTCGTTCGTGTAAAAATTTGGGATTGATTGATGGAGAGGAAAAAATTTGGCCACCTACTGCTTTGAGAGGAGCCAGATTAAATATAAAAAACTTGAAGGTCTTGATTCTTGAGAGCAATTCATCTTCTTTTTAATCTCAATGGTAGCATTATGGTCTCCTTTATATACATGTATTCACTAACAACTTCTCCAATAAGAAGGGATAAAACATACAATCTTCCTTAAACAACCAGATCCACCTAGCTAACTTTACAATCGGCAATGCCATGAGCTTCAGCAACCATACCATTGTTTGATTTGGGTAAATGACGCTCATATGGTTGCACCCATGCATTTATTTGTGTTCTCACTTCTGATGACTTTTGCAGGCACATTGTTAACAAAATTCTGAATATACATGCTCCAGGTGAGTTTTTTTTTCTGGTCACTACTACATTGGCTGTTTACTTATACTCTTGTAGAGGGATTAGTTTCAAAGTGGGCCAGAAGTTGAGTGATCATATTTGCTGTTTTAATTTTAGATTTTTGTATCCATTGCAGAATGGTCTGGCGAGGTTCGCAGCATTGTTTATTCATCTGATGGAAAATCTGTATCTGTTATTTATCGCGTGACTCTCCATGGAACTGATGCAGAGGTACCTATTTTCCCCAGGAAATCGTATTCTGTATAGATGACAAGCTCTCTGCAACTAAATTACTAAATGTCATTCTGAAACTAGAAGATATGGATGAATTATTGAATCCCAGGCCTTCTAGTATGGTACTATTGACAATCTGCTGATAAATTTCAAACTAAGTATGGCTGCCCCCTTTTTAATGCAGAATTTCTTTTGATGCTGAACTAGGATTTCATGCCATAGTTCATCAAAAATTTACTAGTCATGTTTTGTGTCGTACTGTTATGTATGGTTTAGGTTATTTAGATTCATATACTGCATTTTCTACTATTCTCCCATTTGTAATCTTCCAGTATGTTACTAGTTCTTCAATCATGGAGTGCACATGCTGATGCATATAAATATACTAATGAAATTCTATTCCAAATGGTAAGGCGAGGATCCTGGAGATCACTCAGCATTCCTTTGTTAAATACAAACTCATCTCAACTCGAAGCGTTGAAATGCTAGGCTTTAACATACTAACATTACATAGTTCTGTTTAATTAACATATGGTAGAACTGACCTATTTGGGATATATTTCTTTCAGATCTACAGAGAAGCCACTGGAACTTCTTCTGCTGATGATACAGGCTATGGAGATCCTGTGCAGAAGGCTGAAGCAATGGCTTTTCGCCGAGCTTGTGCCCGTCTTGGTCTTGGACTTCATCTCTATCATGAAGATATGTCATAAATGCTTAATGTCAATTGTCTGCAGTATTAAACTCTTGCATGTCTCATGGTGCACAGACCCCCTTTTGTGCTGGATACACTTTTCTTGTGCATGTTATGAACGTCCAGCATATGAAGCTAGGTATTTTAGGTGGTTGCGTAGATCGCTAAATGTAAGCTACTAATGCAACTACTGTTGAACTATTACCTTATTATGAACCAGCCTGCTGTTCCAAGATATATGTCCCTTTTTCGTATCAAGAAATTCCTGGTTACTGCTGGAATTAAATTATTTCATATGAAATTCCTGCGATTGAAAAGATGCATATGCTATTTATTCCACTGATTCTTATGGGAATCGGACTTCTATTCTTTCTGATCTATAACATTCTTTTACTATATATTTCATTTGCATGCTCGCTGGAAGGAAACATATTGCATGTTAGCGGTTGTTCCCGTATTAATGGTTTTGCAGGGTGATCAGGCAAGTTTTTTTGTACAGTTATGTTTACTATTTGAATTTCAATATAATAGAATTTTTTGATGACGCAACTGTTCTTCAATATTTATAGCACCTTCTTTTCTCTTGTTAGGTCAAATGATTTATATGTACTTGAGTTTGTTCTAAGGGATTCTGAGTCATTCTGACTTCCAAAATTTCCACGACTGATGTAGCTAACTAGCTATACTACGCAATAACTTCTGACAAAATAACAGTCTAAACTAACCTTCATCAGTATTTTGTATATTACAAACAATCTGGTTATTGCCATCTTCGTATAGAACTGGACATGCAAACTGTTGGTTTTATCGATTGTAGTTGGACCTATGTGCTGTTTTACCGTAATAATTTGAGCAAATTGGTTATTTGTCCACAGCTTAGGTATGATTCTTAACTCAGGCTCCTTTTGGAATTGCGTTGGATTATGATAATATCATTTGGTGCAACTGCTTTTTAGACATTTCCGCATTTTATGCTTGACTTCTCTCTCTCTCTTTTTTTTTTATCTTTGTTGCAAAAGATAATGTTATTATTGTGTCCCAAAAATATGGAACTGATGGGAGAGACATGACTGTTAAATAACATATTTCATTCTAACCTTAATTTTATAGGTAAAACAAACTGTAGCGATTATAAGTTTTCATTCCCACAACAACTTTAAACAATAAGCACAACACCACACAGCATGGAAACTGCAAAGCACGCCTTGAGAGTGGCTTGGTACTTTGTAGAAAATAGCAGCAGCTGAAGTGATTTCTTTAATTGTAATTGGTGCATCACTATCTCACTGGATAATTTGAGTTTATTTAGCTAAAATATTACTGGATGGCGGTTCAAATGAACTGCCTTAACTGAGTGATTTTAACACATACTTTTCACATCAGTAATTCCTGTTTATTTAAATTCTGATTTCTGAGATGAAACTAGGTAAAAGATAAACGAGCAAGAAATTTGCATCACGGTAGGTAGATTTTACATAACATTATACAATAAACTACAACATCAGGAATGGATGTGGCAGAAATGCAGGATTGAATAGTAAACAGTTCTGCTTGACTGCTTGTCCTAAAAGTGTCACAGTACTACTTTATTATTACAATCACCATGTCTGATAATAGTACATTAAAAAGCATTAAGGTTTCTCTCTGTACACACAGAGAGAGGGAAGAGAGGTGGGGAAGGAGGGAAGGGAGCAGAAAGGAGTGATCCTGGACCTAACCATGGTAGTGACATTGGGGAAGCAATGGACATCTAGATGAGTGGCCGACCCAAGACAATAAAATATATCTATGGGTCCATTGGGGTTAATGAATGAAATACACAGGCAGTGTCTGGCATTTCCAAAGCCTTCTTTGGGGTACCATCACTATGTTAGAAATGACAGGAGGTAGCACTAAGTGCCAAAAACGAACATTAGCACTCCTCTGAACCTGTCTCTGACAAGGGGCACAGGCTCTCCTTAGAGCCTTAACCACCTAGATGCAAGCTATAAACTGGAAGATAAAAAAGGAATGTTAGTTGGAGCACCTAATAGTTGCTTACTAAAGGTTAAAAGTTGGTTACACAAGTTAACACATGGTGTTAGATAAGTTGCTGGGGGCTAATTTGCATGGGAAGAGGTTATAGACTGGTTACATGTCAAATTGATTTCCTCTAGGTAACAGCAAGACTAGAAGATTAGGGTCTGCTAAATGGTTTGTGCTTCATCCAGAAGCACATGGCCTATGCTAAATACAATATAGATTCCACTGACGAAATTTTGAAGTGGCGTTCTTGCTCGATCAGTTGTTTAGATGTCACTTTTGTCCAATTGGCCTGTATCAGCATGAACCCTCCCTGGGTTAATGCTTGATTGTTAGGGTTACTTTTGCCCATAGCCTTCTCTGCTAGGGTTGAAATTAATCCATGAAGTCCTTCCTTGGACTGTTGTTAAATTGGTTGGTTTGTGCTTCTCTGTTAGTACAGCCCCATCCATGGGGGCATTAAGCTTTGAGCCCATCCTGGGGCTGAAGCTTATCTCCAATCACCACATGACCATGTGGGATATGGAGTGTGCACTTTTAGCTGATGAGCATGAGGTCAACAATAGTGCCTTCTGGTGTTAGAGATGGATGCATGGACTCAACATGTGGGAAATAAAAATGAGAGTGACGATGAGAAAGGAGACCATGGTTAGGCCAAGGGTTGCTCTGGAGCAGCAGACACAGCAAAGTGCGAGGGGATGAGCCGGTAAGGATGAGCAGCCTGAGTTGGAGTCGGCAAAGTAGGAGCTGTGAGAGCCATAGTCATGCCTGTTTAATGGGGACACACACTGTGAATGTATTAGTGTCACTACTGAGCAAGAAAGAAATAATGTAACTATATTATGAGAAAATGATAGCTTTCTTAGCAAATAAGCGTGAAAAAGTAAACCATATTTTGTATCATTCTCATTACATGTCCACTAGTTAGGATTCTTTATGCACTGACTGATTGACAAATGCATAAAAGACAGCTAATTTGTCCTTAGAAATGTACTGGGGCAGACTGAAAAGTTCCATATTGAAATGCAACCTTTTGTTAGGGTTGAAATGCAACCTAGTAACAGCCGCTGGATTGCTTTTCTTTTTTTAATATTCATGCAAAGTAACCTCTGAATTGCATTTTTGTCAAGTGAAGAGAAAAAAAAAATCTAATGTACTTTTGAAAGCTCTATATTTTACCTAGGAAACTAGGATCATGCCTACACAGAGGATTTGAATTATGATGGAGGTGCATATACAAGAGAGCTAGTAATACCTGCTTGGGCTTGAGGACTCGCTGCAAGAGACAACGGCCCTCCATATTGCTGTGCAAAACCTGTTACAGCAGCAGCTGTAGAAGCCACAGTTGAGAAGTGAAACATCTGTGGGTATTGCAAGTTGTAGCCTTGTCCACTTGCATAGTTGGTTGTAGTGCTTCCTGATTGCCCAAACTGGAAATATGGATAAAAGGGGCTGCTTCCAGTCACCATGCCAGCTGCTGCTGCCGCCGCCGCCGCCGCCGCTCCATAAAATGGGTATTGGGCTCCTCCGTAGATGTTGTAGTAGTTCTAATTAACAGCACAAGGAGAAGGTAAGTCTTGATTCCATGACGTTTGTTCTTTCTGATATAATTCTATGATGTTTGTTAGGAACTCTGTTATAATTCAGTTCACATTACATTCAAAACATACCTATATGCAGCTTGAATCTGTTAGGTTTGCAAGAGATGCACTTTAGCATCTGTAACTTTATGTAAAAAGTTGAATTAAGTGCTTGCATATTCTGTTAAGTTTTCTTGCTTCTTGTTGAAAATTTACTAATGAATTTGAATCAGTGACTCTGATAGTACTTCCTCCGTTTCACAATATAAGTCATTCTAGCATTTCCCACATTCATATTGATGTTAATGAATCTAGACATCAATATGAATGTGGGAAATGCTAGAATGACTTACATTGTGAAACGAGGGAGTACTATATTAAGGCGGCTAAGGCGTAAGTGCATAACCGTTAGCAACTGTTAAAGTAAAGGCAACAATGTGGTTTAATTGTCATTTTAATATTTTGGATATGCCTTTTACAGTACATAACCAATAATCTAATTCTGGGTATCACAGTCACTATGCAGATGTACAATTTACCTACTTTTAAAAGGTGTTCTGTTGCATTATTCTAGAAAATATCCTACTATATCCAAACAAGTAACTTATTTTGTTTTTTCCTCGCTCCAACACTAGTAAATGGATGGTGTCAAAATGCATGGTTTGGAAATTGGAACTGAGAGAGAGAACTGGATAATTTGAGTTTATTTAGCTAAAATATTACTGGATGGCGGTTCAAATGAACTGCCTTAACTGAGTGATTTTAACACATACTTTTCACATCAGTAATTCCTGTTTATTTTAATTCTGATTTCTGAGACGAAACTAGGTAAAAGATAAACGAGCAAGAAATTTGCATCACGGTAGGTAGATTTTACATAACATTATACAATAAACTACAACATCAGGAATGGATGTGGCAGAAATGCAGGATTGAATAGTAAACAGTTCTGCTTGACTGCTTGTCCTAAAAGTGTCACAGTACTACTTTATTATTACAATCACCATGTCCGATAATAGTACATTAAAAAGCATTAAGGTTTCTCTCTGTACACACAGAGAGAGGGAATAGAGGTGGGGAAGGAGGGAAGGGAGCAGAAAGGAGTGATCCTGGACCTAACCATGGTAGTGACATTGGGGAAGCAATGGACATCTAGATGAGTGGCCGACCCAAGACAATAAAATATATCTATGGGTCCATTGGGGTTAATGAATGAAATACACAGGCAGTGTCTGGCATTTCCAAAGCCTTCTTTGGGGTACCATCACTATGTTAGAAATGACAGGAGGTAGCACTAAGTGCCAAAAACGAACATTAGCACTCCTCTGAACCTGTCTCTGACAAGGGGCACAGGCTCTCCTTAGAGCCTTAACCACCTAGATGCAAGCTATAAACTGGAAGATAAAAAAGGAATGTTAGTTGGAGCACCTAATAGTTGCTTACTAAAGGTTAAAAGTTGGTTACACAAGTTAACACATGGTGTTAGATAAGTTGCTGGGGGCTAATTTGCATGGGAAGAGGTTATAGACTGGTTACATGTCAAATTGATTTCCTCTAGGTAACAGCAAGACTAGAAGATTAGGGTCTGCTAAATGGTTTGTGCTTCATCCAGAAGCACATGGCCTATGCTAAATACAATATAGATTCCACTGACGAAATTTTGAAGTGGCACATATGGGAGGGAGTACTTGCATACTTCCTCCATCCCATAAAATATCAATTTAGGATCGGATGTTGAGGGTTTATTTGGTTTGATTTCTTAATCCTTATCAAATTATTGGTAGTGCCAAATCTTGAACATGTTTTGGCACTACCAATGTTTTAGTAGAGTTGGACTATATGAGTTGTATTAGCTATGACAAATATTCGCATCAATCCAAACATCTACAAGACACTATTTAAATTCCCAACTACTCCATTTGGTAGGGCAAGTTTTGGCATCAAACCAAAACAGCCCATAATATCTGTTTAGATTCGTAGTAGTAGGATATACCAATATCACCTCCTAGATTTGTTTTTTTATGTGACGGAATGTGTGGTTGCATTGCATTTCCTTGGCGAAGTGGCTAGCTAGTACTAGGACTAGAGGTAAGCATGTAGTGGTAGCTAGAATAATGGTGATGGATATGGGGGCAAATGCATAAAATGTGTGTAGTAGTGGCAGGGGAGAGAGGCTACCGGCGAGCTAGCTGCCAATGAATGCAATGTTGGAGCATTGCATGAATTTTCGTGCCTGAATGGTTGTCGGTCTTTCTGGGGTCAGGCTTGGGCAAGTCGCCTGACAAAAAGGGCTCGCATACACGCATGCTGCACACCGCGAAGAACTCCAGGTTTTTTTCAAGGCGATCACCGCTTAGGACCTCTTTGAATCAAAGGATTCACGTAGGAATTTCATAGGATTTAAATCCTATAGAAAACTATCATATTTGGCCCTTTGATTCAAAGGACTGAAGCTCTCCAAATCCTATGAAATTCCTATGGAATGGCACATTGTATGTGGATTTTGGAGGAAATTTAGCAAGAGCTCCAATCTCTTGGAAAATTTCCTTTGAGTCTATCTCTCTCATCCGATTCTTGTGTTTTTCCTGCGCTCCAATCAAACGACCATTCCTGTGTTTTTCATGTGTTTGGCAATCCTCTGTTTTACACTTCAATTCCTACCAGAATCCTGTGTTTTTTCTATTCCTCTGTTTTTTCTACCCTGCGATTCAAAAGGGGCCCTTAAAACTGAGGGCCATTGCCAATTTGTCATGGCCACCATGCATGATCGAGCAAGCGAGAGCGAACGGACCAAAAGTTTTTGCTTTCTCTCAGACACGACCTAATTGCATCGTTTCTCGAGCAAAAAAAAAAATCAGTCTTTTTGCTAGCTATAGCTTGGTGCATTGCATGGGTACAATTATATCATGGAACTGTACTGCTGCATTATCTGAAACTATTTGCCATATGACAGTGGCAATTAAGCTCAAGATTCAAGAAGCATTCCATTGCCTCGAATCTGTCGCTAAGAGGTTGGTAGGGAAGGATTACAAGTACATGTACATGCACGAGATGCTTCCTGTCATCACTGGATAGAGGATTAACGTTGTTCCCAAGGAGAATGAACTAAAAATGCAGCAAAACATCATCGTTCTCTAGGTAACCTCGCGAACATATATCTGCAGAAGTTTGGAATGATTGTCTTTCTACCACGCGCTCCTTGGAACAGTAACACCTTCAGGGAAAAAATAGTACTCCTATACAAGAACAAGACAGGAGAAAAATAGTATAAAACAAGTGCTATGGGAAAAAAAAAAAACATGTACATATACTCTACATGTAGAGAGAGGGAGTTTGCATATGGAGGGGAACCTGCAAAGAACAAACACCAATTGCTGCATATCATAACAATAAGAGACATGCGACTGTACAGGCAAGGAGCAACTAGTACTCCCTCCGTTTTTTAATAGACGCGCCGTTGACTTTTTCTCACATGTTTGACTATTCGTCTTATTCAAAAATTTTATGTAAATGCATAAGATATAAATCACACTTAAAGTACTATGAATAATAAAACAACTTATAACAAAATAAATTATAATTACGTAAATTTTTTGAATAAGACGAATGGTCAAACATGTAAGAAAAAGTCAACAGCGTCATCTATTAAAAAACGGAGGTAGTATTAATTAACCCCATGCCCTAAAAGAGGACCTGTGCAAAGGGGTTATTGCTGGGGGCAGAAAAAGAAGGGCCATGTCTCTCCATGCCCACACCTTCACCCCCACCCCCTAAAAAGGAGCTCCCACTATTTGATCCTCACTCACCCTCCTTTTGGTCCAATGCATAGCTAGCTCTTATGCTTGTCCAGTCCACTTCGGTTCAGCAACAATAAGGTGAAAGACTACTCCTGCCACTGCAAGTTAAACCTCACAAATTAAAGAAAACAATATTCCCTCTCTTATTGCTTGCATATGCTATAGTACTAGGTACAATGCAACATGAAAGTGTGTCATTTGCTGATCACTTGTTAGTCAACATATTAATTTGAGTGTATCATATAGTGAAGCACATGGGATAATATGGAAGTTCTTGCCAAGAGAAAACTAATAAGCATCCATGCCACCATGGATACCAAGAGACAACTGAGCCCTTGTTACTTGCTGAATAAGTTGGTTGCTAACTCTTCATTAAGGCTTGTCTCGTCCTATAGTATATGGATCTGTTGATCACCAGCCACAACTAAAGGCATGTTCTAAACAGCTAATTGAAAATTGCTACTCCTCGTTTTCTGTTATCATATTTTTCAAACTGTTAAACAGTGTATTTCATGCCCAAACTTTTTATATAGGATATGCTTTAAAAATCAAATAAAATCATTTTTCAAAATTTAAATAATTGATACTCATTAATCATATACTAATAATCGTGTTTCTTGTTTTTACATACAGCCAAAACCTGCGGCCGAAAAGAACACGCCTAACAATGGAGGCAATGGAGTTAGTATTATCTATTATATACTAAAAATCCATTAAACTTCCTAGAAACACTCTTAAGCCGTCACTTGTCACTTCTACAAACGTTTCTAAGTCGTCACATGGCACTATCTAATCTCACCGTTGATTTTTACACTGATGAACCCGTTATTTTACACCATTAGATTAGATTTATTATTTAAAAAATAATAAATTCCTCATGTTTATATCATACCAGCGCTACTACTGTTGTGCCGTACGTACGTACTAAGTTAATACCATACAAACGCTAATGTTGTTCTTCCGGTACGTACATCCATACACGATTGAACGTACCTACGTACGTACACAATTGAAAACAAAATAATAGATCTTGCTAATGTCTGCCGGAAGAAAAAAAACATACGCATGTACATAAAAAACGACAGAAAAAAACATACATCCATAAAAATCGACAGTCTCTTAAAATTTGATGATCTACAATGTAAAGTTAAAATATATTACTTCACAAATATAAATATATTTAGTTAAATAAAGATTTATAATAAATATCCAATCAATGTTCCTTAAACCATCTTCTAAATCTATCTATTATATACCAAAAGTACATTAAACTTTGTACAAACGCTCTTACGCCGCTGCCTACGTGTCTCTCTAATAAATTAGAGAAATTCTAAAAATCTATTATATATTAAAAGTCCAATAAATATCGTACATATGTTCTTACGTTGTCACATGGCGCTCTAATAAATTAAAGAAGTCCTAGAAATTGAGAGAACAAAAAGAAAAGCATCCGATCTTCAAATTTCACTAAAACTGGTGGACCTATTATTTTAAATATTGGATTAGATCTATTAAAAATCCCATGATGCTAATCTCTATCAAAAAAAATAATGTGCGTATGTGTGTACTTCGTATGATCGCCCCCTCCAAAAAAAACAAAACTTAAATACCTACACCATTTACGATAAAAAAAGATAAAGCAAAAAAATAAAAATAAAATAAAATAAAATAAAACACGCACACGTACATAGTAGAATTGGAAAGAAACACTAACCATCAGTGCCAACACTGATGTGTTGTCAACGGTCTTTAATCTACGATTTTATTAAAATCTTTATTACTATACGAGACACACTTACTGATTCTAAGAATGTATTTATTTTCACAAACTAATTTACACTAACTAATTCGCCTGATTGCACTTACTGTTGGGTTCAATAGTGTATAACATTTGTCCATCAACTATATTCGGCATATAAATTTCTATCAACCATAAAAAATAGGAAAAAGCACGAATTACCTCCTCACCCTCCGAACCATCGTGTTCGACCGAATTACCCCTGAATCCGAAAACCAGACATTGCCCATCATGAACTTTCAATACTGGACGTATAACTCTCCTTGACCCAATCCGAAGCGGTTTTGTTCTGCGTGGCATACGTGTGGTAACCCAGAGGTCGAGTCGCCGAGTGAGCTCGAGACGGCGGCGAATAAATTTATTAAATCGACTAAGCTTAATAAATTATAATAAATTAGTCGGGGATACCGTAAGAACGCGTATCAGCTATGGGACACCGAAAAAAACTGGTATTTAGTTGCTGTACACCCGTGATATTATTTTATAATATCCAAAGAAAATGGAGAGAGAAACAAAAACAAAAGTATGATTGTGCCCCTTGCCTACCAAGTCCGGCTCGCATACACCTCCGACACTGCAACTGCACCCGTTGTCGGTGAGGTGACTGTCTAGAGGGGGGAGGGGGTTTCGAGATATGGTATTTTGCAGATTTTTATGGTGGTACGTCTCTTTAGCTATATTTTTTTAAGGACGTGACTACACAGCTAGTGGTAGCTGGTTTAGACAAACCAACTACCACTCCATATATGATAGACACTATCCACCTATACTTCAAATATAATTTTCTCTTAAACTACTAATCCAATCTACAATTCGATTACACCGTTGTGTTCGTAACAATTAAATCTTTATAACAAGATCTCACATGATTATATTTTGATGAAAAAAATATAAATTACTTTTATAATATATCTAAATTACTTTTAGATTTCACTAAGTTACTTCTTAAACATATAAAAGTAAATTCAATAAAGTTTTAAAGTAATTAACATATATTATAGAAGTTACTTTCTTTTTGTTATAAGTTACTTCTATAGTATATGTAAATTACTTTTAGGCTTTATTAAATTACTTTTATATGCCTAAGAAGTAACTTAGTGAAATCTAAAAGTAATTTAGATATATTATAAAAGTAATTTATATTTTTTTCATCAAAATATAATCATGTGAGATCTTGTTATAAAGATTTAATTGTTACGAACACAACGGTGTAATCGAATTGTAGATTGGATTAGTAGTTTAAGAGAAAATTATATTTGAAGTATAGGTGGATAGTGTCTATCATATATGGAGTGGTAGTTGGTTTGTCTAAACCAGCTACCACTAGCTGTGTAGTCACGTCCTTAAAAAAATATAGCTAAAGAGACGTACCACCATAAAAATCTGCAAAATACCATATCTCGAAACCCCCTCCCCCCTCTAGACAGTCACCTCACCGACAACGGGTGCAGTTGCAGTGTCGGAGGTGTATGCGAGCCGGACTTGGTAGGCAAGGGGCACAATCATACTTTTGTTTTTGTTTCTCTCTCCATTTCCTTTGGATATTATAAAATAATATCACGGGTGTACAGCAACTAAATACCAGTTTTTTTCGGTGTCCCATAGCTGATACGCGTTCTTACGGTATCCCCGACTAATTTATTATAATTTATTAAGCTTAGTCGATTTAATAAATTTATTCGCCGCCGTCTCGAGCTCACTCGGCGACTCGACCTCTGGGTTACCACACGTATGCCACGCAGAACAAAACCGCTTCGGATTGGGTCAAGGAGAGTTATACGTCCAGTATTGAAAGTTCATGATGGGCAATGTCTGGTTTTCGGATTCAGGGGTAATTCGGTCGAACACGATGGTTCGGAGGGTGAGGAGGTAATTCGTGCTTTTTCCTATTTTTTATGGTTGATAGAAATTTATATGCCGAATATAGTTGATGGACAAATGTTATACACTATTGAACCCAACAGTAAGTGCAATCAGGCGAATTAGTTAGTGTAAATTAGTTTGTGAAAATAAATACATTCTTAGAATCAGTAAGTGTGTCTCGTATAGTAATAAAGATTTTAATAAAATCGTAGATTAAAGACCGTTGACAACACATCAGTGTTGGCACTGATGGTTAGTGTTTCTTTCCAATTCTACTATGTACGTGTGCGTGTTTTATTTTATTTTATTTTATTTTTATTTTTTTGCTTTATCTTTTTTTATCGTAAATGGTGTAGGTATTTAAGTTTTGTTTTTTTTGGAGGGGGCGATCATACGAAGTACACACATACGCACATTATTTTTTTTGATAGAGATTAGCATCATGGGATTTTTAATAGATCTAATCCAATATTTAAAATAATAGGTCCACCAGTTTTAGTGAAATTTGAAGATCGGATGCTTTTCTTTTTGTTCTCTCAATTTCTAGGACTTCTTTAATTTATTAGAGCGCCATGTGACAACGTAAGAACATATGTACGATATTTATTGGACTTTTAATATATAATAGATTTTTAGAATTTCTCTAATTTATTAGAGAGACACGTAGGCAGCGGCATAAGAGCGTTTGTACAAAGTTTAATGTACTTTTGGTATATAATAGATAGATTTAGAAGATGGTTTAAGGAACATTGATTGGATATTTATTATAAATCTTTATTTAACTAAATATATTTATATTTGTGAAGTAATATATTTTAACTTTACATTGTAGATCATCAAATTTTAAGAGACTGTCGATTTTTATGGATGTATGTTTTTTTCTGTCGTTTTTTATGTACATGCGTATGTTTTTTTTCTTCCGGCAGACATTAGCAAGATCTATTATTTTGTTTTCAATTGTGTACGTACGTAGGTACGTTCAATCGTGTATGGATGTACGTACCGGAAGAACAACATTAGCGTTTGTATGGTATTAACTTAGTACGTACGTACGGCACAACAGTAGTAGCGCTGGTATGATATAAACATGAGGAATTTATTATTTTTTAAATAATAAATCTAATCTAATGGTGTAAAATAACGGGTCCATCAGTGTAAAAATCAACGGTGAGATTAGATAGTGCCATGTGACGACTTAGAAACGTTTGTAGAAGTGACAGGTGACGGCTTAAGAGTGTTTCTAGGAAGTTTAATGGAGTTTTAGTATATAATAGATAATACTAACTCCATTGCCTCCATTGTTAGGCGTGTTCTTTTCGGCCGCAGGTTTTGGCTGTATGTAAAAGCAAGAAACACGATTATTAGTATATGATTAATGAGTATCAATTATTTAAATTTTGAAAAATGATTTTATTTGATTTTTAAAGCATATCCTATATAAAAAGTTTGGGCATGAAATACACTGTTTAACAGTTTGAAAAATATGATAACAGAAAACGAGGAGTAGCAATTTTCAATTAGCTGTTTAGAACATGCCTTTAGTTGTGGCTGGTGATCAACAGATCCATATACTATAGGACGAGACAAGCCTGGATCGATCTCGATCGATCGGCCCGCCAGTACTAGATCACACATATGCATGTACGTACAGGAGAAGATGTAGCATGCAAGCTAAGCTTGGCGCAGCGGCCGGGCAGCAGAGGGGGGCCAAGATGCTGTCCCCGGCCGGTACGTACGTAGTACGTGCCGTCGCGGCGGACAGCGATCCGTGTCGCGAGATGGAGCGCGGCGATGACGCGCGCGCGCGGGCGCGGGCGCGGGGTGCATATGGGTCGATCGGCGTAATAATTCCGCGGGAGAAAACGGACGGAAAGGCGAAAAAGATCGTGGGGGTCCCGGCACGTACGTACGTACGCGACGCGCAGGAGGCAGGCGCACGTACGCACGCACTCCACTAGCCATCCAGCCAACCCGCCAACCAGCCGTCCGTCCCTCCCGTCCCGTCCCGTCCACTCCAAGTCCACCACCACCTTCTCCTGTTAGATTCCACCCCGCGTAAAGATTTAATTGTTACGAATACAACGGTGTAATCGAATTGTAGATTGGATTAGTAGTTTAAGAGAAAATTATATTTGAAGTATAGGTGGATAGTGTCTATCATATATAGAGTAGTAGTTGGTTTGTCTAAACCAGCTACCACTAGCTGTGTAGTCACGTCCTTAAAAAAATTAGCTAAAGAGACGTACCACCATAAAAAATCTGCAAAATACCATATTTCGAAACCCCCTCCCCCTCTAGAGTACTTAATTTGCTGAGGTCGTGTACTTGTTTTTTAAATAAGGGTAGTCCAATTTTGGACCCCAAACTTTCATCCAAGTCCATTTTCATTCTGAACACAAACTAATTATTTTTCACTCTAAACCTTCAAAACCGGATAAACTTCACCTTGTGATTGTTTTTAGTGGTGACTTACATAATGTTAAAAATCATATTGTTACAGGACATCAAAGATTGTTAATTACATGACTAAACGACACCTAAAAATTTGGTAATTTGCTACAAGAGACACTTTCGGTCCAATTAAAGAGAGAAATTCTTCAATAGACGAGAATGCCCCTGAGACCACAGGATTGTACGTAACATGGACGTTGAAGTGAAAATTTAGAATTATGCCACTCTAAACCTGCAATCAACCAAGTGCATTGCTAGGGTCGAAGAAGCTTTTGACTCTACGGACATTATCATCTTTTCAAAAATTTCTCTCTTCAATTTAGGCTGAAAATATCCTCGAACAAATTACTAATTTTTGATGTCCTCCATATACACGGCCCACCAGCAAGCTACACAAACTTTGAGTGTTAATTTAGTAGTAAAATTGATCTTAATATGTTGTTGTAGAACATTCAAAGTTTGTATTATTTCCTCCGATTCAGGTTATAAGACATTTTGACTTTGATCAAAATTAAACTACTTCAAATTTGACTAAGTTTATGCACAAATATAGTAATATTTATAATACCAAATTAATTTTATTAAATCAATAATTGAATATATTTTCATAATAAATTCGTGTTGAGTTGAAAATATTATTATTACTTTTACAAACTTGGTTAAATTTAAAGCAGTTTGATTTTGTCCAAAGTCAAAACATCTTATAACCTAAAACGAAGGGAGTATCTATTTGTAAATATAGTAATAGCATGTCATGGTTGAAAGACACTGAAAAATTTGCTAGCCTAAAAATAAAAACCACTTTACACGTTCAGAACAGACCAGGAAACATGGACTTGGAATTGGAATTGATGGAGTAAGTACCAACTGATGCATGATTCTTGAATTTTTGGGTGTGGTTCAAACAATTCTTATTATTAGCAGTCTGTCCAGCTTTAATTTGGGTCTTCTAGCTATGAGTTGAGTGGTTGATCACTATATACCTTTCTCCGTTTCTTCTCTTTTTTTTTTTTTTGGCTGTTGATCAAACAGTCGTAAGGCTGTGAAACCACAAGGTCCACAGCAACTTGCTTCGTAGTTTATGAGCAACTTCTGAAGGGATCAGTTCTCAGCAGTATATGTGTATGTTTTCTTGTATTACAAAATATATATGACCGGAAAGAAGAGAAGCCTCCACTGGACTGCACAAAAAGCTTAGTAGACCTTTATTTTTTTTTCTCATTGGATAAAACCAAAAGCATGCATATCCAACTATTACAAAGGCTGCAAAAGGACCGCTAGTATCATGATTTGCTCAGAATTGGGTTGAAAATTGGAGCTGCTGGTGGCCCATTTTGACCCACATCTCAGAAAGCGAAAACTTTCTGGTGTGTCGAGGTGATGGTACTCCACGCAGTTCTATACATCAAGGTGATAGCGACTTAATTAATTTACCATAATCCATCACACCCTCCTTTAGTTTTAATTGAAAACGTACAACCTTACTAATTAGAAAATAAGTGGGCAATTGAGTTCAGTACAAATTACATCGAGGAGGTGCTAGCGTGCTACTACAGCAAATTTAGGGAGAGGCAAAACAGAATGGTTCGAACCAAGATTTACACAACATATCAAAACCGATCCGATTTAAAGCGAATTCCAGACTTTTCGGACCGGGTCGAAAACATAAACTGCTTGTGTTTACATGTTATAACCACATAATGATAGCAATAACATAGATGAGGGGGTCTACTGGCCGGTCTGGTCGGTCAAGGGACAATAGTAACATATACGCAAAATCTAAATCGAGAGCGCTCTCGATTTAGTCATAACGAGCGACGCTATCAGCCATTGTCCAGATACGATCAGCCATTGTCCAAATATGTGTCTCGAAGAATCTTACTTTACTATAGTACTAATTGATCAAGCAAGTAGAAAAAATATTCCTACCATCTATACTTCAAATAAATTTTTTTCTTAAATTACTCATCCGATTTACAATCCGATTACACCGTTGTGTTCGTAACAATTAAATCTTTACAACAAGATCTCAAATGATTATATTTTGATAAAAAAAATCACAAATTACTTTTATAATATATCTAAATTACTTTTAGATTTCACTAAGTTACTTCTTAAACATATAAAAGTAAATTCAATAAAGTTTTAAAGTAATTAACATATATTATAGAAGTTACTTTCTTTTTGTTATAAGTTACTTCTATAGTATATGTAAATTACTTTTAGGCTTTATTGAATTACTTTTATATGCCTAAGAAGTAACTTAGTGAAATCTAAAAGTAATTTAGATATATTATAAAAGTAATTTATATTTTTTCATCAAAATATAATCATGTGAGATCTTGTTATAAAGATTTAATTGTTACGAACACAACGGTGTAATCGAATCGTAGATTGGATTAGTAGTTTAAGAGAAAATTGTATTTAAAGTATAGGTGGATAATGTCTATCATATGTGGAGTGGTAGTTGGTTTAGACAAAGTAGGCTAGAGTGGGTTCTCATATATAGCTGTGTAGTCACGTCCATATAATAAAGTAGGCTAGAGTGGGTTCTCATATATAACAGTGTCTAAGCAAGGAGACTCTCCTTAGCTTTAGATACTCTTGCATGAGATTAGGAGTACCTGCAGGAGAGATTAGTATATTACAGAAATCCATGAAGAAAAGTGTAATGTGCCTAATCCGAGAACATTCGCTTAAATTATATGAATATCAGTGTGAGGGGGCTATCACCTCGCTTTAGCTGACTGAAATTGGATGTCTAATGTGGAATTTACAATCTCGTAGTACTAGCTGGCTAGCTGCAAGTGCAGTATTCACATGAACTAGAAATAAGATGTATGTTATGAATCATTGAATTACATATGCTTTGATATTTTATCACTTTTGTCTCTTTCATTCCGATGGATGTTGTCTACTAATCATTTGGCTACATGCTTCATTGCAAGGGGAATCTTTTTTAACAACCAGGGGAGTATTTATCTCTGGAGAAGGGAGGAATCTTAGCTTGGTCCAGTATACAGCCTGACGTTTGTATCAGACTATCAGTATCTGCGTCCTAGATTAACTTCTCCCCAGGCCGGCTGTCCTTGTTGACTGGTCGAGGTGGACTGACCCTGGAGCAAGGGGGTCTTGGCTAATTGGACATGTGAAGCACTGAGGCGTCAGTCCATTGGTGCCTGGTCCTGTATGCAAGTGATCACTGTTCACATCCAATTCTGCTCTTCCACCAGCGCACTAAAGTTTGGAACTTTGGATGCTCTGTAGTCTGAACCAGAATCCAGAAAACTTGGTAAGCTGCTGTGTCCTTATTGGATGAACAGTAGTTACAGGGTGGCGTTGAGCTGTCCTTGTCTGGATAGTGGCAAAAACGGAACGGAGTTAGGGAGGGATTCCGTCGGGAATTAGGGAACTTAACAGAATTTCGTAAGATGCAGGCTTTGTGAGCGTATCCTGATTTTGTTTGTTTAGATTGGAGGTAGGTCATTATAGATAATCAAGCGTAATCAGTCTAGCGCTGTTAGTGCTCTGAATGCAATTATAACATAGTTGTTTGATTATTATATTCTAGCAGAACAGAGGACATAATGGATTTATGGATGTACTCTCTTGCGTAATTGGAGGTTTATGGTGGACAGAATGGGTTTATGGGCGCATCAACATATCTTTTGGTCCTACTTGGTACAATCTAATACCAAGCAGAATATGATGTGTAGAGATCATTTTGAGTACTGTTTTGCTTCAAAGTGGTAGATAAGCATGGGTTGAGGAAGTGGGCAGAAAGAGTTTAAAGGTAAAATCACTGCACCACTAATATAGGTTATTTTGTGCTATATTTCTAGGTGAGAATAATTTATGCCTGATAGGACTGCAATTGCAGATAAGTTCTATTTTATAAAGCCCAGGGCTTTTTTACCTGAACCAATCCTTTGTGCAAATCTTAGGCTAGTTGTTTATCCGAGTTATATCTCATGCCCCATTTCCAACCCATGTTAAATATCCTAATTCCTATCTGAGACGTTTTGCCAACAATTGTGAAGGTTATATTACTTCACTCAATAAATATATGCTACATTAAATGAACTAAGCAGTAGAGCAATATAGTTAGAGATTATCAGCATCACTCTCACTCATGATCCTAGGCTGCTAGCCGCTTTGAGTTGGAGCAAAGCTGTGGTGGAGGCTTTCTTCCTTGTACATCAAGCACGTAGAAAAATATGCCCCACCAATGGAGGGAGAGATATTTGATGATGTGCACTGCCTGGCAAACTGAGGGAATGCATGATGTGCCATCAGATCTGATCTGGAGATGGACGGCTGGAGTTGCCACCCCAATTGGAGTGGTCGGGGGAGTACTGAACTGTTTCGAGGCTTGACAAGGACGCAGTGCCAAAGCTTTTGCCTGTCTCTCTAGCTCCTCCTAACTCTAGATCTCTCTTGGCCTGTAAGCCACCTCTGATAACAACAGCCTCCTCCATCACTTTGTCATGTCCCAGACAACAACAATACAATCTTTGGCGCCCCGTGTGTATGTACCTATCCTTGCAATATCTTGCTGCCGACTAATAGTTGTCCCTTTCTTTTCAAGACGAAAATAAAGAATATGCGGAAAGTGTATATCATGTAACATGTGTCTGCAACTGCAAGGTTAGATTTATTAACATAGAAAGCATATGTTCGTTTATACTTGTGAGTACAAGTACTTCAAACAGTCTGAAGCACCTTTGGAATCTGACATGGTAGCGTAAATACTAATAGAATAAAGTAGGCTAGAGTGGGTTCTCATATATTATAGTGTCTAAGCAAGGAGACTCTCCTTAGCTTTAGATACTCTTGCATGAGATTAGGAGTACCTGCAGGAGAGATTAGTATATTACAGAAATCCATAAAGAAAAGTGTAATGTGCCTAATCCGAGAACATTCGCTTAAATTATATGAATATCAGTGTGAGGGGGCTATCACCTCGCTTTAGCTGACTGAAATTGGATGTCTAATGTGGAATTTACAATCTCGTAGTACTAGCTGGCTAGCTGCAAGTGCAGTATTCACATGAACTAGAAATAAGATGTATGTTATGAATCATTGAATTACATATGCTTTGATATTTTATCACTTTTGTCTCTTTCATTCCGATGGATGTTGTCTACTAATCATTTGGCTACATGCTTCATTGCAAGGGGAATCTTTTTTAACAACCAGGGGAGTATTTCTCTCTGGAGAAGGGAGGAATCTTAGCTTGGTCCAGTATACATCCTGACGTTTGTATCAGACTATCAGTATCTGCGTCCTAGATTAACTTCTCCCCAGGCCGGCTGTCCTTGTTGACTGGTCG
>CM020184.1:19064961-19143222 GCA_009805545.1 Oryza longistaminata | reverse complement strand
TTCTATCCATTTGTAATATCACTGCGCTCAAACCACACCACTAGGCACACTAGGGCCTTAGTTAGTATATACTACTTATAGTTTGGTCATAGAAGATTATGCATGCATGGCATGGCATGCGTGTTTATTTAAAGTTGTAAAATGACTCCCCCCGTTCAAATTATTTGGTTTGGGTCCTTATTTATAGGATATGTGATGATCAAGTTGATACTAAAATACTAGTAGTAGTAGAATTCAAGTTCTAGCCGAATATTGTATTAAATAACCCCTGATCCTATACAGGCGTTGATCGATATATACATCTGACTTATTATATATGCCAAATAAGTAGTTGGAGCAAATTGACCTGCCGGCCTGCTGTAAGCATTGGTTAAACTTGACAAATGGCCGGCCTTATGTTGATTTGGTTAAGCTAAAGCTAGGGACCATTTATTTTTCTCCATATATACTAATATCTGCTATGGAGTAGTGAAAAGATCTGTCAATAGTTTGGTGTTCATGTACGTAGTTGGTCCAAGAAACCAGATCAAGTTTTGTTGACTATTGCAGGCTAAGACCTTTGCTATCTTTTGAAGGAATGACCGGCCTGTCGTTGACAGATTAGTTTCTCTCCTCATTAACTACTACTTAATCAGCTAATTAAATACTTAGAGCTTGATGCTGTACAGTATAGGACAACAAGAGTTGTTAAGAGAAACTAATCAGTGGCGCACTAAGAAAACATATTTATAACAGGTTGACGAATAACACAAGAGAAGGATGAGGAATGCCAGTTCTCTCAGAGGATTAGGTGATGGGGTGATATCATGAGCTCAGAAACCATTTTCTAGAAAAATCATAAAGCTTGCACACTTTCTCCTTGTCCTTTTCATGCAGAAAGCTGCAGCGGTCCCACTATAGCAGATTACAATCTTATTTTGACTGCGTGCTCATCCTGCTGCCACTTTACTTTGTCCTCAGCTTTGTGTAATATATTTATTATTACTCCTGTATCACTAATGTCTGACTTGCTGTTAGAGCACGCACTTGCCTGTAAAAACTTAACGAAGGAAATGGAGTAGTTCATAATCATCGTGGAAAATAAAACAAAAACTTTAGTAATTAAATTAATATTAAATGCCACCAGCAGGAGTATGTTCGCAAACGGCACGTAGACCTGAAGAAAAATGCTAGAAACTGTAAGCTCTGACCGAATCCGATCTCCTGATCTAATTCCTTCGCGCTGGACACATCACACCACATCGGTGAGATTTCATGTGCAGCATTTCTCCCATTTTACTGGCTGTGGTTGGTATGATATGCACGCTAGCCGTCCACACGTACGCTGAACAACTGTGTCTGTGAGATTGTCCTTTTTTCCTTTTAACCGAACGGCCGGCCGGCGATCGAGGCATGCATGGGTGTACATGCCGCCTGCTGCCTACATGCACGTCAGCATATAGTAGTACATGCATACACCGAAGAGAGGAAGGATCATATCGAAGGTGCTCTTCGTTGTTTCCGATCCGCTCGACCGTTTCCCCGCGGCGATCGCGCAGCAAGCGCTAGGCTACAAAACCGGCCGCGCACGCGCGATGGGAAACGTACGTACGTCGTCATGGGGCGCGGGGGGTCGTTATCTAGCGCGCGTGGTGGTGGTGGTGGTGGGTGCCGACCGCGACGCCAACGCGCGCGCGTCCCGCCGTCGCGGGCGCCGGCGCCGCGGCCGTTGCGGGGATCGGGGGTTACGTACGGGGCGCGCGGCGCGTATACGTGAGAGATCCCGTGTCGTCGCTGGGCCGGTGTGGGGGCGTGCGGGGCGGAGTTGGGGATGCGGACGGGGGCGGAGGGAGGCGAATCTCGTGGCGGGCGGCGGGGTGGAATCTAACAGAGAAGGTGGTGGTGGACTTGGAGTGGACGGAGACGGGAACGGAGGGACGGACGGCTGGTTGGCGGTTTGGCTGGATGGCTAGTGGAGTGCGTGCGTACGTGCGCCTGCCTCCTGGCGCGTCGCGTACGTACGTACGTGCCGGGACCCCCACGATCTTTTTCGCCTTTCCGTCCGTTTCTCCCGCGGAATTATTACGCCGATCGACCCATATGCACCCGCGCCCGCGCCCGCGGCGCGCGCGTCATCGCGCGCGCTCCATCTCGCGACACGGATCGCTGCTCCGCCGCGACGGCACGTACTACGTACGTACCGGCCGGGGACAGCATCTTGGCCCCCCCTCTGCTGCCCGGCCGCTGCGCCAAGCTTAGCTTGCATGCTACATCTTCTCCTGTACGTACATGCATATGTGTGATGATCCTAGGTACTGGCGGGCCGATCGATCGAGGATCGATCCAGGCTTGTCTCGTCCTATAGTATATGGATCTGTTGATCACCAGCCACAACTAAGGGCATGTTCTAAACAGCTAATTGAAATTGCTACTCCTCGTTTTCTGTTATCATATTTTTCAAACTGTTAAACGGTGTGTTTCATGCCCATACTTTTTATATAGGATATGCTTAAAAATCAAATAAAATCATTTTTCAAAATTTAAATAATTGATACTCATTATCATATACTAATAATCGTGTTCTTTTGTTTTTACATACAGCCAAAACCTGCGCCGAAAAAGAACACGCCTAACAATGGAGGCAATGGAGTTAGTATTATCTATTATATACTAAAATCCATTAAACTTCCTAGAACACTCTTAAGCCGTCACTTGTCACTCTACAAACGTTTCTAAGTCGTCACATGGCACTATCTAATCTCACCGTTGATTTTTATCACTGATGAACCCGTTATTTTACACCATTAGATTAGATTTATTATTTAAAAAATAATAAATTCCTCATGTTTTAATTCATACCAGCGCTACTACTGTTGTTGCCGTACGTACGTACTAAGTTTAATACCATCACAAACGCTAATGTTGTTCTTCCCGGTACGTACATCCATACACGATTGAACGTACCTACGTACGTACACAATGAAAACAAAAATAATAGATCTTTGCTAATGTCTGCCGGAAGAAAAAAAACATCGCATTTACATAAAAAACGCGACAGAAAAACATACATCCATAAAAATCGACAGTCTCTTAAAATTTTGATGATCTACAATGTAAAGTTAAAATATATTACTTCACAAATATAAATATATTAGTTAAAAAAGATTTTATAATAAATATCCAATTCAATGTTCCTTAAACCATCTTCTAAATCTATCTTAATTTATATACCAAAAGTACATTAAACTTTGTACAAACGCTCTACGCCGGCTGCTACGTGTCTCTCTAATAAATTAGAGAATTCTAAAAATCTATTATTATTAAAAGTCCAATAAATATCGTACATATGTTCTTACGTTGTCACATGGCGCTCTAAATAAATTAAAGAAGTCCTAGAATTGATGAGAACAAAAATAAGAAAAGCATCCGATCTTTTCAAATTTCACTAAAAACTGGTGGACCTCATTTTTAAATATTGGATTAGATCTATTAAAAATCCCATGATGCTAATCTCTCATCAAAAAAATAATGTGCGTATGTGTGTACTTCGTATGATCGCCCCCTCCAAAAAAAACAAAACTTAAATACCTACACCATTTACGATAAAAAAACGATTAAAGCAAAAATAAAAATAAATAAAATAAAAATAAAACACGCACACGTACATAGTAGAATTGGAAAGAAACACTAACCATTCAGTGCCAACACTGATGTGTTGTCAACGGTCTTTAATCTACGATTTTAATAAAATCTTTATTACTATCGAGACACACTTACTGATTTAAGAATGTATTTATTTATTTCACAAACTAATTTAACACTAACTAATTTCGCCTGATTGCACTTACTGTTGGGTTCAATAGTGTATAACATTTTGTCCATCAACTATATTCGGCATATAAATTTTCTATCAACCATAAAAAATAGGAAAAGCACGAATTACCTCCTCACCCTCCGACACCATCGTGTTCGACCCGAATTACCCCTGAATCCGAAAACCAGAACATTGCCCTCACTTGAGAACTTTCAATACTGGACGTCTAAACTCTCCTTGACCCAATCCGAAGCGGTTTTGTTCTGCGTGGCATACGTGTGGTAATCCAGAGGGTCGAGTCCGCGCGAGTGGTAGCTCGAGACGGCGGTTCGAATAAATTTATTAAAAATCGACTAAGGCTTAATAAATTATTATTAAATTAGTTCGGGGATACCGTAAGAACGCGTATCAGCTATGGGACACCGAAAAAAACTGGTATTTAGTTTGCTGTACACCCGTGGATATTTTTTATAATAATCCAAAGAAAATGGAGAGAGAACAAAAAACAAAAGTATGATTGTGCTCCCTTGCCTACCAAGTCCGGCTCCGCTACACCTCCGACACTGTCAATCGCACCCGTTGTCCGGTTGAGTGTGACTGTCTAGGAGGCGGGAGGGGGTTTCGAGATATGGTATTTTGCAGATTTTTTATGGTGGTACGTCTCTTTAGCTATATTTTTTTAAAGGACGTGACTAAGCACAGCTAGTGGTAGCTGGTTTTAGACAATCCAACTACCACTCTATATTATGATAGACACTATCCACCTATACTTCAAATATAATTTTTTCTTAAACTACTAATCCCCATATCTACAATGATTACACCGTTGTGTTCGTAACAATTAAATCTTTATAACAAGATCTCACATGATTATATTTTGATGAAAAAAATATAAATTACTTTTATAATATATCTAAGTTTACTTTTAGATTTCACTAAGTTACTTCTTAGGCATATAAAAGTAATTTAATAAAGCCTAAAAGTAATTTACATATACTTATAGAAGTAACTATATAACAAAAAGAAAGTAACTTCTATTAATATATGTTAATTACTTTAAAACTTTATTGAATTCTTACTTTTTATATGTTAAGAAGTTAATTAGTGAAATCTAAAAGTAATTTAAATATATGTATAAAAGTAATTTTGTGATTTTTTATCCAAAATATAATCATTTGAGATGCTTGTTGTAAAGGATTTTAATTGTTACGAACACAAACGGTTAATGGAATTGTAAATTCGGATGAGTTAATTTAGAAAAAATTTATTTGAAGTATAGATGGTAGGAATATTTTTTCTACTGCTTGATCACATTAGTACTATAGTAAAGTTAAAATTGTCAAAGAACATATTTGGACAATGCGTGATCGTTATTGGACAATGGCGATAGCGTCGCTCGTTATGACGAAATCGACGAGCGCTTCTCGATTTAGATTTGCGTATATTGTACTATTGTCCTTGACCGGACCAGACCTGGCCAGTAACCCCCTTATGCTATGTTATTGCTTCATTAGTGTGGTTAACATGTTTAAACAAAGCAGTTTATGTTTTTCTTGACCCCGGTCCGAAAAGTCTTGGAATTCGCTTTTAAATCGGATCGGTTTTGATATGTTGTGTTAATCTTGGGTTCGGACATTTCTGTTTTGCCTCTCCCTTAAATTTGCTGAGTACAGCACGCTAGCACCTCCTCGATGTTAATTTGTACTGAACTCAATTTGCCACTTATTTTCTAATTAGTTAAGGTTGTACGTTTTTCATTAAAAAACTAAAAGGAGGGTGTGATGGATTATGGTAAATTAATTAATCGCTACTCACCTGATGTTATAGAACTGCGTGGTACCATCACCTTCGACACACAGAAAGTTTTTCCGCTTTCTGGATGTGGGTCAAAATGGGCCACCAGCAGCTCAATTTTCAAACCCAATCTGAGCAAAATCATGATACTAAGCGTGGTCCTTTTGCAGCCTTTGTATTAGTTGGATATGCATGCTTTTGGTTTTATCCAATGAGAAAAAAAAAATAAAGGTCTACTCTAAGCTTTTTGGTGCAGTACCAGTGGAGGCTTCTCTTCTTTCCGCGTCATATATATTTTGTAATACAAGAAAACATACACATATACTGCTGAGAACTGATCCCTTCAGTAAGTTTGCGTCAAAATACGAACGCAAGTTGTCTGGACCGTTGTGGTTTCCACAGCCCTTACGACTGTTGATCACGCCAAAAAAAAAAAAGAGAAGAAACGGAGAAAAGTATAGTAGTTGATCAACATCCATACTTCATAGCTAGAAGACCCAAATTTAAAGCTGGACAGACTGCTAATAATAAGAATTGTTTGAAACCACACCCAAAAAATTCAAGAATCATGCATCAGTTGGTACTTAACTCCACATTCCAATTCCAAATCCAATGTTTCCTTGGTCTTTTCTGAACGTGTTAAAGTGGTTTTTTATTTTTAGGCTAGCAAATTTTTCAGTGTCTTTCAACCGATGACATGCTATTACTATATTTACAAATAGATACTTCCCTTCGTTTTTAGGTTATAAAGATGTTTTGAGTTTGGAACAAAATCAAACTGGCTTTAAATTAACCAACAAGTTTGTAGAAAGTAATAATAATATTTTTCAACTCAACACGAGATTTATTTGAAAATATATTCAATTTATTGATTTAATAAAATTAAATTTGTATTATAAATAATTACTATATTGTGCAATAAACTTAGTCAATATTGAAGATAGTTTAATTTTGATCAAAGTCAAATGTCTTATAACCTGAATTCGGAGGAATAATACAAACTTTGAATGTTCTACAACAACATTAATTAAGATCAATATTTACTACTAATTAACACTCAAGGTTTGTGTAGCTTGCTGGTGGGCCTGTATATGGAGGAATACAAAATTTAAGTATTTGTTCGACGGATATATTTTCAGCCTAAAATTTTGAAGAGAGAAATTTTTGAAAGAATCACTAATGTCTCGTAGAGTCAAAAGTTCTTCGACCCTAGCAATGCACTTGGTGATTGCAGGTTTAGAGTGGCATAATTCTAAATTTTTCAGCTTCAACGTCCATGTTTACGTACAATCCTGTGGTCTCAGGGGCTTCTCGTCTATTGGAAGGAAGTTTCTGCTCTTAATTTGCGACCGAAAGTGTCTCTTGTAGTAAATTACCATTTTTTAGGTGTCGTTTAGTCATGTAATTAACAATCTTTGGGATGTCCTGTACAATATGATTTTTATACATTATGTAAGGATCACCACTAAATAAACAATCACAAGGTTGAAGTTTATCCGGTTTTGAAGGTTTTAGAGTGGAAAAATAATTAGTTGTGTCAGAATGAGAAATGGACTTTGGATGAAAGTTTGGGGTAACAAATTTGGAACTACCCTTATTTAAAAAACAAGTACACGACCTCAGCCAAATTAAGTACTAACGTTCTCTCTCTCTTCTCTCTCTCTCTCTCTCTCTCTCTCTATAATATATATACTATATATATTATATATTATATATATCTAATGAAGAGTTAGAACCACTTATTCCAGCGCAAGTAAACAAGGGCTCAGATTGTCCTATGGTATCCATGGTGGCATGGATGCTTATTAGTTTTTTCATCTTGGAAGAACTTCCATATTATCCCATGTGTTCATCATACTGATTACCACTCAAATTAATATGTTGACTACAAGTGACAGCAAAAATGACAGCACTTTCATGTTGCACTTGTACCTAGTACTATAGCATATGCAAGCCATAAGAGAGGGAATACTTGTTTTTCTTTAATTTGTGGAGGTTTAACTTGCAGTGGCAGGAGTAGTCTTTCACCTTATTGTTGCTGAACCGAAGTGGACTGGACAAGCCATATAGAGCTAGCTATGCATTGGACGCAAAAGGAAGGGTGAGTGAAGGAATTCAAATAGTGGAGAGCTCTTTTAGGGGGTGGGGGTGAAGGACTGTGGCATGGAGAGACATGGCCCTTACTTTTTCTCCCCAGCAATCAACCCTTTGCACAGGTCCTCTTTTAGGGCATGGGGTTAATTAACTACTACCTCGTTTTTTAAATAGATGGACGCTGTTGACTTTTTTCTTCACATGTTTGACCATTCGTCTTATTCAAAAAATTTACGTAATTATATATTTATTTTGTTATAAAGTTGTTTTATACTCATTCATAGTACTTAAGTGTGATTTATATCTTATTGCATTTACATTAAAATTTTTGAATAAGACGAATGTCTTCAAACATGTTGAGAAAATGGTCAACGGGCGCGTCTTATTAAAAAAACGGAGGGTGTAATCTAGTTGTCCTTGCCTGTACAGGTCGCATGTCGTCTTATTGTTATGATATGCAGCAAATGGTTGTTTTGTTTCTTTGCAGGTTCCCCTCCATATGCAAACTCCCTCTTCTTCTTTACAAATGTAGAAAAAGTAATATGTACATGTTTTTTTTTTCCCATAGCACTTGTTTTTATACTATTTTTTCTCCTGTCTTGTTCTCTCGTTGGATACTATTTTTTCCTGAAGGTGTACTGTTTCAGTGAGCGCGTGTAGAAAGACAATTCATTCCAGCTTCTGCAATATATGTTCGCGAGGTTACCTAGAGAACGATGATGTTTTGCTGCATTTTTAGTTCATTCTCCTTGGGAACAACGTTTAATCCTCTATCCAGTCGGATGACAGGAAGCATTCTCGCCGCAATCATCGATGTAGTACTTGAAATCCTTTAACCCTATCCAACCCTCTTTAGAGGACCAGCTATTCGAGGCAATGGATGGCTTCTTGAATCTTTTGAGCGTAAATTCGCCACTGTCCATACTGGATCAAATAAGTTTTCAAGATAATCAAGTACCAGTTTCCATGATATAAATTGTTAGACCCATGCCAAGTGCCAGACCAAAGCTATAGCTAGTCAATAAAGCCCTGATTATTGATTTTTTTTTTTCATGCTTCGATTGAAACGACTCGTCAGTACATGGTTCGTGTCTGAGAGAAGCAAAAGAATGATGAAAAAGGGATGATTAATTAATTAATTTAACCACAATGCATGTACAGAAAGAAATACTATAATGTAAGCACATATCTATGGTCTATCACTAGCAAAGTAGCAAACTTTAATTAGTGCTTTCATGCTTGATGAAAAAGGGATGATTAATTAATTAATTTAACCACAATGCATGTACAGAAAGAAATACTATAATGTAAGCACATATCTATGGTCTATCACTAGCAAAGTAGCAAACTTTAATTAGTGCTTTCATGCTTGATGACTAGCTAGAAGTACTAGGCCGTGCAAATGTCTGCCCTAAACTTTCTCCCATCAAGATGACAAGAAGTAACATCTCAACAACCACGCAAGAAAGCATGAATGTTTGCAAGATGCTAGCTACTAGCTAGATGAATATATATAGGTATGATCAGATCGATGCAGGTACGCATGATAAAAACCATGCACGTAAAATTTCTCCAGAGTGAAGAAAAATGTCGTTAACCCTTACAAATTAAGAAGAAATACAAACGAAAGGGGGAAAAAATAAACAAGAAGATGGAAGCAAGCAAATCAAAATCATCTTCTCGCCAAGAACTTGTTGGCGATCGATGAATAAAAATGGATGCAAATCTAGGAACTAAAACTATCATCTCCCTCCTCGATCGCTGCAACCCAATGTGTACGTACGTACGTGATCCATTTCTGTAGCTTCCTACGACTGTTTCAAAACCCTACATGCATTCCTGTGTGTGAGCCGCCATTAATGTCGATCGTGACACACACGAGAGAGCTTGCTAGCTTACCCCATGCATGGTTAGCTATGGAGCTCTTTTCTTCCATGCTGTTCCACTCACCGGTGAGCTTTGATCCATCGATCACGACGATCCGATCATGGCCGCCACGCGCTTGCCCACACCAGAGGCTGCTCCTTCCACGCGAGGAAGACGCCGGCACCGGCCGACGAGTCGTCCGTGCCGGCCTCGCGCATCGACCACCCTTCCCTGTACCGGCGCAGCAGCGATCGCACGTCGTCGGCGACGTCCTCGCTGAATGCCACCGGAGAGAACCCGGCCGACCGCATGCGCCGCGCCCACGACGCCGCCGTCTCCCGCCGCTCCATCGACTCCGACGCCGGGCACGAGACCAAGTCGACGATGGCGCGCCCTGCTCCCCTCTCCAATGCCAGCCTCTCGTTGCTCGTCTTGGGGAAGCTCTCCTCGAGCGAATCCATGTACGCCGAGAAGAAGCGCAGGCCCTCGCCGAACACCTTGAGGAACGCCGCCTCCGTGTCGCCGCCTTCCTCCGTCGCCGACGACGCGTCGGGATCGGACGCCACCAGGTCCGCCTCCTCCTCGACGACGGTGACGACCCGCGGGTCCAGCCGGCGGAGCGACGCCGCGAACGCGTCGCGGCCGGCGGGCCCTGCCGGGAACCACGCCGCGCAGCGAGTTGACGCAGTTGACGGCGAGCGCGGTGGTGGCGCCGCCCTCGCGGAGGTCGAGCGCGTCGAGGTCGAGCTCCGCGAGGTCCCCGGAGTGGTGCACGGCGCGGAAGCGGAAGGGCACGCCCATGAGCCGCGCGAACTTCTCCATGCGCTGCCCGATCTCCCGCATGACGCGCTGCACCGCCGCCGTGGGCGCGGACGGCGCGGCGGACACCACGGTGGTGATCGAGAGGTGCGGCGTCTCGTCGGCGGACCGCGTGGCCAGCGCCTCCAGCAGCGTCGGCCACTGCGTGCAGAACGTGTTGCTCAGGTCGAGGATGTGGAACCGCTGCGGCTCCGACGACGCCGCGGCGGCGACCTCCAGGAAGGACTCGAGGATGGCGCCATTGGCGGCGACGTGCCCAAACGAGGACCAGGGGCTGAGCTCCTGGAACCGCAGCGCCGTGCGCCGCGTCGAGTCGAACGACGTGTTCCGGTCGGACGCCGCGGCGAGCGTGCGCAGCGTGCGCGGCCCGGACGCCGTGAGCCGAGCGAAACGCCCCTGCAGAAGTAGGAAGCCAGCTTCTGCTCCACGTCGCCGTACGGCGACGCGAGCTCTGAGCATCCACATGAGCTGCTGCACGCGCTGGCTGTCGCGGGCGGCCACCGACCGCGCGCACTCCAGCAGCAGCTGGCTAGCCCACCTCCCGCCGCCGCCGCCCCAACAGCGCCCGACGACGCTGTCCCGCCGCCGGACGACGACGCCGGGACGAGAAGTCGAGGTTGAGGTCGGGCGGGAACGACAGGTCCGCCGCCTCGAACAGGCCGTGCCGCGCCCGCCGCGGTGGACGAGCGTCGACAGCGGCGGCGTCGGCGCCGTCCCCGTGGGCGTGGACGACGCCGGCGGCTGCACCGGCGCGCCGTGGTGGAAGTGCCTCGACGACGACGAGGAGGAGAAGTCTTCATCCATGTACAGCTGGTGGTGCGGGGCGTTGCCGCATTCTTCTTGGTACGGCTCCAGGTAGTAGTACTGCGACGGCGGCGGCTGCTGGCCGCCGTAGTAGTACCCTCCGCCGCCTCCGCCGCCGCCGCCGCTGTTGCTGCTGTGGTGGTAGTAGCTGTAGGACGCGTTCGTCTGGTGCGACGACGACCTGGACCCGCTCGACGTCGTGCTCCTCGAGTTGTAGGACGCCGACTGCTGCTGCTGCTGCTGCTGCTGCTCGGAGGCGGCTTGGAGGCTAACCAACCTAAACAGCGTATCCATCTAAGCAACGGCGACGATGAGGAGGCGGCAACATATGGCGCGGTACAACCAAACAACGCGCGGTAACAAGGGGATTTTAATGGCGAGCCGAGCTGAGCTGAGCTGAGCTGAGCTAGCTAGTAGCAGCTACATAGCCTAGTAGGAGCCATGTAAATTGCGAGGTGTGTGGTGAGTGGCTTGGTGTTTGTGCTTTTGATGCTCCCTTTCTCTTTGCTTCTCTTTTGGTGAGATCGATAACATTTGAGTAGCTTTTGGCCGGATCGATGAGAGAAGGAGAGGAGGGTGGAGAGGGAGAGGATGAGAGGGAGGGGGATCGATGATGCCTCGCTCTGATTGGAGCTAGGGGTTCTTTAAATTTACCGGGGGCAGCAGCAGCAGGCAGCGGCAGTGGGTGTGGGCGCCTTTTGCTGCCTCTGCCTTTGCTTTGCTTGCTTTCTCCATCTCGATCTCACTGCCGAGGCTCGCCTTGCTTTTAGGTTTTTTTTGGTTGGCTTTGCTAACGAACTCAGAGAGAGAGAGAGAGAGAGAGCGCTACGCTCGCGACAGTGTAGGGGATGGATGGAGGAGGTGGACAGGTACTGTCACCCTGCAAGTAGGAGCACTGTTTATTATTTCCCCACCACTCTCAATTCAATTTATCACCATTGTTTTAAAAATTCAGTTTATCGCCTTTAGTTAGTGGAAGAGAGAGACACAATAGTGTCCAATCGATTCAAATACCGCGAGTTACTATGCGAGCGTACATGATCTCAGTGGTGGAGCCACCGCTCGACAACCCTAGGCGGCTAACTGACCCATCGGCGAACACATTATAAAATCGTTATGTTACTATTACTATGTTCATAACAAATACTCTCTAAAATTTTTTTGGCCCCACCGCTACATGATCTAGATCTAGAGAAATAGTCTTTTGTGGGACTAAAGTAATAGACACAACAAATCCATTAAACACGCAATCTATAAAAAGTTTAATGGTTGTGGCTCTCTCACAACTATGACGGACATTTAGCTAGAGCATTAGTCTTTTACCATGTGTAAGAATCTAGTGTAAAACACATTTCAAGCATCCAATATTATCTTGTATCCTAATTTCTTTTTTTGTCTCTTTTGGATCGATGAACTCCTCTTGCTTGCTTTGGTTAAGTTTGACTTATGTCTTTTCCTTTTGTTTTTTTACTCAATGTGATAGTCCTATGGTAGAAATACAAATCAAAATCCTATGTAATAGATTATTAAGAAATGTTGTAGTAACATTTACTCTAGTACATGGTTTATTTTTTCGATGGATTGTTGGATCCCAACCTCGGCGGTGCAATGGTTTTGTCAAATTTTGATGAAACTTTGCTCATATATATTGTTTGAAATTTGAATTTCTAAAAGACCATTCAAATTTTTAATCACAATATACTTTATCCTACGTGGAAACCTCATAATTTCATGGGTTTTGACCTGTTCCCTTTGGGAACACGAACATGCTCTTATACTCCCACTAGAATGGAGTGCGTGAACATATGCTTCGTGCCTCTATACTCCATGCCAGACCTAATATTGCACACAATTGTAAAGACTGTTACATTTCTAATTTTTTAACGTAAGAAAACAACTACAAAACCATTTACCCATTTTTATCTAGAATGGTAAAATTAATTGTTTCTACTAAAGAGACGTGTTTCATATATGAAATTAAGGTTGTTTTAAAAGGGAAAAAAATCAGGATTTATTGCTCATGTAGTCATGTGCTACGGCATTTGGGATATGAGTGGCAAATCTTGAAATGTCACTAAAATCTTGATCAAATTAGAACATATGAACAAGACTTATTCCCCATATACCCTATTTACATGTTGTTCGATTAATCCCTTTCACATGGCAATTGGAGGGTATTGGGCAATCAATTAATTTCACATGAGATTAAGGAGATTAATCCCACACCCCTTCAATCGAATAAACCCTTAAGATAGGAGGGATGTGAGCTGGGTTGGCTGATCAGATTGTGGTGTTAGCCAATAGACCCTAGGAGAATCCTATGAAAACTCTGTTGAGAACAAGTAGAATTTTGGAAGGGATTGATTAAAGAAATTGAAGGACTTCTACGGTACAATACACTAGTAATATATATTTCTGGCATATACAAAGATACATTAGGAATTTCCATGTACAGGTTCGTGTGAGCATGGTGGAGAGTGGGGAGTTGGGCATCATTGCTGCTGCCTCCTCCAGGTAGAGGAGCTAGCTAGGGTTTTGGGTGGGTCGGAAATTGAGAAGACGAAAGAAGGCAATTCGAATTAATTTACAGGCAGGCAGGCACAATAGCGTGGTGCGCGTGAACTTGCAGTGCGTGTGGCGTCTCTCTATGGCGGTATGGCCTATGATGGACGACAACTACGGGACTGGGGAATGAAATCAAGTGAGGAACACGTCTAGCATTGTGCATTTATGTACAACAGTTGTCTGCAAGCAAACATTTAGAAAGACAATTACCCCCTTTTCAATTTTATACTACAATTAATTTAAGTTGGTAGGCCAGTTAATCTACACCATCTGATCATTCATACTAATAAAATGTACTGTTTGTATTGATCCATATGTTATGAAACGAAGGTAGTACCGTATATAGATCTTCTCAGAAATTTATGTCTTCTCTCTGTTCCAAACTCTCCAAAATTCCTGTAAGAACCCCACGTTGAAAACAGGGCCTTTAATCTCACTAATCATGCTCTCTTAAGCAGCGCAACTCCAACATCTGATCAAAAACTAACACCGCACATTTTGGCCGTTCCAATTTCTGGACAAAAGCGATTCCCCCGTCGCCCCAACAATCCTGGGATACATCAAAAGACCAGCTAGTGCGCGCCTGAAATGACCGTTCAGGCCAGGACGACAGCAACCTACCTTGGAGGCTTTGTCAGGCATCAGCTGCATGCTGATATGAGTTGAGAGGAAAGAAAAATTATTCCCTAGCTTGCTGCATGCCATTATATTGCTCCCAATCTCCCATCGCATTGCCCATTTGCCCTCCAGTTGTGACTTGTGAAGAAGATACTCTACACAACAGCAGCAGCAGCAGCAGCAACAGCACGCAGTACGTACTGATACGTAGTAGTACGTACACTGGCGAGCCCATCAGTAGGCTGTACACATGCGCGACACATGAGAGAAAGGCTAAAAGAATATGGAGATCAGATCGAAGCAAGCAAAGGCAGCAGCAGCAAGCAGCAGTGTGATGCAGCAGCTAGCAACTAGCACGGCTGAAAAACAAAAGGGGCTTAGCTAGCAAGCAAAAAAGCTGGAGCTCGCACCGAGAGCACGGCGTGCACGCGGTGGCCATCATCGTTCGTCGTCAAGGCCGGCCGGCCACCACCACTACTGCAACCCAACCCATATATACAACTATATACTGGAGTAGTACATTCTTTGTGAGATCTCCCTTTTGGATAGTAGAGAAAGGTCCTAGATACACGGCCTTCTTTTGGATTAATTTGCCACGAATTTATCGCCCGGTTTCAATTCTCTCCTTTTGGAAGGCCAAAAAGACAGGGACCTGCATGCACATATGACTATAGTGAGTGACTATTATACCACCAACTTTCCTTTTCTCTTTTCTGAAGAACAAGAACCTGTCTAACATATCGTTTGATTAACATATATAATTATTATATCACGTACTAGTTGGGATGGACGCCGGCCGGCCGGCCGGCACTGTAGCTAGTCTATAGCTTAAGCTTTGTTGCTCCAAAAGAGAGAAATGTGCTCGTGTCTCTTTCGTGCTATGCAGTGCTACCGCTGCTGCTGCTGCTGCTGCTGCTGCACACAGCTGCATGCAGGTTTAGCTAGCAGCTGTTGCTACTGCTAGCTCTTCTCTCTCTTTACCTAATATCATATGCTAGATCGTGCAGTGATGGGGTCGTGGAAACGCAGGGGGACCTTTGCACTGTCCGGCCGGGTAGGTCGAGCAGACGAGCACTGTACTGACTGATAGAGAAGTTGTGTTGTGAGTTGGCGGTATTTGACTGTGTTGAGCTGTAGCAAAGCATGCAGTACGTGCAGCGGCAGCTGATGGTTTCGGCCATGATCAGGGGTTTGAAAGAGAGGGGAGAAGCTAGGCCTGGTCCGTTTGTTGATTGATAGATCGATATCGGTAGCTGATCGCTACTGAACTTTGATTGGGAAAACTTCTGAGAATTATCTGAACCCCGGCAACTTGGCACCATTCTTGCAGAGCGTACCTCCAATTAGAACACTAGCTAGTGTCTCTCTTTCATATCCATGGTCCATGCTCACATCTCACATGTTACCTTTTTTTTTTTAAGTTTTGTATAACGGTTCCAGCTTGTCCTGTCAGTCACAAATGTTGACGAACTGTTATCTCAGAAATTAAACGTGTTCATGGCTCCATATGGTGGGTTCTCTGCATACTACTACAGCTACACCCTGAAATATATTATGCAGCTAGACGGCTGGATGAACCGAGCAGTACTTCGAGAATTGCAGACATATAGTAATACGTACAATTTCATTTCGTATTCTAGTTAACGTATGCAGTCAGATATAAAACAAATTAACATGTACATATACAAAATTTGAAACTGAATATCTGGATCAAAGCATGCTTGAATATCTGGATGATCTCTATATTGATCCTTCTCCTGTAACTTGGAAAGCTATGCTTAAAAGATTGATGAGTTGACGTTAAGGCTTAGAATTTGAGATAGACCTTTGTTTCAATCATGGATTGGCGCTATGTAATTTTCATTCCTCACATAAACCCTGTAAATATTCCTTAATTTGATATTTACCGTGGGGGTCCTCCCTTACTGTTCTCCTGTAAAAAAAGTCTAAATCTCTGAGTTCAGGTGCAATCACCTTAGACGGCGAGCAACTCATTTGGAAGTGGGAAGCTTCAGGGCAATACTCCACCAAGTCAGCTTACATAATCCTCTTTTTTGGTCGTGAAATCTGCCCATCCAAGCCATTTTGAAAAGGAAAAAAAAACACGTGCCGCCGTGCTGTATTTTTCCTATTGGTTGCTTATCGCCGTTGTTGGACGGCATACAGGCTAAGCAAGCATGGCTTAATTGCCTCATCAGAGACGATCAACTACATCTAGATTGGTTACCCAGAGACCTTTTTGGGTGGATTATCATAAACACCATTGGCCAATCTTGGTGCTTCCTATCCAATCCACAATCGTTCTCACTGTGGCGGTACAACAGTAGGAAGTTGGTTATCAAAACCCCGAGGAAAGGATATAATACAATTGTCATTCTAGCCACGTCAATTTGGAAAGAAGGTAACAATAGGGTGTTTAACAACCAACACAAAACTCGGAGAAAGGTGGTTGGCGCAGCTGCAGAGGAAGTAACACGTTTACGCCCTATCTAAGCGGGTTTCCCCTCTCCTCTACGGGAGTCCTCAGGGATGCTAGCCTTGTGCCAACCGATGGCCCTATCGTGGTCACAAAACCATATACTCCCTCCGTATTTTAATGTATGACGCCGTTGACTTTTTAATAAACGTTTGACCTTTCGTCTTATTCAAAAAATTTATGTAATTATAATTTATTTTATTGTGACTTGATTTATCATCAAATGTTCTTTAAGCATGACATAAGTATTTTTATATTTGCATAAAAATTTTGAATAAGACGAATAGTCAAACGTTGGTTAAAAAGTCAACAGCGTCATACATTTAAATACGGAGGGAGTATATCGCAAGATCTAGCCATACATTTACATAGCCTTTGCTTGTGTATAAGTATCTCGGTCTTAATATAAAGATATGTAATTCTTTTATATATTTTCGAAAAGAAAAAAATCTGAAACCGAAACTGCGATCGATCTCATGTGTCATGTGTCGCGGAACGAAACAACCATCTCTCTGCGTAGGTAGCGCCGTGTCACAAACGAAGGGGGTGTAACCATCAATAATTTAGGCCAAGAAAGCAATATTAAATTACACTCATGCTGCAAATGTGCAATATATCTGTGTGAATGTATGTATATTCAGATCATGCATGGGGTCGACATGGGGTACCCTGTACCAACTACTGTACTGCCGCCGTAGATGGAGCAGCAAAAGTGACAAAATTCTCATACTTTGTACGCTTCCGTAGCAGCGTGCAGTGCATAGCATGGACGCCATGTGAATGAATTTGGCCTGATTTCGTTTTGCACCCCCGGTATGGCACGATAATACTGCAGCACATGGCATGTATGTACAGGTATATACCCTCAACAAATAGAATTTTCAGTCCAATGATGATCAGTGTGCCCCAGCTAGCATCCATATATGCCCAGTTTGGTTTGCCAGAAAAATTTCGCAAGCCAACAAAATGGACAGAAAAAAATGGCAGAAGAAATACATCCATATCATCTCAGAGTTGCCACTGTTGCAGTAGCTGTAGTTTCTTATCTAAACAACCTGTTTTTTCGTCCAGTTTCAGAAAGAAAAAAAAACTCATGTTTGAACGAGATGCATCTTTCTTGGGGAAAAGTCGGAAAACTAAATTAACCAGCTTTGCAACCCCAATGATGAAGAGAATCTCTGAAGTGGATTCATCCGGGAGGCTCAGAATTTGCCTTTCTTTTTCTCTCTTCTCGACGCGACGACGCAGTCATAAGTACTTGTAGCTTTGTGCTGCCATGTATGCCGGGAACTTCTTTTTCTTTCTTTCTTTCTTTCATTCTTCCTCCTCCTCATTTGAATCGATCGAACAAGCAGGAGGCCAAAGTACGGCGACATCATGATTCTGCACTCGTCTCAGGACTCAAAGCAATCACGCATGCACATATAAAAAAAACGGCCGCTGTTCATCACTGTCTTTTTCTCTGGTTTGTCGTCTCCCCGTTCTTCGATGTTCAACGACACCATCCATCGCCTTTCCTACCACCGGCCGTAAACCCGCGCTCATGCGGGCAAAAGACCTACACAATTAACTAGAGCTTGTTCGGATTGAGACCGTCGTAAAGATGACCATGATTCTTGGTAATGATAAATTTACACTTTGGACATTAATTTGAGCTGAAGCTGATAGGCCGTGAAAAAAAATAAACGAAGCAAACTAAAAATAATTTACGAATAAACTTTTATATCTATGTTATTAGCACGGTAAAAGTCAAGGATTGATAATCTATACCACAATAGAAAAACCCAAAATTAACTCTAAAATTATCTTTCAAAATTTTAATTTTGGTCACAACTGATAGGCCAACAACTAGATGGATTGATATTGCCATTTTTGTTTCCTTTGGTATGGTTAACATAGGCAACAAACCAAACAACTCATCAACACAATTTTTTTTCTAAGGAATTTTGGGGTAGTTTACTCGCCATGGTATGAAAAAACATGAACTCATTAAAACTTCTCAAAAGCGCCAATTTTCATAAGAATTTCGATACAGTTTGTGTAACCCAATAATCTTTTGTTCCGAGGTCATCCTTGCTTGGAACAATGGTGTGTTTATGTTTTTTGAAAAATTGGTAGGAACCCTAAACTACTTAAACTCTCAAGGTGATATTAAACCACCACCATTACACCATAACTGGGCCACGTGGACCAACATCAGAACCACTACGGACTCCAAACGAGTTGGGTGTTACAGTCGACTGTTTTTTATTTCAGACTTTAGAGGCATATATCTATCGCCCCTTGCCAAAATTTCTTATAGGATTTCAAGCCTCCAAAATATCCATATTTTACTATATTTTCATTACAAGTGGGGCTTAACAATCTCAGTCACCTTTGGTGCTATGCTAAAAAAGAACTCATTCTCATTTTCATTTTAACTGCTGATGTACAGAGTACCCACCAAATCAAAGCCTTTACAGCTAAGAGATCCATGTTTGTTATAAGAATTTCTGACATGTTTTTTTTTCATTTGTATGAATTATTAAAGTATTACTATTCCTTATCAGCTGCAAACCACCTGTGACAAACTTTTTGTTGGTAATATTCCAATGACGGTGCTTCATGATGCATTAGTCAACTCATTTCATCTTCTCCAAACAGAAAAAGGCAGAATTTACTGTCCAATCAAAACAGTCTAGACCTGGAAAAAAGATATCCATGGACCATGATCCCCCATCTGTCCTTGCAAAATGGGACATGATCCCCTCCATTTCCTCCTCCCCCAGCTTCTTCCCTTGTGCCATGGTCCAAGATCTACAACAAGGTGGTGGTGTAATGGGCCATGATGCATCAAGCTAGCCCCCCCATAGAGCAGTGCAGGGTTTTGCCTTTTCGTTTTGGAAATAAAAACCGATCCTCACCGGTTTATCAGAAACCAACAAAAACCGAAGACTTTCTATCAATGTCATATGAAAACCAGCTAAAACCGATATGTTTCTATAAACCGAGACATAGCGGTTTTACAAAAATCGGTCGGTTTTGTGAATCCTGGTGCAGTGCAGCCACACTCTCGAGCTGTGGTTAGTGATAGCCAGCTCAAAGCTGCAGCTAGCTGCAAACAACACTATCCCCGGCCTGGCCCTGGCCATGCCTCCCATGATGCGGCTCATCTGCAGACAGCGAGCATTGCCATGCAATTGGTTGCTTTGCTAGCTGAAGCTTTCTTTCGTGTCACCTCACGCCCCCTGTTCCTGCATGAACGCTGAATGCATATGCCCAAATTATTCTGTTGCCACTGTTGGTAGCAAATTGTTGTTGGCCATTTTCGGTTGTCAGGCGGCCAACAGTGTGTGTATTAATTGGGGACAATGCGTCATAGCTTAGCTGGAGAAATTTGGAATGATGGATTGGTCACTGGTCAAAAAAAAACTCAAAAGGTGTGGTTTGTGTTTTCTCAGGGGAGGGGGAAACCTGAAATGGGGTAAGGTTGTGTGTGCTGTTGGATCATATGATCACTGACCAGTGCTAGCTTATGATAAGTCAGGTTTTTCTTAACGATTTTTATGGAAGGAAGACGCACATGCGCACCACACTCACACCTGCAAATGTGTTTCCTAACACGGTCTCAATGAGATGGAGGTCAGCCTCACTAAATTTCTATTGAAAACACACCATATACGTAATATTTATGGGTATAAAAATTAAACATTATTGAACTATTTATCCAACCATACGTGTAATCTGATCGCATAGTTTACATGGTCGAAATGACATCTCCAAAATATTTGCCTAATTTGAACAGGGGACTTTTTGCCTGATAACAGTGCAATGCCTGCATAATTTATAACTAACCAGCCTTGCTTTGATTTAGCAGCAATTGATCTACAACTTCTCTTCATCTTTTTTAGGGTGCCAGATATCACATGCATGGTGGATTGGTGGCCCATCCAACACCAACAGAAGCAAATTAAAGAACAGAAAGGAAAGTATTGGTGGCATATTAATTAAAGATATTCGTTTGCTTTGATTTATTGCAATGCCACCTGCAGGAGTCTAGTACATTCATGTACGGACGTACCATATGCATTGAGTTGGTATTGATTTGGTGAACACATCCCCTGTATTGAAGTTTCTGCAGACACTAGTTCATCTAAGGTGACAACATTGCTCACCGGCTCACCAAGTTTAGAACACTGGAATTTCCTTTTATTCATAAAGAACGCTAGAATGTTTCGGATTCTTATGAAGAATGATTTGGGAGAGGGTCTTAAGTAGGCTGAACTACAACGAAATTAACCAGACGCATGATGTAGATGAGCAGCTGTTGGACTGATGGATCAGAAGGACGTCTCAAGGTGAAAAAGATAGAGCCAAAGCAAAAAAAAAAAAAAAAAAAAACAGTTCACATGCTAGTAGCATGGGAAATATGGTATGAGCGGAACATACGAGTATTCCGAAATCAGGAAAAATCCCTGCCGCAGCTTCTAGACAAGATACAGGACGAAATCAAGCTATGGAAGATATGTGGAGCTACAAATATCGCGAGATTATCGGCCTAGGATGCGTTGTTTAGTAGCTTCTTGTTTCCTCTCTCTTTCTCTTTCACCGTTTTGGTAATCTTGTAAATACTTTTTTCTCTCCTACTTAATATAACACCAGCTTTGCTGACTTCAGTTTTTTAAAGAAAACAATAATTTATTCATGCACAGTTCTGAAAAAAAAATGTGTTTTAACTTCATTCTTTCCAAATGGAGACCCGTTCTTTCTAATAATGTGGATGAAGGCTAATAGATGATCAACTTGTTTATAGGAAGTAGTACTATCATCAACCTTGTAAATAGCTTAGAATGGATGGACTAAACAATATTGATGTTTTTTTTTTTGAGAAATCATACTTTTGAAAGCTTGACATAGATAGTATCCGAATAATATTGGCCCAATAAACATTTAGAACAAGGCCACAAATACATAACTGCACTGGTCCCCTAGGAATAAGTCCACTTGCGCCCCCCCCCCCCTCTCACCTCAACTTTCCGTCGAGTTTGTTTAACATTTCTTTTCTCCAATATCATAAATCTTCACCTTAAAACTATACAAAAACCATGTAATTTGGATCCAATAGAAATATGGATGTCTGAGTTTGCTAAAGTGACATCGTAGCCAGAAAAAGAAAATAATAAAATATGTGGTGCCCACATGTTAGTGAAAAGAAAAAAATATATATGGGACCCACGCCACGGCCACACGCTGTGCACTTGCTCGCGCCGTGGTCGGGAAAGGAGGAGAGGCATCTCTGTGGCGGCGCCATCCACCGTGCACATCGGAGGGGGTGGGGATGGTGACGCCGACAGCGATTGGAGGCACGCAAAATTTTCCATATCCGCAAAGACATGGACGAGCACAGGTTTAGGTTCCGTGATCCCCCGCCTCCCGTGCGACAGCGTCCACAAGGCCACCATCGACTCGTCCAAGGCCACACCACGCCGTCTGGGAAGCAAGCAAGTAGTAGGGGTAAAAAGAGAGCATGTAAACCCCACATATATTTTTCCTCTCACTTATATGTAGGCCTCACATATTTTTTATTTTCTTTTTGCTGACTAGGATCCCACGTCAGCGAAACGAGACATCCATACTACTATGGGACCCAAATTACACGGTTTTGTATAGTTTAGGGTTGAAGGTTTCTGGTATTGGAGATAAATGATGTCAAACAAACTCGACACAAAGTTGAGGGATAGAAAGTGGACTTATATTTCATAGTTCACATACTTAGTTGAGTTGGATGGTATTGGTGGACCGGAGAAGGCCCAATTCTGACCCATCCAACATCTAACACATTTTTACTTGCTCTAAGAGGCGTACAAACTTTTGGCATAACAGAGTGTTGCATGAGTCTGAACTCCATTGTTCTGCGGATAAGCCATCTCAAACTCGATCAGGCATCACCAATATTCTCCACACATATTCCTCACGAAAACAAATATTCTCCTTTTATATAGTTGCATGAACCTGGGGATAAGAACAGGGAGTCATTTACAGACTTACAATATCTTTACATATGAACTTACTTTAACTTAATTCTTAATCTCCATTGTCAATAAAAAATAAATAAACTATCTTTTCCCATCACAAGCAATACACACTGCTTCTAAGGCACGCTGAACCTGTCGGATCAGGGTTTATGGATGTCAGTAGCAAGTCTCCATTTTTGGATGAGGTTTAGATAAGCCATTGCCAATTTGGTCGGATCAGTCATCGTCAATATCTCCGACATATTCCTCGCCAAGATACAATATTCTCCCTTGGACGGTTGCACCTGAAGATCAACAGTAATCTGTTACACTTTTACATTCAGATCTCACTTTTTCACTTAATTTAGTTTCAATCTTAATCTTTAGCAGAGCATTAGAAAGCTACCTAGAGGACTTATACTTGCCTCCGAAAAATTAGTCCAGCTGTTTGCACTAAGCACACCTATACTACCAGAGATTACTTTCTACTATCCCTAAATGCCACCCGCAGTTCTACTCGGTTTTCTTCTTAGGCCTGAACATCTCATCACATCAATCATGCTGATCGATCGAATACGCATTTCATCAGACAAGAGTAGCTAGACAACTTTGGAGACCTTGACACACATGTCACAAAGTGCCCGTCTCATTAGGGGAAATCTAATATCCCCAAACATCCAATCCAACAATTTCAGATTGGTTTCAGGCAATTCTTCCTTACCACTTGCGTACGAAGGCATAATACTTTTGGGGTTCAATCTTTCTGGAAGAAAAAAAAACTGGATGCCGAACTACAAAGGACCACTCCACTGACACCTAAAAGGAAGTGGAACAAACGAGTCTAGCAAGAGATAAGCAATCAGGTTGATAAGGTATTCTATTGAAGTTTCATGGTCCAAATGAACACTTTATGATTCGTGATCATGCTTCCAGTTTTTAATGCTCCAGTGTAAACCGTCTGGTGAGTCAAAGCTGGCAATTCGCAAAAAAAATGGTTATAATTATGTACTTTAATGTTTATATAGCACCTAAGGGCTGCAGATCGACCGTAGGCTAGAACCAAAGCCCAACAAGATTCTCATTCCCAGTGGGTTTCAGGATTAATATGCCGATCTGTTTGATGGATACAAAAGGTGCTAATAATGTGAAGTAATATAATATTTAAGGAGCAGTGGTCATAACAATTCCGATGTAAAAACAACATGGAACTCATTGGAAATATATATATGAAACACACGCTCCAGGAAATAAAATTGCCTTTGATTAATTACTAGATTCCTGCTAGTGTTGTTAATTAGTTCATGTCATCTAACGTGAGACGTGGCCCAGTTCAACATCATGTAGTGTGTGGCTCGCCTCAACCACTCAACCCAGCTTGGCTCTGCAAGCTTCAGCAGCCCGAACCCGGCCTGTTTATGTAAGCAACTATAGCTGGGTCAACCGGGCGGCTCGGGCCCTTTTGAGCATTCAGGACCAGTCCAAGCCCAAACAAAGGTCCTGTTCGGCAAGCTGGTTGCGGCTGTGGCCGCGCCGTATGCGCGCGCACTATTGGTGTCGGTTGTGCCGCAGCCGTAAGACAGTAGCTGAACAGGTAAAAACAAAAAATAACCCGTGCTCTGCTAATTAGGTAGACTAGATAGTAAAAACTTCATAAAGAAACACAAACAGGTGGTTTTTCTATGCCCGGTCTGAAATAGTACAGACTTTTGAATATAGGGTTTGATTATAACTTATGTATAAAGTACCTTTAATAATAAAATAAGTCATGGTAAATACTAACATAGTTTTTTTTCAATAAGGTGAATAGTCAAACATCATGTCTAAAATTCAACAATGCCATATATTTGAAAACATATATGTATATTGTAAAATTGTAAGTCTAACCTAAAGCTCATAGTTAAGTAGCCATGCGGGCCTGAGATGGTCTTGCTCTGCATTACACTAGGGTTGAAAGTAGATTCGTGTATTCTCATGTTCTATGTATAATAAGTATTAACTTATTTGGAAAATAAAACCGATGAGTCCTTATTTGTTATTGGCATATTGCAATACCATATTCGCATTAATATTTCATTGAAATGTAAACCCTGTACACACGTATGTCTTTGAAATAGTAGGGGGAAATAATAGAAGAGGCCACCATCCAAAGATAGATAAAGATTTTTATCAAGATTAAAATAGGACAAATTGTCGGTGAACATCCAAGAATTAAAAGTTAACGCAGCCTCAGTCACATAATTAGCATGTTCACATTCAATCCTAGTAGGGGTAAGCACGCGCTCAAAAAAATAATAATAATCTGAAACTATTTTTTGATGAAGGTTCTATGTGATTTATCAAACGCTCTCCTTCTCTTAGAACAATGTCACGTTTCCACGCACTTGCATGTGAACGAAGTGTGCATATTCCCCGTAATATTTTCCAAAGAAAACCAAGGCCCCCCTTTTTCTTAAGAAAACAAGAAAACCAAGCCCGTATAAGCAGCTTGACTCCCGCGTCCACCACTTAACCATATTACGACCGAGAAGAAACCGCCCACAGGCCAGCGTGTGAACGAATCAACACACGCGGAGCGCGACCGAATTAACCCCCCTTGCCCCCAACGTCATCAGATGGAACAAATTCCCCTCGGTTTAGTGTTAAACGTGCCACAAATCACCTCCTAATCACTAATTTTTTTCTCTCCCATCCTCTCGCCGAAACCACCCAAAACCCAAAAGAAAACGGAAACATAAGAGCAGATACAATAACGGGCTATTAGCTAACTATAAACATATTTTAATGAGATAAAAGATGAGAGAGAAGAGCAACTGGCTACAAACAAATATGTAGCCAGCTGCAGCACGAACTCTAAGACGCAATGTGTATATGACAGATAGGACTATATGTTAATAGCATAGTAAGCAACTATTATATAAATATGCTACTTCCTCCGTCCCGAAATTCTTGACGTTTTAAGGTTTCTAATCCAAATTAGTGAGCAAACAAAATGACCAAGTTACCCTCATTCATTTGATTAGTAATCATTTCATTCAAGTGTACATGCATTCCCAGAAGGTCCAGAGATATTTTCTTATTGCAATATTCCCACAACTCAACGACACGTGGTAGACTCCCAGTTCACATTGGCGCCATTTGCCACAAAAAGTACACAGTGCAAAACCATCATTAGCAGATTCAAACATTTGAATCGGTAAAACGGCATCTTTTTTGGACAACACCAGGATGGTAAAACGACTAAAATTTTAGGACGGAGGAAGTATTAAATTGACTATAGATAAATTGGAGCCAACAGCGAGCCACTCTAGCAAGAAAAAGAAAACGACCCAACCTTCGCCACTAATCAACCGGAGGACGACGAACCAACCAACCACTCTTCCTCCTGACAAAAGCAACCCCACTCCTCCTACCTGTCCCCGCACAATCCCCAAGGCGCAAACGCGTGCCCCACCTGTCACCCACACGTACCCTGAGGCTGTCAGATTCGATCCTTAGCCATGTTAATTTAGGGCAATTAAACTGTAAGCCATGGTCCAGTGCTTAGCCGTGGCGAATATATGCTCCCTCCCCTAAACAAAGCTTGCGAACGACGTACACCATCCGATCGATCCATCAAACCAGACGGCTAGCTGGAGGCGACTATTGTGAACTTGTGAGAGAGTGAGCTTGCGACCCACGGGCTGCACGTTGCCATCCATCGGTCGGATCGTTGTGATCCGTCGATCCAGTCAAGTCGCAGGAACCGTGAAAAGATCGGCCGATCCCACATACTTTACATGGTCGAAATGACATCTCCAAAATATTTGCCTAATTTGAACAGGGGACTTTTTGCATGATAACAGTGCAATGCCTGCATAATTTATAACTAACCAGCCTTGCTTGATTTAGCAGCAACTGATCTACAACTTCTCTTCATCTTTTTTAGGGTGCCAGATATCACATGCATGGTGGATTGGTGGCCCATCCAACACCAACAGAAGCAAATTAAAGAACAGAAAGGAAAGTATTGGTGGCATATTAATTAAAGAGATTCGTTTGCTTTGATTTATTGCAATGCCACCTGTAGGAGTCTAGTACATTCATGTACGGACGTACCATATGCATTGAGTTGGTATTGATTTGGTGAACACATCCAGTATTGAAGTTTCTGCAGACACTAGTTCATATAAGGCCGTGTTTAGTTGCAAAATTTTTCTTCAAACTTCCAATTTTTCCATCACATCAAAACTTTTCCACACACATAAATTTTCAATTTTTCTATCACATCATTCCAATTTCAACCAAACTTTCAATTTTAACGTGAACTAAACACTCCCTAAGGTGACAACATTGCTCACCGGCTTACCAAGTTTGGAAGACTGGAATTTCCTTTTATTCAGAAAGAACGCCAGAATGTTTCGGATTCTTATGAAAAATGATTTGGGAGAGAATCCTAAGTGGACTGAACTGTAACGAAATTGACTAGACGTGATATAGATGAGCCGCTGTTGGACCGGTGGATCAGAAGGGCATCTCAAGGTGAAAAAGACATAGGCAAAGAAAAAAAAAAGTTTACATGCTAGTAGCATGGGAAAATGGTGTGAGCGGAACAGACGAGTATTCCGAAATCAGGAAAAATCCCTGCCGCAGCTTCTAGACAAGATACATGATGAAATCAAGCTATGGAAGATATGTGGAGCTACAAATATCGTGAGATTATCGGCCTAGGATGTATTCATTGTTTAGTAGCTTCTTGTTTCCTCTCTCTTTCTCTTTCACCGTTTTGGTAATATTGTAAATACTTTTTTCTCCCCTACTTAATATAACACTAGCTTTGCTGACTTCGGTTTTAAAAAAAAAACAATAATTTATTCATGCACAGTTTCTTAAAAAAAATGTGTGAACTTCATTCTTTCCAATTGGAGACCCGTTCTTTCTAATAATGTGGATGAAGGCTAATAGATGATCAACTTGTTTATAGGAAGTAGTACTATCATCAACCTTGTAAATAGCTTAGAATGGATGGACTAAACAATATTGATGTTTTTTTTTTGAGAAATCATACTTTTGAAAGCTTGGCATAAATAATATGCGAATAATGTTGGCCCAATAAACATTTAGAACAAGGCCTCAAATACATAACTGCACTGGTCCCCTAGGAATAAGTCCACTTGCGCCCCCCCCCCCCCCCCCCCCCAAATCTTCACCTTAAAACTATACAAAAACCATGTAATTTGGATCCAATAGAAATATGGATGTCTGAGTTTGCTAAAGTGACATCGTAGCCAGAAAAAGAAAATAATAAAATATGTGGTGCCCACATGTTAGTGAAAAGAAAAAAATATATGTGGGACCCACGCCACGGCCACACGCCGTGCACTTGCTCGCGCCGTGGTCGGGAAAGGAGGAGAGGCATCTCTGTGGCGGCGCCATCCACCGTGCACATCGGAGGGGGTGGGGATGGTGACGCCGACAGCGATTGGAGGCACGCAAAATTTTCCATATCCGCAAAGACATGGACGAGCACAGGTTTAGGTTCCGTGATCCCCCGCCTCCCGTGCGACAGCGTCCACAAGGCCACCATCAACTCGTCCGAGGCCACACCACGCCGTCTGGGAAGCAAGCAAGTAGTAGGGGGAAAAGGAGAGCATGTAAACCCCACATATATTTTTCCTCTCACTTATATGTGGGCCTCACATATTTTTTATTTTCTTTTTGCTGACTAGGATCCCACGTCAGCGAAACGAGACATCCATACTACTATGGGACCCAAATTACACGGTTTTGTATAGTTTAGGGTTGAAGGTTTCTGGTATTGGAGATAAATGATGTCAAACAAACTCGACGCAAAGTTGAGGGATAGCAAGTGGACTTATATTTCATAGTTCACATACTTAGTTGAGTTGGATGGTATTGGTGGACCGGAGAAGGCCCAATTCTGACCCATCCAACATCTAACACATTTTTACTTGCTCTAAGAGGCGTACAAACTTTTGGCATAACAGAGTGTTGCATGAGTCTGAACTCCATTGTTCTGCGGATAAGCCATCTCAAACTCGATCAGGCATCACCAATATTCTCCACACATATTCCTCACGAAAACAAATATTCTCCTTTTATATAGTTGCATGAACCTGGGGATAAACAGGAAGCATTACAACTTTAATACTTTACATTGATATCACTTTAACTTAATCTTATCTCCATTGTCATAAAAAAAATTAAACTTATCTTTCCAGCACAAGAAAACACACTGCTTCGAAGGCACGCGAAACTCCTCGTCGGATCAGGGTTTATGAGTCAGTAGTCAAGTCTCCATTTTTGGATGAGTTTCAGATAAGCCATTGCAATTTGGATCGATCAGTCATCGTCAATATTCTCCAGACATATTCCTCGCCAAGATAAATATTCTCCTTGGACGGTTGCACCTGAAGATCAAAAGTACTGTTACCACTTTACATTCATCTCACTTTGTTTCACTTTAATTTAGTTTAATCTTATCTTTACAGCATTAGAAAGCTACCTAGACTTATACTTGCTCCTGATTAGTCCAAGCTTGTTGCACTAGCACACCTATACTACCAGAGATTACTTTCTACCATCCCTAAATGCCACTGCATTTCTACTCGTTTTCTTCTTAGCCGAACATCTCATCAACATCATCATGCTGATCGATCGAATACGCATTTCATAGACAAGAGTAGCTAGACAACTTTGAGACCTTGACACCAATGTCACAACAGTGCCCTCTCATTAGGGGAAATCTGATATCCCAAACATCCAATCCAACAATTTCAGATTTTTGTTTCAGGCAGATTCTTCCTTACCACTTGCGTACGAAGGCATAATAACTTTTGGTTCATCTTTCTTGAAAGAAAAAAAAAAACTGATGCCAACTACAAAGGACCACTCCACTGACACTCTAAGGAGGAAGTGAACACACAGAGTCTAGCAAGAGATAAGCATAAGGTTGATAATGTATTCTATTGAAGTTTCATGGGTCCAAATCACACTTATATGATTCGTGATCATGCTTTCAGTTTTTAATGCCCAGTGTACCGTCTGGTGATCACAAGCTGGCAATTGCAAAAATAATGAGTTATAGATTAGTACTTTATGTTTATATAGCACCTAAGGGCTGCAGATCGACCGTAGGCTAGAACCAAAGCCCAACAAGATTCTCATTCCCAGTGGGTTTCAGGATTAATATGCCGATCTGTTTGATGGATACAAAAGGTGCTAATAATGTGAAGTAATATAATATTTAAGGAGCAGTGGTCATAACAATTCCGATGTAAAAACAACATGGAACTCATTGGAAATATATATATGAAACACACGCTCCAGGAAATAAAATTGCCTTTGATTAATTACTAGATTCCTGCTAGTGTTGTTAATTAGTTCATGTCATCTAACGTGAGACGTGGCCCAGTTCAACATCATGTAGTGTGTGGCTCGCCTCAACCACTCAACCCAGCTTGGCTCTGCAAGCTTCAGCAGCCCGAACCCGGCCTGTTTATGTAAGCAACTATAGCTGGGTCAACCGGGCGGCTCGGGCCCTTTTGAGCATTCAGGACCAGTCCAAGCCCAAACAAAGGTCCTGTTCGGCAAGCTGGTTGCGGCTGTGGCCGCGCCGTATGCGCGCGCACTATTGGTGTCGGTTGTGCCGCAGCCGTAAGACAGTAGCTGAACAGGTAAAAACAAAAAATAACCCGTGCTCTGCTAATTAGGTAGACTAGATAGTAAAAACTTCATAAAGAAACACAAACAGGTGGTTTTTCTATGCCCGGTCTGAAATAGTACAGACTTTTGAATATAGGGTTTGATTATAACTTATGTATAAAGTACCTTTAATAATAAAATAAGTCATGGTAAATACTAACATAGTTTTTTTTCAATAAGGTGAATAGTCAAACATCATGTCTAAAATTCAACAATGCCATATATTTGAAAACATATATGTATATTGTAAAATTGTAAGTCTAACCTAAAGCTCATAGTTAAGTAGCCATGCGGGCCTGAGATGGTCTTGCTCTGCATTACACTAGGGTTGAAAGTAGATTCGTGTATTCTCATGTTCTATGTATAATAAGTATTAACTTATTTGGAAAATAAAACCGATGAGTCCTTATTTGTTATTGGCATATTGCAATACCATATTCGCATTAATATTTCATTGAAATGTAAACCCTGTACACACGTATGTCTTTGAAATAGTAGGGGGAAATAATAGAAGAGGCCACCATCCAAAGATAGATAAAGATTTTTATCAAGATTAAAATAGGACAAATTGTCGGTGAACATCCAAGAATTAAAAGTTAACGCAGCCTCAGTCACATAATTAGCATGTTCACATTCAATCCTAGTAGGGGTAAGCACGCGCTCAAAAAAAAAAATAATCTGAAACTATTTTTTTATGAAGGTTCTATGTGATTTATCAAACGCTCTCCTTCTCTTAGAACAATGTCACGTTTCCACGCACTTGCATGTGAACGAAGTGTGCATATTCCCCGTAATATTTTCCAAAGAAAACCAAGGCCCCCCTTTTTCTTAAGAAAACAAGAAAACCAAGCCCGTATAAGCAGCTTGACTCCCGCGTCCACCACTTAACCATATTACGACCGAGAAGAAACCGCCCACAGGCCAGCGTGTGAACGAATCAACACACGCGGAGCGCGACCGAATTAACCCCCCTTGCCCCCAACGTCATCAGATGGAACAAATTCCCCTCGGTTTAGTGTTAAACGTGCCACAAATCACCTCCTAATCACTAATTTTTTTCTCTCCCATCCTCTCGCCGAAACCACCCAAAACCCAAAAGAAAACGGAAACATAAGAGCAGATACAATAACGGGCTATTAGCTAACTATAAACATATTTTAATGAGATAAAAGATGAGAGAGAAGAGCAACTGGCTACAAACAAATATGTAGCCAGCTGCAGCACGAACTCTAAGACGCAATGTGTATATGACAGATAGGACTATATGTTAATAGCATAGTAAGCAACTATTATATAAATATGCTACTTCCTCCGTCCCGAAATTCTTGACGTTTTAAGGTTTCTAATCCAAATTAGTGAGCAAACAAAATGACCAAGTTACCCTCATTCATTTGATTAGTAATCATTTCATTCAAGTGTACATGCATTCCCAGAAGGTCCAGAGATATTTTCTTATTGCAATATTCCCACAACTCAACGACACGTGGTAGACTCCCAGTTCACATTGGCGCCATTTGCCAAAAAAGTACACAGTGCAAAACCATCATTAGCAGATTCAAACATTTGAATCGGTAAAACGGCATCTTTTTTGGGACAACGCCAGGATGGTAAAACGACTAGAATTTTAGGACGGAGGAAGTACATTGTTGGTAGATGGCAGTGAGCCATCGATCGAGTGAGTGATGCGTCACATAGCTAGCTTCCTTTCGATCTGATGCATGTGTACGTGCTCTCCGGCGATGGAGATCGATGGAGCTATATGTGCTTAATTTGGAGCCTATTGGTTGTACCATGCATGCATGCAGATGCTGGCAGTATATAGTCTTTAGGGATGCAGGTCCTCTATGTCAGTGAGCAGTACTGTACATGCAGTCTGCATGCAGAGGATCTCAGTTGAGTCTTTAGATACATGTTTGCCTGCGTGTACTGTGGTCTGTGGAGAGGATGTGTGAAGAAGCCTCCCATGCAATTGAGCTCAAAATTCTAGTGTTTCATCAACCATTTTGTAAAAAAGTACTACTCCCTCCGTTTTTTTATACAAGAATCCATTAACTTTTAAAATACATTTGACCATTCATTTTATTCAAAATATTTATGTAATTATGTTTTTATTGCTACTTGATTTATTGTCTAATGTTTTTTTAAGTATGACTTAATTTTTTTATATTCACACAAAAAGTTGAATAAGACAAATATTTAAACGTTTATCAAAAAGTCAACGACGTCATATATTTAAAAAGGGAGATAGTAGTAGCTACTCTCTCCGTTCCATAATATTATAACCTAGGACTGGATGGGATGTTTCATATAGTACGATGAATCTCGTTGCACTATGAAACGTCTCATCCAGTCATAGGTTTTAATATTATGGGACGGAGGGAGTAGCTACTTAGCTAGTTAGGTTTCAGAATGCATGTGATCTATATATACTCCCTCCGTTTCACAATGTAAGTCATTCTAGCATTTCCCACATTCATATTGATGTTAATGAATCTAGACATATATACATCAATATGAATGTATGAAATGCTAGAATGACTTACATTGTGAAACGGAGGGAGTATCTATGAGAGAGACTCCTTGAGAGCCTGGACTAGCTAGCTACATTATCATCGATCGATTTGGGTTGGAACATTATCCAGTTAATTAGATGGATCGTGTGCTTAAACTTTTTTTCCCACAACCACCATGAAATTAAAGACGATCATCGTGGCAAGGGACAACAATGGCCAAAATCGGTGAACATATATATCTCTCCTTGGTTTTAGACCAAGTAAACTTCACAACAAGGCCTCGCCGCCGTCGCCGCGCCACCACCACCACGCCGCCGCCGCCGCCGCGGCGTCGCTCGAGTTCCACCTCTTCAACGCGCCCTACCTGTCGCTGCCCATGGGCGTCAGGAGCGTCGTCAAGACGGCCGACTGCCTGCTCAAGGCGGTGCGCACCGGCGTCGCCGCCGTCGGCCGGTGGCACGGCAAGGCGCTCAAGAACGTGGCCTACGCCAACTGCATCCTCGGCTACACGAGGCTCGAGAGCAGCAGGAGGTTGTGAGAGAGATCGACCACGAAGACGACGACGAATGATACGTGTACCTAGCTATCCATCATCTGATCATCACCATGGAGGAATTCAATTCGAGGAGAACAATAAATTAAGCATCTGGCACACGAGGATGCACGGTTTAGGCTGCCCTGCATGCTTGCTTGCTCTGTAAATGTTAAAAACGCTTTTGCTAATTGTGAATTATCTAGCTACTACTGTTCTTTTTGTCATGGCCTGTTGACTTTGCCCAGTTACATGCGTGTTAACTAGTTCAAATGTTCAATAGATCTCTACGCATGCATGAACGGTTTGAGAATCATCTTTCTCAGTTAATTAAGTCGTGTATGCTAGTACGGTGTATAGATGTGTTGAACTAAAACCTTTGAAATGGAGGAAATTTAAAGGAATTTTAGACGAGTTGAACTAAATCCTATGAAATTTCCATGAAATTCTTATGATTTAATAAAGGAGCATGAACCAAGTAGAGCATGTAGGTTAACTTGCAAACCCACTCTAGTTCATTTTTTTACTAGTACGGTGTACAGATGTGTAATTTTGACTACAAAATAGATGCATATTGAACCATTAATTATGAGAGATTGGGTTAATGGACTAAGTGCATATTTAACACATATTTTCTCCGTCTCATAGAAAACCAAGTACATCCTGTACTAGCTTAGTTTTTACGGAATAAAAATAGCTCATAACTTAGCAAAAATATAAGATGGGGGAGAGATATAAAAGAGGTCTCTTTGTGGTTGACTTGTGTTTTGGCCGAGAATATTATGCGGACAAAGGCGATGGTGTAGCCTCGCTCCCCAAGGCCCTTGCTGGTAGATAGAGTAGACCTAGGCTGTGTTTAGTTGGATCCAAAGTTTGGATTTTGGTTGAAATTGGAGATGACGTGAGTGAAAAGTTTTGTGTGTATGATAGATTGATGTGATGGAAAATGACTAAAGTTTGGATCCAAACTTTGGATCTAAACACAGCCCTAGATAAGGGCCTCGCTAGCTAGCACTATGGCTCCAAACAGGACTAATCGAGTACTGCTGGCAAGGTCAGAGATACTGCCTCCATTTTTTTAGTGCGTGATAACGTTGATTTTTTTTAAACAAATGTTTGATTATTTCTCTTATTCTAATATTTTTGTAAATATAAAAAAATAAGTCATACTTAAAGAACATTTGACGATAAATCAAAGTAACAATAAAACCGTTAATATATATATTTTTAATATATATTAACAGTGTTATATTTTTAAAAACGGAGGGAGTACTGTATACGGTCATCAACAAGCTCGATCATTCCAAATCCGCCCAAAGGTTGGAGGCGCCAAATCTAACGATTGGTGACACAATGATGCCAAATCAGGTGATCATGGAGGACAACAATTGCATTTCCATAGTCTGAGGCTGGCAACAATCGTTTTGGCCACCAGCAAAGTGAGCAGCGTAGGATCTAGGGACCCACGAAGTCTAAGTGTGAATACAACAGCTGGAGTGGTCGACCAACAAGCTTGAGAACATTATGGCGATCATAACACGATGACAACAAGATGACAGTGGTCGATTGGTCGAATGAGGTGATTGCAGGCAGCTGGTGTCCAAACAAGAGATGAAAAAAAAACTTCTAGGTACGAATTTTAGATATAGCATATGTCCAGTACTGTAATTGGAAGATTGTTTTTTCTTTGAAAAAGAGGAAGTCGTAGGTTGTAAGAGAATACAATGATAAAATATAATCACACCTAATTGTTGAGTACAAGGGAAAACTCTATTCATCCCTTAAATAGGATGTCTCGTCGTTTTTACATGTCACTTAAAAAGTATCAAACTTTTTTTTAAAAAAAATAGTAATATCTTACTTCACAAAGCATGTATATTCAAATTTAACAGGTAGAAAAACAATAACAAATTTGATTATGAATAGAATACGTAATTCATTGTCAAATTTATTATATTTTATTTCGAATTGTATTAGTCGAATTTCAACTTGCATATTTTTGAAAATATATTATATATATTGATCTATCTTGATAAATATTTTTAAAATTTTTGATGACTTTTTCAATGACATGCATAAAACGAGAGAGTGTCCCTCGAGAGACAAAAATTTAATTCCGCAGTTCGAGATTATATTACATGATTGTACTGTAACACTGCTGTACGACAACATGCCCTAACCCGGCTGTATCCGTACCGGCAACTGCAAGGACGCACACGGGGACGCACAATTGACGGTGAAAAACGCAACGCATGCCACCACCACCACACCACTGACAGCAAAGGCACCCAACTATATGTTGGGGTTGTGCATGCATTGTATGCCTCCTGCCTGTACGTCGCAAGGCAAAGCGAACTGCCACTTCACCACCTCCTGTCTCGCAAAGCCAAGATTAGATCCAACAGGCAGGGGCGGACCTAGAAAAAAGCTGAGCCTGAGAGAAAGAGAGAGAGAGGAGATACAGCTGGAGACGGGCAAACAATGGCTCACAATAATACTAACATTGACGGAGGGGGGAAAGAGATGGATACCTGCCTGCCTGCCTGCCTGCCTCTACGTTGTCGTTGTGCAGGCTCTTCCTAACCTTAAACCAGCTGTGTTTCTCCTGCGTCGTCCTGTTCATCGCAACAGCACACAGCATGATAACCTTTCTTGGGCCTCCTTGCTCTGAACAAATAGATTCTCTCCTCGTTCAGAAAGAAAGCATCTCTGTTGTGTTGGTTTGTGTTCTCTCTCTCTCTCTTCGGTTCGTTTGATCCGTCGCTTCGTCGCAAAGCAAACGGCGATATGCAGCACCGGGCGAGCAGCTTGCATCACGATGGAGCACCAGGTAATTAATTAGTAATTCTGCAAATCTCAGATATATGCTGTTTCGCCCATCGTTTTGACAGCGGCAAACGTCTATTAAATTGCATTCCGCCTTTGGCAAAAAGAGGATTTGGCTGATTAAATTTTTTTTGAATGCCTTCTTTTTTGTTTTGAATGCCATTTGGCTGATTAATTAGCGTGTGCTTTGGCAAAATTTCGTTCAATCGATCGCCTTAATTTTGTGGTTTGCAATTTTTTAGGGCCAATGGCGCCGCCGTCGGCGGCGTACGACGAGCCCGCGCCGCCGGAGCATCCTCAGCCCAAATGTGGATTCATCGCAGGATTGTAAGATGCTAGAAATTCGTTTTCTTGGGGCTATGAATTTCGTGTAGAGTTTTTATCCTCATGACATTTTTCTTACGTGATCATGCAGCTTCATGGCGCTCTGCTGTTGCTGCCTGGTTGACGAAATGCTGATGTGACACGGTTTGCATGGTATCAGCGATTGTACAGCTGTAGATTTTATATTGTGCTTTAGAATTAGGTTGTATATCTGTATATACTGAAAAATCGAATGACGGGAAAATTGATACATCATGCAGTGCAAAAATTCCTTGAAAGTTTGAGTTCTCGGGTCTGTTCAAGTTTGTAGCCAAATTCAATCGAGCTAAAGTAAAATTGACAATGCAAAAATATTAGTCATTTATTTGGTTTGTAGCCAAAGAAAATTGACACTGCTCAACTAATTGCTTACTTTGGTAGCAAACTAAGCGAAACGCTAACTAATTTTTGCCAAAAAAAAAAAGAGCAATGACCAACTCTTACCGTTGCCAAAAATAAAAAAAAATGGCAAGGTTAAGAATAGGAATGAACCAAAAAATTCCTCGCAGTACAATTTCCACGTATGTTTACCAATTCAGGTAAAGCAATAAAAGTCTCTATAGGAGAGAAAATCCTGTTGTGGACATGGCTTGGACCTAAGACCTGAACACATTGATTGCCTAGACTCATCGCCAGGCCTCCCCATCATGGCTATATTATTTTTAAACAACAAAATTCATTTCTATCTTTATTTCACAAAAGCTACAACAATTATTACAGAGGTTACAACCTTGCAGGTCAAAAAACTGCGAATTACAAAATCGTAACTTGAAAGCATAGACAACAAGAAATCTATTTAGAACACCAACTTAAAGGCATAGATAGCACATATTGTTAAATATCCATATATGTTTGACGAAAATATGCATAACCATTGTTGCCTCAACGGGTTGCAAAACAGTTATTGTCTTCTCCTGAAAACACCAAGAAAACAAATTAAAATATCTGAAATCAGCGACCGATTATTGTGCCGATCGAATTTCACGTACATCACCATCAATGATTGACGTTAAACCATAGCGGAAGATAATATCGAAGAGTAAATAAAATGTAAATCGTCCACTCAACCAGATTCTACTAGTAGAAATAAACAATTTTTTTAATTGATTGAGATTGGCCACGAACCAAACAAGCTATATATATGTGTAAGTTCGGAACTAGGAAATTCATGTCCGTCGCTGGTTACAGAAAACATGCTAAATCATGCATGTCTTCCATGCAAAATGGGGAGGGAGAGACAAACTATCATTTCAAACTTCAAAGTGCTATATGAGGGACATGGGGAATTCATGTCACCAATTTTTCTCAACATGTTTCTCCCTCAATCTGAGGCAAAAGAAGAGAATGTGCCCCCTTTAATTCCCCTACGAGGAAAATATGTAATAAAAACCACATTATAGTGGAAAAAAAACTAAAAACTATTATAGCATGGAAAAATGAACGTCTCAAATTTATTTATTTCATTATGAGTAAAACTTTTACTCAAATCAACGTAGACAAATCTCATACATAAATTTTTACATCCTACAAAAGTTTTAAGTTTTCACTACATATTTTTCTCTAACAATATATAGTGAAAATCTACCACAATTGTTACTGCACGAGTTGTACACGGTCACACTATAGCTCGAACGGCTTGGACAGATGGAGTACCTGACAAATGAAACCCCTTTTGTTTTTTCACCACGCTTGATCTGGACTAGGGTTTACCAAATCGTTTGAGGTGGGCTTACCGTCACCCCGCAGTTTGGCGATTACCGCGTGGTTATCATGAGGTATATCGTGGTTTCCAAAACTGAAAAGTTACCACGTGTAATAATCACAATAACCATACGGTTTGGTAAACCCTCATCTGGACCATCGGATCGTTAATCCAACGGCCGAGCGCACACGGCAAAGGGGTCGCTGGTTACAGAAAACATGCTAAATCATGCATGTCTTCCATGCAAAATGGGGAGGGAGAGACAAACTATCATTTCAAACTTCAAAGTGCTATACGAGGGACATGGGGAATTCATGTCACCAATTTTTCTCAACACGTTTCTCCCTCAATCTGAGGCAAAAGAAGAGAATGTGCCCCCTTTAATTCCCCTACGAGGAAAATATGTAATAAAAAACACATTATAGTGGAAAAAAAACTAAAAACTATTATAGCATGGAAAAATGAACGTCTCGAATTTATTTACGTCATTATGAGTAAAACTTTTACTCAAATCGCCGTAGACAAATCTCATACATATATTTTTACATCCTACAAAAGTTTTCACTACATATTTTTCTCTAACAATATATAGTGAAAATCTACCACAATTGTTAATGCACGAGTTGTACAGAGTCACACTATAGCTCGAACGGCTTGGACATTTGGAGTACCTGACCAGGGGTGGATCTACAATATAGTCGGCAAAACCTATAGCAAAACTACTTATCCATATATTATAACATCATATTCTAAGCATAATTAGCATACTATGACACCGATAGACACGTTATGACACCAATGAATCGATTTTCTAGATCCACTACTGTACCTGACAAATGAAACCCCTTTTGGCTTTTCACCACGCTTGATCTGGACTAGGGTTTACCAAACCGTTTGAGGTAGGGTTACCGTCACCCCGCAATTTGGCGATTACCGCGCGGTTATCACGAGGTATATCGTGGTTTCCAAAACTGAAAAGTTACCACGTGTGATAATCACAATAATCATACGGTTTGGTAAACCCTCATCTTGGACCATCGGATCGTTAATCCAACGGCCGAGCGCACACGGCAAAAGCTGTTTCCCCAACCCCAACCAAACAGCGCCCAGGCCCAGGTCGGATCGAGCCGCGGGCTCACGGCCCAAACCCAGCCCAAAAGAGAACCCGAGATTTTCAAAAAGCGACGAGCCCCCGCTCCCGGCGCCGATGCGGCCGCAGCGGCGGCGGCGGCTCCGGCGGCGCTGAGACTGAGAGCGCACCACTCCGCAGCCACAGGCGGACCGGATCGACGATGCCTGCGGCCTCCGCCGCCGTCCCAGCGAGGCTGAAGCGGGAGGACTACCCACGCACCAAGCACGACTCCCTCTTCTCCCCATGGAAGGTAGGTGCCCCTCTGCCAACCCGCCACCGGCGCCAGAGCTGACGAGATCCGATCCGGTGGAGTCGAGTTCAACTCCCCGGGTTGCCATCTACCGCCTCCGATTTCGTTGCCAGTTCTTGAATTGATTTGGATCTGATTTTTGCTCCTCGATCGAATTCCCCAACCTGGTTGCAGGTTCTTGTCGGGCCGTCGGACTGGGAGGACCACGCCGCCGGCAAGGAAGGGGTCCAGAGGTACAGGGTGCTCAACCTGCCGGAGAACTTCCCTGGCCTCTACGAGCTGGGCGTCGCGAGGGCCTCCGACGAGGGTATCAGGGCGGCTCGGCGGTGGAATGGATCCGGTGGTGGTGGCGTCGTCGTCGTGTACCTCGGTCAGGCCGACAGCGTCAGGGCGAGGCTCCAGCAGTACGGCCGGACGGGGTCGCACTTGGACGCCGGGAACCCGCCGCCGTCCGCCGGCGAAGCGGAGACGAATCCGCGGGCGACGGGGAATGGGTTGTTCAGGGAAGTTTTCGTCAGAGGCTACTCCTTGGTGTTCCGATGTGCTCTGGTAAGTGCAAAACTGCTTTCCATGCTCGTTTTTTGTTTCTTCAGATAAGAAATGGATCCTTGAACAGTTGAACTGTACCGTTCATGTGGAGATCAATAATGGCTTCGTGTCCGAATAAATTGTTGAGTGAAATAAATAGAAGTTGATGGTCAATTGCCACAAATTTTGAGATTATACCATGCCCTATAGGAGAGAGTTCTTACAGAATGTTAATCAAGTCTGAAGTTTGAAGAACTGAAAAATGCATTTTGTCTTCAGCACCAGCATTGTCTATCATGTAGTCTACACGAACAGCTATCCGATTTGTTACGCTTTGCTCATGACAAATGTTTGGACACTCAGATTCATCTTATCAGTTTTAATAACTAGTTAAGATCTTTGGTCTATCAGAGTATCCATGATGGATGGAGTGTATAAGTACTATATCTTTAGTAGCTTTTGCAAAAGCAACGGGGTCAACTATGAATATTATGTGCCCTAAAAATGTTATGAATCTTATGGCATAATTCCACTTTTAGCAATTAGCACTGGATTTCGTTTTTCTTTTCTAATGTGTCTTTAATGTGCAAATAAACAGATGAGTAACAAACAAGAAGCTGAGAAGACTGAGGCTCGGCTGCTTAGAGTGTTTGATTACGCATGGAACAAGCTTCAGAACGGTGGTCTTCGCCGTGAAGAAATACTTATCAAGTTAGAACAAGGGGCAGTCAACAATAGATCATCTCTGCTTAGCAGAGTACGGCACTTCAAACAGGAAGTGTTCAGAGAGAAAGCAGGTATAAAGATAAGCAGAAATGGGTCTGTTGATGTCTCATCTGGCATTATGAAAAATATGCTCCCAAGAATTCGAACATTTGTTGGCTTCAGACCTCAGCTAGTTAACTCTGGTGACAATGTTGACAAGGAAATTGGCATTCGCTGGAAAAATACATCTGAAGGTAACAGTTATGGCAAACAAGCACGTCGAAGTTCTGAAGGATACAAAGTCAAAAGAGTCAATGTTATAAAACGAAGAACTATGCCAGAACAAGATTCTAACGATGTTTGTGGAGTGATGCTGGAAGATGGCTCCTCTTGTCTTGACCATCCAGTACAAGGAAGGAAGAGGTGTGAATTACACAAAGGTAGAAGACTAGGAAGAATCACAGTCAATCCTAAAGGCTCCTCTTGTAGCTATTCTTGCCAAGTTGAGATTCCAGTTGTTGAATCCATATCTCCACTAACTGAAAATGAAAGCGAGTCAGATCAAGCTTGATTTTTTTGTTGATTGATTGATTGATTTGTTGTTTCGAATTCGTGAGGCGAGTGTTTTGCCCTGAATTGGGGAATTGCGGCGTCAGAGTTTGTAGGTTTCCTCTTGTGGATGGAGTAGTGTTCTTGGAATTTTGATTCAATTCAACTGTGATATGATGATCGCATCGCTGAATGGAAGATAGAAATCGCGATGAGAGATGTTGAAATACTAGTACACTTCGTAGAGATGATATATCTGTTTTTGATCGCAAGTCAATTCTAGTTTCCTTATACTCAGGTTTGGTCAATTTCTAGTTGAAATAATTCTTGTTTCCTTTATACTCAGGTTTGGTCAATTTATAGTTGAAAATAATTCTAGTTTCCTTATACTCAGGTTTGATCAATTCCTATTAAAAAAATGAGCCCTCCTCCCTTGTGTTTGTGATTTCATCTCTGTGGATCAGTTGCCTTTGCGTAACACTTCCAAAAATACAATTTCTGAAAAATAAACTTTATCCATCAACATTACTACCACTCATAACATAGGAGTGATATTTAATTTTACCTTACAAATATAAGGAGATCATCACTCAGATTTCATCCACATTTCATCTGAAAGGAATTCATCTTAGGATCAACCTCTACTTGAACCTAATATAGATGCTTATCCTACTAATCAACTTCAATTGTGTTCTATGATGGATGGCTGAGGAGATGTACTTATTCGAGTGTAACCTCTATTACCTGAACATCGCGCATTTGCCATCTAATGCACCATAGGGCATTGGTTACAAACTTGTGCTTTCAAAGTGCAAAGAGATACACTCTTCCAAATTCCAATCAATTTCATGATTATTTGATTTTGTACTTCAAGCAAGATTGCAGAATTTCATACTATGGTGGTGTTTGAAACTCATGTAAATGAAGATAAAGATTAAATGTTTTACGCAAAACGAGTTGTTAATAACGTATGATGAATTGAATTTTAATTATTACAAACTTAAAAATATATTTATCTAATATTTTAGAGCAACTTCTTTATATAAAGTTTTCTCACGTAACTTACCGTTTAGCAGTTTGAAAAGCGAGCCATGAATTTCTGAGCACAGAATGAACCTTCACCCATAGGGAGAGCGCGGCAGTAGCAGCAGTGGACACGTCGATTTCGCAATTCGTGTCCTCCAAATCCAAATTGGTCGGGGGAGAGGAGCACGCGAACGCCTTCCTCCTCCCCCTCCCGCTAGATCCGCTCCACCCAATTCGCACGCAACGACATGATGCTGCCGCCGCACCTCCCCCTCGCCGCCTCCACGGCCGTTAGCTTCACCCCGCGCGCCGCCGCCCAGCGCGGCCGCGGCCATCTCTTTTTCTTGGCTAACTTTGGGTTCTCATCAAGCATAACAAGATCGTCGTCATCGTCATCTTCGACAACTTGAGCACTACTGGATGCATCGCAATTCTCCTTCGACTCTAAAACCTCATCCAGCTTGCGCTTCATTCCAGGTTTAGTGGATATTTCCTCAACAATACCGTCAGCATAATCTGCACCAGATGAAGAAGCAACCGACTGGTTTCCCCCATTACTCGTAACTTGCTTCTCCACTGGAGCAGACCATCCAGATAGAACCATTCCATCAGGCTCTTTTTCTTCATCAAACTCGTCCCTGTAATAATCACTGAAAAATCAGTCTACCCCCTTGAAAGAGTAGGCAACTGTATGTGTACACTACGACACTATCATAACATATAGCTTCCAAATCTACATAGCACAGCATTATAAGCTACTGTATATCCATGTAATGGAATGAGCCAAACAACCTTACATGTTAGAACAAAGTTATACGTAGAGGACATTTTATGAAACTAAAAGTTGTGACATCATAATACTCTGCAAATGATAACTTTAGTGAAAAAGGTGAAAAACCACTGGTCCATGTATAGCAAATTAGTAGCAGCTCATTTTCACTTGTGCAAAATTGTCTGTTTTTAGTTTACATCTGGCAAGATCCCAACCTTTTGAGAAGATAGTTGGACGGCAAAGGATTCCTCTTAATTGAAATATATGTGAAAAACATATAGATAAGTATCATTTAGAAAGACCTCCCATATGCAAACAGATCAGCATACATGGTTCATAGGTTACCTGTGTTTAATGTTAATGCTGCATGACAATTCCTGCTGGAAATCCTCAACAGTAAGCTTTGTGTCATTAACAACTGGAGCTGGAAGTTCAGCCAAGACCTGAAATAACCAGACAAAGCTCAGTTGGCAAAAAATGAATAGTATTTTAACAATGTTGCAACTGCAAGGGCCATAGCTTAGAAAGAAAGAAATTCCATGGAGGATATAATTTCACTGCTTTGAAGGGGGAAGGTTAGTACCTTTTCAAGGTTTAGAGCATAATTTGCAGCCTCATCTTCCTCTAAGCCCTCACCATCCTCAAAAACAAGAGTGGAGCCAATCATTACCAATGGGAGGTTCATCCCAAGTTTGCTTTTTATAATCTTCTCGATGACCTCCCTCAGCTTTGTTGTCTTTGTGTTAACCTCCAGAAGAAGAGGGGTCTGATGCATTCAGTAGCAGTTTTGGGTCAGACTTGAAAGAAAGCGAACAAACATACGAATATCATAGCCCAAGAAAGTGCAAAAATACCTCTGAGCAGACATAACATGATTTATTAGGCTCAAACGGCTCGATAGGCATCAAAAGCATCTTCCTTGAAGGGTGTTCAAGACAATATGTCATTCTGTAAAATTGTTAGCCAATGAAGTGCCATTAAATTCCAGAAAATTGGCAGCACCTTAGAACTCTCTGGACATTACCATATCCAGAAGACCAGAGAGCAGGTATTTTAGCTTAAGTTTACTATCTTTAGGGAAAAAAAAGAAGTACATGCTACAACAATGACATGAAACAAACAAAGAGCCTAGTCACCTATATTTTTTGTAATCACCATGGAGGACTTTTATTGCTTCAATAACAATCAAACCAGCTATTATAGCATTTGTTGTTGCCACAGCATGAACTATGTTTCCAGCAACACCTTTAGCTTCAAAAAGGCTATGCAGAGGTATTCCAAAAGAGGAGGCTCTGATATTAGCTGCAGTAGTAACAAACTCAACAGCCAACTGATCATCCTTGTCAAATACTAAATTCCCTATTTCCTGAAAACCAGAAGAGCAAATTATCTCAGATGGAAGTAACTTTAAAGGTTACATAACCTAGATCCGAATAAAATACAAACCTTCTCCCTTTTTTCAAAAAATAGTTTTAATGCCTCCAAAAATACCCTTGAATTATCAGCAAGGCTCCAAATTTCTTGTGGGTTCCTAAGACCCAAAGAGACCATAGCAGATGGTTCTTCCTGCTCATTATTGATGTCCCGTGAACTACCATTTTGCCGAATAGCTTCTTCAGGTAATGTATCACGGATGTATATTGGATTCGGCCTTCTTCGATTCTTCCAAGTTTCCTCATTTTCTAAGGCCACTTCGATGTTGTAACCAAAGACATGATCATAAATTCTCCTAGCATATTGATCAAGATCTTCATCTGCATTTCTTTCAAATACATCTGATTTCGAAGTGCCACTTTCATTTGAACGGACATTAAGATCATTGTCCTGGTTTTTATCCCCAAACATTTTTGCAAAAAGCAACTCCTTTGCCCAAACAATGCAGTGAACAAACTGTGAAAAGAAAAAGTCAGTAATGAATTCTAACACTAAAAACTGATCAGAGCAGCACAGTGCTTGTTCCAAATGGTCAAGTTCACAGAGTATTCCCACAAGAAGTCAAGTTCAGATTTTTAATTACAAAAAATGCCATAAAGCGGTGAGTGTGTGCTTGTTAAAAGAATGCCTTCTGCATATTGAGGATTTTCAAGTTATGTATGGATTAGAACACTTTTAACAGTGAGATGTCCATAGATTTGGATGGGAGAACTGAAGATATGGAGAGCATAGGAGAGATAGCATCTTCTTTCTTTATTAATTTGTCAACGTGACCTGCCATTTTGGATATTGACACAGTTTCCAATGCACACCTTGACAACTACTTAGTCTATTTACCTCCTCCAGTCCAGTCGCAAATAGGTGGCCTTTGGACACTGGGGGGATCCTTCAAAACTACTTTGACTAATAGACTCCATTATATTTATAAAATAAGGTAAAATTATAATGTTACAGAGGTACATTTTGGACTGATTTGCACATTTTGTTGCTGTAAGCCCAATCTGAAAATCCAAAGATACTGATAGCTGTTTTTTATGAAGTTTGTTCGCATACTCCAAAACATCAGTTTATTGTAACTGTATAGACTATACATTAGTAAAAGAATACAAAAAGATGTGACGAAATACCGTATTATTAATACAAATAAAAAAATATCCCTATGTAGTAAGTTCTAATAATATGCCCACAAGTGGTCAGATTTTTATAGGTTTGCACTTTGACTAAGGGCATTCCAAACTAATATTTTCACAGTAGAGGGATATAATTAGGAGGAAAGTGGGACAAAAGGAAACCTTAGATGGAGTGCTTGTAATTGTGCAGACAGGGTATGACTTAGGGACAGGCTTTGGTTGACATTCATAACATTCTGTTTTACCTTTGACATGAACAGTAACCTGCAAAATATGGAATGGAAATAATTTTAGAAGAGAATTAACTTGAAAATATAGACTTAGCTTACTTGGCTGTTTTGCTCGTGAGACACAGGGATTCTACCACCTGCGGCCTAATATAATAATAAACAGAATAATTTGACCGAGGTCGATTCATCCATTAGTTAATTTAGTGAACACTGGTAGCTTCTTTCAGTAAGTTGTTGACATATACGTGATAAAAAAATAAAGAAGATGATTTAAATGACACTATTGTTAAGCCCAGAATCTAGATTCTAGACCACAAAAAATCCATCATGCACAAGATAATAAACACAATACATCAAGGTACACAAAAGAACTCTTCAGCTTTGCCTACCAGAGTCCCATGCATCACAGGCCAACAAATGATATGCATCATGTATTCATGTGCACTTCAAAAGTATGTAATGTCTGTATGCAATGTACGTAACTACCTAAAAGGTGTGCAGCTTATATGAACATGCACCAAATATTGGCCAAGCTACCACCAGGAGTTGATTTGAGCTGTATAAGAGTTAGATTGTAAATAAGGCTGGATAATGTCTAAATGACCATATTATTTTAGGAACTTGGTGGAGAAGGTAGAAAACCAGTTCTATGATCAACATTAGATAATTTGCACTAAAACGGCCTGATTAAGTAACAACCACACTTTCCCTCTGGACCCACATGATCACAGTGAACAATGGTAAGTGCACAAAAGATACTCAACTAGAAGGCCGTATGTCTGGTAAATCTTATTAACCATACAGATTACGAAGAAGATAAGCCAGAGTGTATTATATATCCGTTCATACATGCAGAAGAGTTACGGGGACCAGAGCAGTGGTACTTTCTTAACTCACCTGTCCCAAAAACCCAGTTGTCCCACTTTCCACCAAAGGAACTTCAGCAGCAAGGCAAAGGCGATTAACATGACGCCTAGCGTCCAAATTATCAAGGCCATTCAGGACTACATTAAATTGCTTGAAGAACTCAACATTAAATTGAGCGTCCTTTACATTTGCATGATATGATGTTATATTGATATTTGGCCTAAATTTCAGAACAGCATCACGAGCAACCTGACAAGATCAATGACAAAAACAGAATAAGCAGCAGCAATAATAAGGTGAATACAACAAATACATACATAATAGAAAGCTCATATACAACTATGTTAATCATATCAACATATAGAAATGTAACTTACATGGGCTTTTGACTGTCCAACATGACTCTGCCGAAATAAAAACTGCCTGTTCAGATTGCTCACCTCAATTGTGTCCAAGTCAATCTGTAGAGAAAAAGATCAAATGCCTTGTGTACAACACTTTGAGAGGAAATCAAGATATTTTTTTCATTAGCTCCATCAACACCAAGGGAAAATGACCCTTTGACAATGTAATGTAAACTAGTATGTCAGAAGCAAGAAACGGATCAGTGAAGAAAAAAAACGAAAAGCAGATAAAATATGAAAAGAAATGAAAATAATAGACGAGGATTTAATGATTATCTTAAGTAGCCAATGTCTTAAAAAAACACACGTGTAAACGGTTTTATCGAAAAAGATAATGCTTCGAGCTGTATATCAACTATGTTCGTAGAGCTTAAAATTTTAAGAAACAACTGATTGATAGTTAGTTTATGAGAATTTAGAAAAGTTAGGTTTGTAGATGACATCTCATTAAATATCAATTGATTGCACATGCAGTGATGGATATGGTATTTCGAAACTTGATATGTTTAAAGAAATAATAATGAACAAGAGATATTAACCTCTTTTAAAAGATGTAGTGACGAACACATGATTTATATACTAGAAATAGTGGCGCTTTACGTTGCGCCGGTCTATGATGCCAATGAACAAAGAATAAACATAACTGCGCAAACTGGCTCCAGAAAATTACAAATTAAACGTGGAATTAAGCATGGTTGCTATAAACATGTTGAAGACACTTGCTGAGTACTAATTACCATTAACCCGTATGCACAGAATGTTGTATGCAAGTTTGCTTTAGTACACATTTGAAAGTAGAAAAAACTTAGATGGAAAAAAATAGTTTTGGTATATTATACATCTGTACACCTCAGCAATTAAACACACGCACCGAATGGTTAAACTACCGTCTGTCACTAGCGGAGGAGGATCAGATCGGTTGTGTTGCATCAATGTTAAGTAGCACCGCAAAGGCGCAAACTTGGCTAGTAATCCTTCAATATTAAGAAAAAGGAAATTAATATACTAAAGAGATACACAAACACAACATGTTACCATTAAACTGAACCTAACTAATCTGATAAGCAATGTAATGACCACATATATCACCCTGGAGAAGACAGCAGAAGGTCATCTATATGTCGAAATAGAAGCACAATGTCAAACACATCAGTTAGCAAGCAGTAACTGCAAGAAGACGATGTTGTCTTTCCTTATAACCCATGTGAAACTGAATGAGTAGTCAATGCTAAGTTTTAGGTTTGTGAAATGATATTTGTGAACTTAGCTTTATGCAAAATAACTATAGACACTCCTTTTATTATCTTTACATTATTACATTTTGTGTGGTGAATTGCTGAGTACTTTTGTACTCATTGTTACTCTATATATATTTTTTTAGCGTAGTGCTTGAAGAGAAGCCCTTGTCCATGCGCTTGCATACCTAACAAGATGATCGTAGTGCAGTTCTGTTCAAGGTCTCGTTCCCAGTCGACTGCTTGTGGCATGGTAATTGGGCACTTGTATTATTTTATCTTCCGCTGTTGTTCTCTGATAGTTGTTGGCATGCCTGGCCCTAATATAAGCATTTAAGATATGGTTGTATTTGTATGTGAAAAACCAAGGCTTTAACCTCCTTTGTGAGGCCCCAACTGGGTTTATGCCATGGTTCAATCTTCTGCAACCTATTGTGAGCACTCAGTACCCGCCGTTGCCTGGAGCATCGTCTTCTTCATCTCTGTTGTGGGCAGTTTGCTGTGCAGGACCTGATTGCTTTTTCAAACTTTATTTTGTCCTTCACTGCATAAATGTAGCCTCCAGTGTAATTTGCCCATCTTTAGGGGCTTTTCTGTAAAACTAGTTGTTCACCTAGTTCTTCCTTAGTAAATCTGAGGCTTCTGCCTCTTGTTATAAAAAAAATCATTCGTGATGTGTTGTGATTCGACTATGTATGTGTGTACCAGCTTCTGATCCAGGGATTGGTACTGATAAACACAGAAGATCTCCGATTTCCAAAATCGGGGTCGACAAGACAAACATTGTATCCCCTTGAGCTGTCATGTACAATATTTCTTAACAATTGGTTTGAAGAGATCCTTGCAATATATCCACTCTAGAGCATTGTATCCCAGAAAACATTTCTTTTCTTTTTGCTACTACATCTCATATCATTGCATCATCATTGCAATTGAGCAAGGTCAGTCTCATAGACAGAATGGAGGGAGTAGACTATAGAGCGTGGAGCCAGAGGTTGATTGCACGATGTCGATAGAACTGGCGATTATTTGAATAGCAACGTCTTCACTCAAACAAACCCGCGTGTAAACAGTTTCATCAAAGACCCTAGAGACATACTTTATCAGTAAAATTGACGATTATCTTAAGTAGCCAATGTCTTAAAAAAACACACGTGTAAACGGTTTTATCGAAAAAGATAATGCTTCGAGCTGTATATCAACTATGTTCGTAGAGCTTAAAATTTTAAGAAACAACTGATTGATAGTTAGTTTATGAGAATTTAGAAAAGTTAGGTTTGTAGATGACATCTCATTAAATATCAATTGATTGCACATGCAGTGATGGATATGGTATTTCGAAACTTGATATGTTTAAAGAAATAATAATGAACAAGAGATATTAACCTCTTTTAAAAGATGTAGTGACGAACACATGATTTATATACTAGAAATAGTGGCGCTTTACGTTGCGCCGGTCTATGATGCCAATGAACAAAGAATAAACATAACTGCGCAAACTGGCTCCAGAAAATTACAAATTAAACGTGGAATTAAGCATGGTTGCTATAAACATGTTGAAGACACTTGCTGAGTACTAATTACCATTAACCCGTATGCACAGAATGTTGTATGCAAGTTTGCTTTAGTACACATTTGAAAGTAGAAAAAACTTAGATGGAAAAAAATAGTTTTGGTATATTATACATCTGTACACCTCAGCAATTAAACACACGCACCGAATGGTTAAACTACCGTCTGTCACTAGCGGAGGAGGATCAGATCGGTTGTGTTGCATCAATGTTAAGTAGCACCGCAAAGGCGCAAACTTGGCTAGTAATCCTTCAATATTAAGAAAAAGGAAATTAATATACTAAAGAGATACATAAACACGACATGTTACCATTAAACTGAACCTAACTAATCTGATAAGCAATGTAATGACCACATATATCACCCTGGAGAAGACAGCAGAAGGTCATCTATATGTCGAAATAGAAGCACAATGTCAAACACATCAGTTAGCAAGCAGTAACTGCAAGAAGACGATGTTGTCTTTCCTTATAACCCATGTGAAACTGAATGAGTAGTCAATGCTAAGTTTAGGTTTGTGAAATGATATTTGTGAACTTAGCTTTATGCAAAATAACCATAGACACTCCTTTTATTATCTTTACATTATTACATTTTGTGTGGTGAATTGCTGAGTACTTTTGTACTCATTGTTACTCTATATATATTTTTTTAGCGTAGTGCTTGAAGAGAAGCCCTTGTCCATGGTGGAGGTGGAGAAGGAGGAGGCGGCCATTGCGGAAATCGCGGTGCGGATGTCCACCCAAATAACGCGTAGCCGTTTTGATCCGATGCTCTAAAATCGCATTCGCACTAGTAATTTTTTCTGGACGTTTCAGATCTACCAACCAAGAGAGTGATCCGCCACAGGAAAGCTAGAGATTGCCACGTGTATTCGCGTCGCTCGTATTCCTCATGAGGCCACGTTTTAATGGGCCAAAATTTTGGCCCATATACAAATATATGCGGAATAAATTCACTTCTTATCCCTCATCTTTATGTCGAGTTTAAATTGCATGCTTGAACCGTATTATACAAGATATAGTGTGTCTCAACTTACAATGCTGGTGCACTTGAGATCCCAAAACATTATTATGTCTGGTTTTAGCTAATGTGGCGTTAACGTGGCACTCCTACCAAAATAAATAAAAAAATTACAATAGCCCCACGTGTCAGTGGAACATGCATCCTGTCAGGGTTATGGATAACACATACCTAATAGTAGTTGACTAAATCTCGGCAGGATCCACCACATACCATGTCCTATACGGGAAACTGACTTCAGATATGGAGGGAGTTCCGGATAAGGAAAGACAACCAGAGTTCTACATGGAAACGACAAGGACTACTCGGATTGTATCCATATTGGTTTCCCTAGTTCTACTTGGACAAGGGGACACCTATGGGTATAAATACAAGACCCCCTAGGAGGGAAAGGGGGGACCATGGAAGACACCCATGACAATCAACACACGCCCACCAGAAGCCACAACAAACAAGCCTACATACGCCAAGACACGCCGCCGGATATCGACTTCAGGGATAGGCATGGCTATTCCCCTACGGTGTCTCCGGATACCGTCAGGAGATACGAAAGCGCTATCTCTGATCTCGCTAGACACGAATTCGAGGAGGAAGGCTACCCTGTTGTCGACTACGAGTCAGACCTTCAGACCGCCATATCGACAACAGTTAGATAGGCTACCCCACATATTGTACTGGTGTGATTATGGTGAATAAAGAGCAACATCGGCTCCGGCCAACAGGATGTAGGGTTATTACCTGACCACTCAGGGGCCCGAACCTGTATAAAAATCCCTGTCTCCGTCTTTTTTACCTCAGTCTCGCGTATATCCTAGCATCGACGATCCCCATACTATGCAAATACCAGAATCGTGACATCAAACGTCGACACATCCCTTCTTCCATCTCTTCCCTTTCTCTACTTTTCCTATTTATCTCAACATGGACATCATCAATAGTAGTGGCAGATGAGCTCAAGCTTATTAGCTCGTCGACAGGAAGGCGAAAGCGGTGGTCGGCAAGGCGACGAGGAGCTTCTCACCTGGGCCTCCTCACTCCCCCTATGGCCTCCTCGATTGCCACCATGGTATGGGGAGAGAGGGGATATAGGCGGCGAGCAGCGAAGCATCAACACCATAAGCTTCACGGTAGGGGATAGGACTGGGAGGCTGAGATTAGGAGGAGGCGGATGCCTCATCGACTTCATCGGTACGTACGTCTCTGAATCACTGCAGCCAGAGTCTTTTTCTTTCCCCTGCACGTCTTAATCAGCTAATTAACCTTCTCTCGTTCTTTCTATTATCAACTTTTCACTGCCTCTTCTTCCGCACGACTGCACGTAGGGCCCTTGAGCCTTGACTGCATATACTTGATCGAACTGAAACCTACTCCCACTCTGAACCAATAAATATCAGCTTTAATTCGTTCCATGTGTAGGTTGCAGACACGAGGGCTGTGTTTGCATCCCCATGTTCCCAACACTTCTCCCTCGTTTTCCGCGTGCACGCTTTTCAAACTACTGAACGATGCGTTTTTTCAAAAAGTTTCTATACGAAAGTTGCTTTAAAAAATCAAATTAATCTATTTTTGAAAAAAAAAATTAACTAATACTTAATTAATCACGCGCTAATGGACCGCTCCGTTTTCCGTACGGGAAGGATTAGTTCCCATCACTGGAATCCGAACACAGCCGAGATGTTTCAGCGTTTGCTGCTTGAGTGTTAGTGTCTCACAATGGTTAAGCCCAAATTAAATGTAAAAAACGAACGTCTGAACAGGTTGCTCGATTGCTTTAGAACAAGAAAGAGAAGGTCTACCATTTTCACGTACTGATTGATTGCAAGTGCTGTGATATCCGGCAAGCTGGCTACAACCAGCCAAGACCCAACCCAACAGTTCTAAAAAAAAAAAAACCAACCCAACCATGGCCATAATTATTGACGAGCGGCCCGTGTGTCCGTGCCAACGATGGCATCGATTAGAGCAAGTTCAATAGTATAGCCAACTACGAGCTCTAATTCATCTATAGCCAATCTAATAGCTTATTCATACAATAGTTACATACTACACTATTAATACCTAGTCCCACCTGTCGTAGACACACTGCGTCTTGGAGTTCGTGCTACAGCTGGCTATAAATCTGTAGCCCGCTGCTCTTCTCTCCTGATTTATCTTCTTAAAATATATTTACAGCTGGCTTATAACCTGCTACTGTACCTGCTCTTACACGGTATTATTGTTACTGCAACAAGTTGCTGCCGAGCGCCGACACGATCTCGATATATTCCCCGCAATCCGACGAAAGGCCGGCCAGTAACTTGCGGCAAAGCATCTCTAGATACGGTCACGCCACTGCCATCAGCCATGCGATCCTCGCGGGGAGATTTTGTAGAGAGGATGTTGCATTGCAGCTGGGGAATATATCAGATACTCCTCCTTTATTTAGCTTTTGATACGAGAGACAGAAAGAAACATTACCTTAAGATAGTAGTTTGGTGGCCCTAGGGGTTCTTTTAGAAAGTTTTAGTGGTCGCTGGCCAGAAAAACTGGAGACAAAACAGCCATGAGAGCAGGTACGATAGTAGGCTATAAGCTAGCTACAAACATATTTTAAAGAGATAAATGAGGAGAAATAAGAGCAGCGGGCTACAGATTTGTAGCAAGCTGTAATACGGACTCCAAGACGCAAGGTGTGTATGACAGCTGGGACCAGTTATTGATAGTGTAATATGTAACTATTATATGAATGAGCTATTAGATTAGCTATAGATGAATTGGAGCTAGTAGTTGGCTATACTATTGAACTTGCTCTGAGCTTATCATATATGCCATGCTATGCAATATTCGCTGCAGATTGTGGAAGTTTTGCTTTATAAATTCTGATTGCAGTTGAAGCATTCTGGTATAAAGTGGTGGCATTAGCATAAAGTTGTCCTGGCTAATTGGGAGAGGACCGCAAGAATAGTTGAGTAGTGCACAGCAGTAGAAACCATGAACTGGAGTAGTAACCATTTGCACATGGCTCTGAACTCGGGTTCTTGTCGTCACCAACACCACTGACAGAGACGCATGTGAAACTTATTTGAACCATTCGCCATGTACCTTAACTTTGTGATGCATGGCAGTCCGTGCTATAGCTTTGGTGCTGGTTGTAAAAGCTTCAGGCTTCAAGCCTTCAACTCTCACTCTTCGGAAATCATCAAATGCAACGAGATTACTGCTATTTGAACGATCAAATGCAGATTCTTACTGTGTAAACACACACTCTTGCTCTCTGATGCTGCAGCTGAAAGCCTGGGACTGCCTTACCTCAGTGCGTACCTCAACTCGATAGGAAGCAACTTCACACAAGGTGCTAACTTTGCAACGGCCGGGTCGTCAATCAGAAGGCAGAACACATCTTTGTTCCTCTCTGGTTTCAGCCCCATTTCCTTGGACGTGCAGTCCTGGGAGTTTGAACAGTTCATCAACAGAAGCCAGTTCGTCTATAACAACAAAGGTGACAACAAAACCAAAAAAATCCATTTCTGTCAGTAATTCAGTACCACGTTGAACCCAACAATCACGTTCTGTTTCGCTCCATTTCTTCACATAGGTGGAATCTACAGGGAGCTCCTACCCAAGGCTGAATACTTCTCTCAGGCGCTCTACACATTCGATATCGGCCAGAATGACATTACCACAGGCTTCTTCATAAACATGACCTCTGAACAAGTCATAGCTTACATCCCTGATCTAATGGAAAGGCTCACGAACATAATCCAGGTACAGAGATTGTACAATACTCCTACTATTTTCTTCAAAACTCAAAAGAACACCAAATTATTCTTCTCCGCTAATAACAGCAGTAGTGTAGCACATACATGCAGGGTTCTACATTGCAGAAAGAAAAAAGACGGGTACCGATCGATCCTAATTTTTTGAAATTGCAGAAATTTCAGAATATTCTAGTCTGAAATAATTTGAATATTTTTCTAAAATAGTTTCCTATCGGGGGACCGAAGTTGCCAAAAAGAAAATTTCGAACTGAAATATGGAACTCTGCACATATGACTGTGTTTAGATTGGCCCAAAGTTTAGAATTTGGTTGAAATTGGAGACGGTGTGACTGAAAAGTTGTGTGTGTATGAAAGGTTTGATGTGATGCAAAGTTGGAAGTTTGGAAAAAAAAACTTTGGAACTAAACACACCCATATACATGAGCTGATTGGTAACCTGCAGAATGTGTACGGTCTCGGAGGAAGGTACTTCTGGATTCACAACACGGGGCCGATCGGCTGCCTGCCTTACGCCATGGTGCACCGCCCCGACCTCGCCGTCGTCAAGGACGGGGCCGGCTGCTCCGTCGCCTACAACGAGGTCGCCCAGCTCTTCAACCAGAGGCTGAAGGAAACCGTGGCCCGCCTCCGCAAGACCCACGCCGACGCCGCGTTCACCTACGTCGACGTCTACTCCGCCAAGTACAAGCTGATCAGCGACGCCAAGAAGCTCGGTAAAGTGCCCGGCGGCCGACCGCCATTGTTGCACCTAGCGGCTAGCGAGCTCGGTCGTGCGATTCATGGCTGAACATTGTGTTGTGTGGCTGCAGGGATGGATGACCCGATGCTGACGTGCTGCGGCTACGGCGGCGGGAGGTACAACTTCGACGACAGGGTCGGGTGCGGCGGGAAGGTGAAGGTGAACGGGACGTGGGTGGTGGCGGGGAAGTCGTGCGACGACCCGCTGAAGCGGGTGAGCTGGGACGGCGTGCACTTCACGGAGGCGGCGAACAAGTTCGTGTTCGACCAGATCGCCGGCGGCAAGCTCTCCGACCCGCCCATGCCTCTCAGGCAGGCCTGCCAGATCAGCAGAGGGCAGTGAATCGTCGCCGCCGGTGCGCATCCTTCCCGCTCTACTTCGAGGGGCCGAGGCCGATCCGCTGCACGGTGCGCGCCGGCGAGATGCTCTACCTGCCGAGCATGTGGTTTCACCATGTGAGCCAGAGCCCTGGGCCGAACGGCCTCACCATTGCAGTGAACTACTGGTATGACATGCAGTTTGACATCAAGTATGCCTACTTCAACTTCTTGAGGTCATTGGAGATCGACGGTAATTCGTCGAAAAAGACTAATGCTTTGGAAGACGATCTCGAGGAGACGAATGATTGAATTGAATTTTTTGCGGTAATTTCTGGATCTATGCAGTAAGAGGCCAGTCAGAGCATATAGCTTGATTCAATTGTTGTGACTTGTGAGCATTGTCTGACAGTTCAATGTTTGGAGGCAGAGGACAGGGCATAGATCTTGATAACCTGTGTTTATGTTGTACTACCAATTTTCAGGGCCAAATGGCTTATCAGGTTTGATTTAGTTTCAGAGTCAACATATTGACGGCAACTTCAAAATTTTTTATTCAGACATAGGAAGGTGAATTCTGTCTAAGATTTACTCTCCGGTAGTCATGCTTGCATTATGCAGGTCTGAGAAATGGCCATCTTATGTGAATTATGCATGTTTCAGTGCCAGATGGATCAGATGTTGACAGAATGAATATCAAGCAATTACATCTCTGAGTCTGTGAGTCTTGTGTCCGGTACCATAAACTTGCTGCCAACTCTAGATTGCAAATACATACTATATTTATCTTTACTCCTATTTATGAGAACTAGTTTAATTTCAATTCTTAGACATGGTCTTTTGTTTACCTGTTGTTGTGACAACATATTGTCATCCTTAGGGTGTGTTTAATTCACGCCAAAATTGGAAGTTTGATTGGAAGTTTGATTGAAATTGGAACGATGTGACGGAAAAGTTGAAAGTTTGTGTGTGTAGGAAAGTTTTGATGTGAAAAGTTGGAAGTTTGAAGAAAAAGTTTGGAACTAAACTCATACCTTATTACTGAAGATGCAATGCTTTCTATTACTCAACATTCAGACAACTCACTGTGCAATTTCCAGAACTGTTAGTTTTATTCCCAAATGTAGGATTCCACAAGCATTCCGCACAACATTTCCATTTGTTCAGCTAGCTTGTGTGATATGTAAAGTACAGTATTACAACCTCCTGGTTTCTGCCGTGTGCCAATAATAACTAGCAAATGAAATAGCTCAATCCAGAATAAGAATGCAATGACAAAATTATAAATAGTAGACATGTAAAAAAAAATATTGCTGCAAAACTGTTGTGCTTCAGGCTGCCTTGGCCAGCTCCCTGTCCACAGCCACCTTGAGGAAGCTGCCTTCCTCCACCACCATCTGAACAGGCAGGAAGCCGAGGCCATTGGCGACGGCGAGCATCACCTCCTTCATCTCGGCCCGGAACTCCTCCAAGTCCACCGCGCCATTGCCGTCGCGGTCGAACCGCGCATACAAGCCACGGTACAGCTCCACGAGTTCATCGGAGCTCATGGCGGCCTCATCAACACCGAAATGCTTCTCAAGGACCCTGAGGCTCATGAGCTCCTTGGCCATCTCCGAGTAGGAGAGGAGGCCGTCACGGTTGGTGTCGAGGGCGGCGAACCGGCCATCGACGGAGGAGTTGAAGGCGCCCTCGTCCTCGACGAAGCTCCTGATGGTCTTGCCGTCGAGGATTTCTACACTCATGTTGCCGGCTCTACAAAATGTGGCGGTCTCAGAGATGTTTTTGGTGTGTAGCAGATGAGTGCTACAAAATGTGGTTGTATCAGAGATGTTTGTGTCTTTGTTCTAGTACTTTGGTTTGAGCAAATGTTGAGCTTGTAACTGCTACTTATATAGAGAGGCGTAGCAGCTGGTTTTGGAGCCACTCTGACCGGCAACATGGTATGGGCATTTCCAGTGCAATGTTCCCAACCCATACTTGCCTTCGGCGTTGTTGATGATTTTACACTTTCAAATGGAAGATTCGGATGTGTACTTGTGTGCTAAACCAATGGATGTCGACTCACAACTTGTGTTAGCACCTGGTTTCATTAAAAGCGGCAAAATATGGACGAAGAAGTCTTAAGAAGTCGGTGGTTAGATGCACCAATAAAGCCTAGCCCACTGGTATTGACGCCCGCGTTTTCTGCTGGACTCGTGACCACAAGAGTCAATCCCGGTTGGACTCTGCTGGATTCTTATAGTGTTTGCTTGCCAGTTTTCAATTGGAATGTCTAGATTCTACCATGTCGGCTGATAATTCTAGATTAACCTTTTTTTTAAAAAAATAGTTTATCTAGATTTACTAGCCCGATTAACAGGTTCAGGCTGCAATTTCGTCATTGCAAACAGTTCATCACATTGGCAGATGTGGCAACGAGTAAAATAAACAGAATCAACCAGAACAGAATGAATAAAAGCAAGGAGATTAAAAATTGACTACTAGTACGATAACTTCTTCATTTCATAGAGTGATGATAGAGGGTTCAACATCCCAGTCGCAGCTTCGCAGGGTTACAACTTCTTTAAGCAAACAACCCAGCGATCTCAAGCGTACTAAGTACCACAACTACTTCTAGACTACGGACATAACATGGTAGCTGGGCATACGAAGTTCTAAGAGATTAACAACAACTACTTCTAAACTGGACATAAACATTGGTAGCTGCGCACACGGAGATCCAAGAGATTGATTCTGCTGGTGAACACTTTCCAGTGCCTCACGCAATCGAAAGCGAGTTGATGAACTTCTTCTTCAACCTCAGCTGAAAAAGAATAATAGAAATGGGGAATTAGGTCCTCAACTTTTTTTCTCGAAATCCCTAACGCTAATATGTTCCATTGAGAAGTGTTGCCGTCCGAAAGTTTTTTTTCTTAAAATCGCCCCCCTCCTCTTCATTCCATTTTGATTTGATATGTATCTTCCTTTCCTTTAATCCCATATTCTATTTAATTTGCTCCTTTCATCAGGCTTGAGTTATGGTCTAGGCTGCAATTGCAAGTTCGTATTGGTGAGGAGTCGCTGGTGTGGCTAGAATAGGAATTGGGACCATCACGGTAAGCACACTGCATACCTGCTTATTCTGTTCTTCTTTAAAGGGATTGGGGATTGTTCATTTTTTCCTGTCCTGGACCTAAGGTTTGCTCTGTGACTCCATTATTGCAAAATCCTTTTAGCTTTGTTGGCTAGATGTGGATTCCCAAAACTATGAAACCGATAAATTTATTACAAATGGTAATGTGAAAAAAATGTTGATTGTTCTATGTAATTATTGTATGGTAGTTTTGTTGTTTTATTCTGAATATTTATTAATGTAGGATCTCTTAATTATTTAGATGGACCGAAGGAAACAAATATATTTACAGTACTACTTCAGCTACTACTACCAATATTACATATGGAGGAGAAGGTTGCTTGTTGCTATTGCCATATGTGTAGCTAGTTACTCATATTTGCTTGACATGAGAAAAAGGCAGCGAGAAGGTGTAAGATATTCTCCCATGCTTCTTAGAGATGTGGAGCGAGATGCACGGCTAAATCGTTTGTTTAATGGTACCGAGGCCAATTGTGTTTCTGAGCTACGCATGCAAAAGGCCATTTTTCATAAGCTTTGTGGTCATTTCAGATCGCGTGGTCTTTTAGTAGACACCTTGCATGTAACAGTGGAAGAACAGATTGCAATGTTCATGCATATAGTGGGACATAAATGGTGTAATAGGTCAGTTGGTTTTGAGTTTTTTCGATCGGGTGAGACAGTCAGTAGGTACTTCAACGCTGTTCTGGATTCACTTGTTTCAATTTCTAAGGAACTAATATACATCAGAAGCACTGAAACACATCCAAAGATCACAAGTAGCCCAGGAAGATTCCACCCGTATTTTGAGGTACACAACACAAGTTTCTTTTGTAGAAACCTAACCATATAATCCATCTGCTTGATAGACTAATTGGGCATTCATTATTTTCCTTTTCTTAGGGGTGCATAGGAGCTTTGGATGGTACTCATGTACCAGCATCTGTCCCTGCACATATGCAGGACAGATTTAGGGGTAGAAAGAAATCTCCCACTCAAAATGTCCTTGCGGCTGTTGATTTTGACTTGCGATTTATTTATGTCCTTGCTGGATGGGAGGGATCAGCCCATGATTCACATGTGCTTCAAGATGCTCTAAGCCGCCCTAGTGGTCTAAAAATACCAGAAGGTAGGACTTTAATTAGATCATGTACATCAACCATGAATTCAGCTTGCCACCACTGACTATAAGACATGTTCGTGTTATAGGAAAATTCTTCCTAGCCGATGCTGGATATGCAGCAAGACCTGGTATACTACCCCCATACTGTGGTGTTCGTTATCACCTTAAAGAATATAAAGGTGGTAGAGAACCTCAAGATTACAAAGAACTATATAACCATCGTCATTCGTCATGTAGAACAACAGTTGAACGGGCATTTGGAACCCTGAAAAATCGATTTAATATCCTCAAGAGTCAGCCAAATCTCCCTTTGAAAACACAAGTGAAGACAGTGATTGCTTGTTGTACGCTTCACAATTGGATACTGGATAATGGTGATGATGAATATGTATATGACCATGAAACCTGGTATAGAGTCTTGCCAAGGAGCAATAGGGTATATCAAGATATCCGTGAGGAGAATGAGGCTTGGGTGCTTAAACGAGATCAGATGGCACAAGCTATGTGGCAAGATAAAGCTGGGCAATCTACTTCAGCAGCTAATTAAGATATATAAAATGATGCTAGCTAGCATGTAGTTGTGGGTCTATATTTATCTTTTCTGAAGTATTGCTTAAATTCCTAGTATGTGTTCTCCTAGATTCTTGCCTTGCAGCAAAGTTCTTTGTGCCACATCAGATTTATGTATGAAACATCTTTTATTATTGTGAGATGCATGCTATTTTATCTTGCTGATATGTTACTTTATTATACTTTATCAACTTGTCATAGCTGGAATAAATGGGGAAAGCCAAGGGAAAGGGGAAGGTTGAGACTGAAGGGTCTTCTCGTGAGAGATCCATTAGTTGGGATGATGAACAATCTAAGTTCATGCTTGATTGGTACATCGAGTACAAGAAAGACCAACATGCAAACTTCATATGGAAATCTCAGCACCATATGAAATGTGCTGATGCCTTAAACAAAGAGTTTGCTATGGGTGTAACGTCTGCCCAAGTGACCCGTCACTATAGGCACTACAAAGAGAACTGGAAGATAGTTGAAACGGCTTTAAACAAGAGTGGCAATGGTTTTGATGCTATTAAATGTAAACTGACCATATCAGAGTCTGAAAAGGCTACTCTCAAAGTAAGTGGCTGCTATAAACATTTAATTTTTTTTTGCCATTAGTTCTATGAGGTCAACTGTTTTGAGGATTTTATCACTATATACTTTTCGTAATGTGTAAATGGATAGTTTTGATTGCTCATGAATATGTGCCAATTTCTTGTAAAAAATGTATTGCCATGCTTTTGTACAGATTTAAGTTAGCAAGTATATTATAACACAATACTTCTGCTCACATTTAAATTTAGCTTTCTTGAGAATTATTAGATTCTTCCATGGTTTGCCTTTTTACTAATTATTCTATCAACATGCAGGATAGGGATAGGCGTTTGCTTTCTAAGCCAATAAAATACTTTCATGAGATGCAAGAGCTTTTCTCAGGTAGTAACGCAGATGGCTCTCTTGCCATGGACCAACAAACATGTTGTGACGTTGATAACAAATCTGATAGCAATGACGACGAAGGATTGAATGATATTTCCAGCTATGCACGTCCTATCGACATTGCTGCAGAAGACTCGGACACATTACCATCTCCCACATGTGCAGATAATGGCTCTTCTGGTACATCTCGAGCTGGTAAAAAGAGACCAAGAGGTTCAAAGTCCCCAAGTAAGAAGCAGCAACCAAAGCCTAAGAGCCGTTTCACAGATGCCACTGAGAAAATTAGCAACACAATGGACCGTTTGGTGGATCAGCTTGGTAATCCTCCTCCTCCACCTCCAGTGCCACAGTTTTGTGACCCTTATGCTTCATTGTGGAAGAGGATTGATGCATTGCCCATTAGTACTAATGATAAGGTTGTCGTTGGAAATTATTTGGGACGCCAAGAGAATGAGGGGGTGCGGGGATTTCTTGCTTCTTCTGCTGACACGACTGTGGAGACTTGGGTGTACCAGTTCATGTGCGACCGAGATGGTGCGTAGGAAAAATGAATCTAACTGTCAACATTTGGATATGTTGTTGACCTTTTGCTCAGTTAGAATAGCTGTACTAATCAGCTATATTAAAACCTTGTGAAATATGTTTATGTCCAAGCAAATAGTTACTTTTGGGAAAACACTATACTAGATGTGGGAGCACTAATTAGGTTATCTTGGATCATGTCAATATGTCAGGTTCAAGCTGGTAGCTTCTTTTGGTTTCTAGAACTGTCATTATATAGTGATGATGCAAAAGTACGAACTTTCTGCTTCAGTGTGCTATGTAAATTTCTCTAGTGATTGAGTATTGTTGCCCATCTGTGATATATTTCGAAGCTAAAGTTAATTATGTGGTTTGTATATTTATGTGAAAGTTGAGTGTTGCCCTCCAATGATATTTTCATATACGCTTCTGCATGCACTTCTGTAGTGGCTATTGTCTGGTAGTATTTTGATTTATCTCACTTAAATGTTGTTGTCTAATTTGCCAATTATATATTATTTAAATATGATTATGTTTCATTCGACAACCTATATAATATGTTTTCTAATTAATCACTGAATAAAACATGCAGCAACATGTTTATTCTCGTATATCCCGGGGTGGTAATCTCACCACCTAATTGATTGGAAGTAACCATATTCAAGTTAGGCATCAACCAAACAATAGCCACATACTTTTGCCAAACTTGTGGCTTACCATATGGCAGGAATCCAAACAATACCCTTAACAAATTTGCCACACTTTTGTCAATCAACCAAACAGCTCTAACTTACCACAAAGTTAGTCATGCCACAACATTGTCATATGCCTAACCTTAGTTGTGGCAACCTAAGTCACTCAACCAAACAACCCCCTAGAGACTGATACATTCATGTAAATTGAGGTGGCATGGAATTCAAAGTCATGTGTAGAAATAATACTTCTGCTAATACTCACCAATCCTTTGCTTTCTTGGAGACTAAAGTGTAATAAAATCACTGTTCACCATGCTTCTTACAGCTGCAGATGTTCTTCAAGCCGTGCAGCTGCAGATGTCATTGTTAAATTGGACAACTGATGTTCTTCAAGTTCTTTGGACTTACTGGACATTGGACAACTGATGCCAAATGTCATTGTTAAATTGTTATATAATTCAGGATATACTAGAGTAGAATTAGCACTATCTGCTACTTTCTTCGTTTCACAATGTAAGTCATTCTAGCATTTCCCATATTCATATTGATGTTAATGAATCTAGACATATATATCTATCTAGATTCATTAACATAAATATGAATGTGGGAAATACTAAAATGACTTACATTGTGAAACGAAGAAAGTAGCAGATAGTGCTAATTCTACTCTAGTATATCCTGAATTATATAACAATTTAACAATGACATTTGGCATCAGTTGTCCAATGTCCAGTAAGTCCAAAGAACTTGAAGAACATCAGTTGTCCAATTTAACAATGACATCTGCAGCTGCACGGCTTGAAGAACATCTGCAGCTGTAAGAAGCATGGTGAACAGTGATTTTATTACACTTTAGTCTCCAAGAAAGCAAAGGATTGGTGAGTATTAGCAGAAGTATTATTTCTACACATGACTTTGAATTCCATGCCACCTCAATTTACATGAATGTATCAGTCTCTAGAACTTGCAAGAATCAAACTGGAGAAGGAAAAGACCAACGCTCTTGCTTAACTCAAAAAGAGATCAAAGTCAATCCGGTACGGAAGGAGGGTTTCTGTACCTCCTACCGGTGGCGGAGGGGATCAGCTTGGCGACGATAAGCCCGGCGACTCCGGCCGACGGTGATCTGGGGGCGCGGAGGCGGGTGCCCAGGCGTAGATCGGGGGCAGAGACGGCGACTCTGGTGGCGGCGAATTGGCCTGGTGGCGTGGACCGGTGAGATGCACGGAGGGGCAGGGACAGCGATGGCGACTCCGGCGCGGTTCGGCGTGAAGCTGAACAAATGGAAATGTTGTGCGGAATGCTTGTGAAATCATACATGTGGGAATAAAACTAACAGTTCTGGAAATTGCACAGTGAGTTGTCTGAATGTTGAGTAATAGAAAGCATTGCATGTATCACAACAACAGGTAAACAAAAGACCATGTCTAGGAAAATAAAGTAATTCTCATAAATAGGAGTAAAGATAAATACAGTATGTATTTGCAATCTAGAGTTGTCGGCAAGTTAATGATACCGGACACAACACTCACAGATTCAGAAGATGTAATTGCTTGATATTCATTCTGTCAACATCTGATCCATCTGGCACTGAAACAAACATAATTCACGTAAGATGGCCATTTTTAAGACCTGCATAATGTAAGCATGACCACTGGAGAGTAAATCTTAGACAGAATTCACCTTCCTATGTCTGAATAAAAATTTTTAAAGTTGCCATCAATATGTTGACTTTGAAACTAAATCAAAGCTGATAAGCCATTTGGCCCTGAAAATTGGTACAACATAAACACAGTTTATCAAGATCCATGCCCTGACCTCTGCCTCCAAACATTGAACTGTCAGACAATGCTCACAAGTCGTAGTGGTCCTTGTAGAAGGAAGTCTGGGAGCAGGCTCTGAATAATTCTTCAAAAATAATAAATATCTGAAAATATTGATTAATATGTGACATGTCACTTCATAAAATTTATGTAAGTTCAAATATGATTTCTGTAAGTTTTAATAAAAAGTCAAATTAAACTCTGACTATTAAGTATACATATTCTGAATAATTCTTCAAAAATAATAAATATCTGAAAATATTGATTAATATGTGACATGTCACTTCATAAAATTTATGTAAGTTCAAATATGATTTCTGTAAGTTTTAATAAAAAGTCAAATTAAACTCTGACTATTAAGTATACATATTCTGAATAATTCTTCAAAAATAATAAATATCTGAAAATATTGATTAATACGTGACATGTCACTTCATAAAATTTATGTAAGTTCAAATATGATTTCTGTAAGTTTTAATAAAAAGTCAAATTAAACTCTGACTATTAAGTATACATATTCTGAATAATTCTTCAAAAATAATAAATATCTGAAAATATTGATTAATACGTGACATGTCACTTCATAAAATTTATGTAAGTTCAAATATGATTTCTGTAAGTTTTAATAAAAAGTCAAATTAAACTCTGACTATTAAGTATACATATTCACAGTTATATTTTTTTTACAACTTATAGAAATCGTATTTGAATTTGCATGTTTGTGTAGTGATATATTACGTATTAATATGTCCTACCAAAATTTTATTTTTTTTAACTATTGAGATGGTAGACAAAAGACGAGCGGATATTCTTTCATAACACTTTCCATTACAATCGGGACAGTTTTTTGTGTTTGATGGTGCATGTCGGGAACACTTCTCCTCTCACAAGCACAGCAAAGCACTCGTTAGCATATGATTAACTAAGTATTAACTAAAAAACTAAAAAATAGATTGATATGATTTTTTTAAAACAACCTTTATGTCCTTTTTAGAAAAAATATACCGTTTAGCAGTTTAGAAAGCATACGCGTGGAAAACGAAAGCGAATAAATTACTTTAGAAAGGTGTAGATAGATAAGTCATCCTCACGCCAGGTGCAACAAACAAGGAGAAACCAATCAGACTTCCAGAAAAAGTCACAAACTCTTGTCCCCATTGTACCAGTCCTGATGCAAACCTGAGACAATGTGTGAATTCTGAATACAAACAACACCCAAACCTAGAAAAATCTTGAGAAAGAATGGACAGGGACTTCGAACGCTTCGTGGACGTGTGACTCGTTGGTTCGACACGTACACACATACCTCCCCTATGAAACATGAAATATCAGCGCTAGCTCCGAATAATCAAGTGCACAAGTCTCTCACACACACACACTACGATCGAGCAAGGTGGAAAGAAAAAATGGCGCCTTCACGACGTCGCCGCCGCTGCACCGCCGCTCCTCCGACCACCGCCAAGCTCGTGTTGCTCCTCGTCGTGCTCCTGCTGCAACTCTCCGAGGGGGCAAGCTCCGACGGCGGCAGCGACGCGCCATGCGATTTCTCGGCGATCTTCAACTTCGGCGACTCCAACTCGGACACCGGCGGGCTCTCGGCCCTCATCGCCGTGGTGCCGCCGCCGTTCGGCCGGACCTACTTTGGCATGCCCGCCGGCCGGTTCAGCGACGGCCGCCTCACCATCGACTTCATGGGTCAGTAATACTCAGTGCGTCCCAATTACTCGGAACGAACTCTGAATCTACTGTGTTTTTTTTTTGGTTTCCTGACGCTGCAGCTCAGAGCCTGGGGATTCGTTACCTCAGTGCATACCTAGATTCAGTTGGGAGTAACTTCAGTCAAGGTGCCAATTTCGCGACGGCCGCTGCGTCGATCAGACCAGCGAATGGCAGCATCTTCGTCTCCGGCATCAGCCCGATCTCCCTGGACGTGCAGACCAGCCAATTCGAACAGTTCATCAACAGAAGCCAGTTCGTTTATAGCAACATAGGTGAAGACAAATTCGATCAGCCTCTGCATATGCGCCATTCAGAGCTCAAAATTCAGTTCCATTTTTTTTGTGAAGTTGATATATACTCTGTTTTCGTGCAGGTGGAATTTACAGGGAGATTCTTCCGAAAGCTGAGTACTTCTCCAGGGCGCTTTACACGTTCGACATTGGCCAGAACGACCTGACAATGGGCTACTTCGACAACATGAGCACTGAGCAGGTCGAGGCCTACGTCCCTGATCTCATGGAGAGGTTCAGTGCAGCCATCCAGGTGCAGCTCAATGCACTGATCACAGCCTAGTTACAGTACACTTAGGTTCATTGACTGATTGACAAACTAAGAAATTTTGAATCTTCTTAGAACTTAATTTTCGAGATGATTTTAGGATCTTTTCATCGTAGTTTTTTTTCTAGCATTTGCTTTTAAAGCACTAATAACAGAGATATAAATGTTTTGTATTGAAACAATCTTTGCTTGTTTTGTTTATTTTTCCACGGCTTATCAGATGATCAGCGGTCTTATGTTTCGCTTATGTTTATACTTATCAGTCAAATTCTGAATTTTCAATCTTATATTTAAAGCTAATTTTAAGATTTTTTTTCATCAAATTTAATTTTCGGCCTTTACTTTTATATCGCCAAGAAGATGTATATAAAAAAATTGTTTATAAATTATTTTTCGTTTGCAAATATGCCATTCGAATAAGCTAAACGATGGGGCTGCTCATGTGTACTGTACGTGCTCTGCTTGCTTGGTGAGTGCAGAAAGTGTACAGCCTCGGAGGTAGGTACTTCTGGGTGCACAACACGGCGCCGCTCGGCTGCCTGACGTACGCGGTGGTGCTCCTGCCGAAGCTCGCCGCGCCGAGGGACGACGCCGGCTGCTCCGTCGCCTACAACGCGGCCGCCCGGTTCTTCAACGCGAGGCTGCGCGAGACCGTGGACCGGCTCAGGGCGGCGCTCCCGGACGCCGCGCTCACCTACGTCGACGTCTACTCCGCCAAGTACAGGCTCATCAGCCAGGCCAAGCAGCTCGGTACGTACGTTGATCTGACCACCGGAGCCGGAGAAGAAACACTTGAAATCGCCGCATGCAGGATTGAAAAATTGGTGGGTATTGTTCGTTGCAGGATTCGGGGACCCGCTGCTGGTGTGCTGCGGGTACGGCGGCGGCGAGTACAACTTCGACAGGGACATCCGGTGCGGCGGGAAGGTGGAGGTGAACGGCACGTCGGTGCTGGCGGGGAAGTCGTGCGAGGACCCGTCGAGGAGCGTGAGCTGGGACGGGGTGCACTTCACGGAGGCGGCGAACAGGTTCGTGTTCGAGCAGATCGTCGGCGGCAAGCTCTCCGACCCGCCGGTGCCGCTCAGGCAGGCGTGCCGCCGGGGCGGAGGAGGGCGATGAGCTCTACTGTTTTCCCGGTGCAATGCAAGGCTGTTGCATAGCACTTCACGTGCAGATTGGTAATAAAGCAAACGGGATTGCCATATGTCACTCGAATGAAATTTGGGGATAAAATATGGTATAATAGTTCTAAGTTAAAGTGATATCACCGAGCGTTTTGTAAAAAAAACACAAGTGGAAATGCGACATGTACACTCAGAACTTTTTTTCAGCGAAAGAGGGTCTTACAAAGGGTGATTTGTGTCTAATTAACGCATTTTTTAGAATTTTATCGCTACATTGACTTGCAAGTTATAAGTGCACCTCCAGTAGGATCTCAAACCCAGCCCCTATTCATTTTTTGAGAGCTAACATCTCATATACTAGGTGAAACCCCGTGCATTGCTGCAGGAGTTTATTATGATAACAATAAGTAAAAATAATATATAAAATAGCTACACAACATAAGAGTATGTTAACGTAGTTTATGATAATTTAAATTTAAATGGTATATAAAATAATGATTCAAATATAAAAGTAAGGTGATACGACTTTACTAGAGAAGAAAAGTAGGGAAACAGTTTGAATCATAGATTAATCATCTAAGACCTAAAAGCAATTGAGGTGATCTAGCTTAATGAAAGAAGAAAATGTGGAGATAATTTGGACCATATATTAATCATTTAAGAAAAAAAATTGATGTGGTATGGCTTGATGAGAGAAGAGAGAAATATTATTAACTAATTGAGGATGAACTATATAGGCACATAAGATATTTTTAAAAATAATGAAGATATATATTGAAATATTATGTGAATTATGTGAGATGGTGATTTAACATGCTTGCATTTTAAAGCTCTAAAATTTAATAAATCATTTAAGCACAAAAAACAATTGATGTGATATGGCTTAATGAGAGAAGAGAGAAATATCATTAACTAATTGAGGATGAACTATATAGGTATATAAGATATTATTAAAAATAATTAAGATATATATTGAAATATTATGTGAATTATGTGAGATGATGATTTAACATGCTTGTATTTTAAAGCTCTAAAATTTAATAAATTATAAAATTATAGATAATATAGCATGTTTGCATGATATTTAAATGTAATAATTGTTAGTCGATGATGATGTGGCATCTTTGCATGTTAAGCTTTAGGAGTTAGTGGGTTATAACTTTATAGTAAGAGAGGATAAGGTGTTGCAACATAAATACAGAGTATTGAAGAGAGTGGATTTTAAACTCTTAAAAGGGATGTTCCTTGTTGTTTGCATGTGATATATCACTTTACAAACATGCAAGCTAAAAATCAACTTCTAAAAGCTAGTTAACGTATATTGACAATTAAATTTGTTTTTTTAAAATTGCGATATGTAGAAGTTAAATTTAACTTGTATGTTTGTGGATTGATATATCATATATTAATCTATCTCGTCGATTTTTTATTTCATTTCTTTATAACCATTTGAGTAGCGTGCAAACAACGAGTGAATATCCCTTTAAAATTTTATTTGGAATAGTTCCCTTAGCATTGAAACTTATACGAATCATTTGATGATAGTAAGATCTATTGTCTTCGATGTGGAGTTGTGTTCGAACTTTGAACTCGAATTATGATTTTCTTATGCTCGGAATCCCATATTGCACGTATGTATGAATTTCGTGCGAAATTGCATGTTCAAATCGGCGCTAGTCCGTATGAACATAACGTGAACATAATCTCGACATAATCCTTTTCTCTAACAACACATCCGCGCCATAGGCCGATAGGCGATAGTTGAATTACGATAACCCGTTGATCTCCCATCGGACGGCCCTCAACGCGTGAAGCAACAGGTCTCTCGCCTCCGGTTCAACATTGTCCATTCACCCGGCCCATCTGCAACCCGTCGAGTCACGCGCCGCCATCGCCGCGCCATCCCGCCGTCTCTCTCCCCCACCGCGCCGCCATGTCCGCCGCGCCGCCGCCTCCGGCGACCAAGCCGCTCCCTCCCGAGCGGCCTCTCCCTAGCGCCGCGCCTCAAGCTGCTCCTCACCTTCTTCCGCGCCGACCTCTCCGTCCCCGTCGACGAGTGGCAGCTCAAGACGCGCTCCTCGCTTTCCTCCGCGACCCGCCCTCTCCCTCCCGTCTCTCCCGACTCCGACCTCTCCGTGCGCACCTCCGCGACCTGCATAAGCGCCGCCGCGACGAGCCCGTCGCCTCGGGCGTCCTCCACGTGCGACCTCTCCTTCCTCGCCCACGCCGCCGCAAGGGGATGATGAGGAGGAGGAGGCCGAGGAGATGACCGTGAGCAGGAGGAGGAGAAGTACTTCCAGTGGAGGAGCTCCTGGTCGAGAAGCTGGCCGGGATCGAGCTCAACCTCGAGGGGGTTAAGTTTCGGATGAGCGTCAAGATCCCGCCCTCCGATGACTTCAGGGAATGAAGAAGTCTTGGGAGAATTTCTACGCCTCCGAGCTCCTCAGTAGCAGTATGGAATTCATTTTTTTAAATGAAAATGCTGCTCTTAGTTGTGATTCTTGCTAGGTGGAGTTTGGATTGATGTTTGCTTTGTTCAGGGAATCCTGTGAGGAAGATAGCGAAAAGGCCAGACACCATTCTTGTCGGGGTGTGCCATCCGGTGGTTTGCGGAGACGAGGATATCATCGAAAGCCTCCACGCTGGTCACGCACACTATTTTCTCGGCACTTGGTAAAATAAGGTGCATTTTAGTGTTCTCACTTCTGTTTCGTTCATTATATTGTAAATGCATTCATATCTCTGGGATACAAGGCAGAATATTGTGCCGGACGTAAGCTAATAAAAGCGAAAAGAGTCCTAAACTTAGTTGACATGAGCATCCATAAGGAAATTGTTTGATTCAGTTTTGTTCAATGTCCATCCTGGTGGTTTCCTCTTTTGTTTGTGGACTCATATTTTGTTCTTACTTGCCTCCCATTCCCGGTATACACACTTTTGGGAGCTTAATATGCGCATTAAAATTAGCACACCTGAAACCGGAAGGTATGCCCTGCCTAGTTGGTTTTCATCCACATATAAGTTTCTTCTCACTCATATCGCTTCTTATATTTTGAAATCTATGCTTGATTCTCCAAGATAGCAATCAAACTCAGCAAAAACCAGTTCATAGAGTTTCTGATGTTAGTGTCATTGCGGTAGCTTAGGTGACTGTGTTAGCTATGTTCAAAATTCATAATAAGAAGCTTGGGAAGTAAAATGGGTAAAATAAAATTCTTTAGTAGTATTAGATTGCACGCTATAAAATCGATGTCACACAAAACAACATAAGACAGAACCCTAGTGCATCAAGCACAATAATGGAGTAATGTATATTGTATATACATGTGATTCTGTAAATAACACTGCACCCAATTCCTTTTAATTCTGTAGGTTATGACTGCTGCCCTTCACATTTTGGGGAACTTACTCTGCATACCCTTTTCTTTGGCATTCTTCTCCCAATTTTCAGGAACCTAAATATTTCTAGTGATGATGAATGGGGAGCAAAACAAGATGGAACCAATAAGGAGATTATATCTGGACTAAATTGCAAAGTGTGGGTGCAATTTGAGAACTCCGATGACTTCAACGGTGCAATGCAGGCATTATGTGGACGTTCATTAGAGAAAGTAAGATTTTCATATTCTGTTACCAGTTGTCTCTCAATCCTTAACTTTTTTATTAGTTCACATAACACATATAAATGATATTGTGAGCATATCCTCTAGATTTTGTTTTGAAGTTAATATCCTCTAGATTTTCCTTTATGGTTTCCTTCTATATGGGCTTTTTGTTTCAACTGTGCAGCTCTGTTTTAGTATTGCCTACTGGCAATTATCATGCACTGACATTGCGTAGCACACATCCTTCAGACCTTCACATGCCCTTTGATGTGCGAACTTGTATGCTAGAGGTATATTTGTGTAGTGTAGGATTGTGTTCCTTGAATCCTATATATTTTGTCCTGTTGGCCTTTTCAAATACATCCAAGTTCTGAGTCTTCCAATAAAGTTAGCAGGATATACTCATTATCTTCACTGAAGTTAACCATCACCCTCTATCAGCGTGTGTTTGGTTCAAGGGATGGGATGGGTTGGTTGGGTTGGGTTGAACCCACTTTTAGAGTGCCAGGCAGTACTTCCTGCGTTAGCTTGCTATGGTTATCTGGTTGCTTCCTTGTTTGGTGAACCCTGCTGATAAACATTCCATGGTCAGATAAATGGCTATGTTTATTGAAAGCTAAGTGACTACATTAGTGTTTACTAACTAGAGAAATCATTACTAAATTAGCTAGACAAGAGGACTACAAATTACTAGGTATTAGATACTTACAGGTATTAGAAATTATTAGAAGTGCATCAGCTTTCTATGAGGATTGAGGACCACAATTGTTGGTAGGATTTGTTGCTTTCCTTCCACATACAGCTCTGATGAGTGATGATGATATATACTCTCTCTATTTCACTACCTTGGCACACAACTCAAGTTTAAGCTGCATAAATTTGTTTACACATGGATAAATCCACATATGTATTACTATCTATGCCAGAACAGCCTCAATTAATGTTTGTTTTCATTTATGTTTTATGTTTTAGAAAACATAATGGAAGCTGACTCATCTATTCTGTTTAAAGAAGGATCACGGTTGAAGGTAGACTATGAAGTAACTTGGGATCGTGAAGGTTTCTTCGCAATGCACAATACGAGCCTGTTCGCAGCAATTTAGAAGAGAAATTCATCGGCTCATGGAAGGAAGAAAACATTACACATCGCGAATTGAGTCAGATCATAGAAAGAGATTTAGGGTAGGACAACATATCAAATCTTCTAATATAAGTTTTGTGATGTGATGTGAATTCATCTTCCTTGGTGCATCCTGATGCATATTTTCATCTTGCCGGGGTTTAATACTGCTGAACGGCTGGGAGCATTAGAATGCAATATCACCGATCATTTAGTTTCATGGATGATTGCTGTAGCTGTATTGATAATTGTATATATTTGTTCCTCTTGGCTGAATGCTGTATTGCTTACTTCTTTTTCCATTCTCTTTGTAATTTTCTAACATCTATTATTTCCTTTGATTCAGGATTGATGATATAGGGCATGACTGATGGTGGGATTACTTGGTTCCAAGGACAGGGAAAATGATTGTACTGTATCATTCTGCTGTTTCATCATTAGTCTAACGTAAAGTCTTTCTGAATTAGGTATTGTAGTTATTACTATTAGCCTATGTCCTGGTTGATTCCCAGAGATCATCACAACAGTCTTGCTTGTGATTTGTAAAAGAATTTGCACTGTTGGCATCTCAATGTATGCTCATTCATTGTTCAATCACAACTCACAATTTTGCTGAATGAGAAATTGCAATGGCTAAGATCAGCCTAAGCCTGCAAATTCTAAGCATGACTGTTTGTATTGGTTAAAGTCAGATTATGTGAATTGACATTGACGAGGCACGTACAATTGCATTTTCTTCTGGATTGTCAAACAAGTAAGTTCTCTAACTTCTAGAAGTACACATGCTTGACTTTCTATTCATTGTGATCTGCGTGGCTACACAATCACATGCCTGAATCTAGAAGTTCTTTACTGATGATTGTACCTAAAAACAAGGTCAACGGATGAGGCAAGAAAAAAAACATGTTTCCACAACGTATAAACGAATGTCGCTCTCTCAAATCAACCAGAGATCCAGAAGTCGAAGGCATAGTTAACATAGATGAGATGAAAATTAAGCTGCGTGCGTACACCAGGGACGAGTTAATGGACAAAATTCTGTAAAATTTTGAACAATTTTGGGTAGCCACACAAGAAGGGGCTGATGCTACATGAACATTGCTGCAATTGCAACCAAACTGAAATGAAACGGTAGGAAAGATAACAAAAAAATCTGATCTTCCTGGCGGCCACCCTATGTACAAACATTTACAAACACGGCGTTGATTTTTTCACAGCGTGGTGGTGAATGAATCCACGCGAATTACTACCCTTTCTTCCCATGTGGATGACTTCTCGGCGAGATCAACTCATGGACACCGGAGCTACCCCTCTTGCCGTGCGAGGGACCCAGCAATGGCGCCACGGCCATCTTCTTGTCGCTCGCCTTCTTGCCGAGAACCTTGACGGGGCGGCCTTCGATCTCCTCACGCCGTGCGCCTCGCCGCCGGCGGCGCGCGCCATTAGAGCTGGCCGTCAGGATCGGCACGAGGTACCACCAGACGGAGGTGCAGCAGATGCGAACACTTGCCGAACACCACGAGGCTCGCCAGCAGCAGCACCGCCACGAACGGCATGTAGTGGCGCGGCGCACGCTCGACCACGACCACCTCACGCCGGCTTCCGCTTGCGCTCCCCGGCGGCCGCGCCGCCGCGGCGGCGGCGGGCGCGCGGCTTGATACCATGGGCGTTCTCCTGGGGCTGGCGGGCTCCGACGTCGGTGGCGTGGACGACCGCGACGAGGTCGCCGACGTCGCGGCCGCCTGCTGCTTCCGCTTGTTCTTCCCTCCCTTCCGCTGCTGCTGCTGCTCCTCCTCCGGCGGGAGCTTGACGACGATGGGCACCCACCCTTTCCCCTCCGACTGCACGAACCGGACGAGCACATGCTCACCACCACCGCCACCACCGCCGCCCTCCCCCGGTGCGCCGCCGCCGCCGACTTGGCGAAGGATCTTCTCCCGCCGCGACTCGAGCTCGGACAGCACGGTGGAGAACTTGTCGAGCCCCCTCGACGCGTACGGGTTCTCCTTCTTCCCACCACCGCCGCCGCCGCCCTGCTTCTTCTTCTTCGCCTCCGGCGCCGCCGCCTTGCCGTCGACGTCCTTGAAACTGCCCGTGCCGCAGAACAACATCTCTTGCATATTACCGTGTGCGGATCAACGATTTCTGGCGCCACGGACAAGAGCCTTTTAAAGAGGGAGGCCACAACGCAACGCAAATCGCCTCTGTTTCTGTCCCGACTCGTTTATTTCTTGGGTCTCCGCGACGACCTGCTCTTCTTCTAGTACGTGTTTTTTTTTTTTTTTTTTGGTGTGTGTGTGTTTTTCTTTCTGGAGCAAAGACTTGATCTTCAGATGGAGGCGTGTGCTTGGTCAAGTATGGATGTCTGAAAGAAATATGTATTCAATTTCGTTCAGAAAGATTCTACTGTTCAGTTTTGTAAAAGAAAATTAATTCCGTGCCTTGCTTGCCACGATTGACCCGGTGGAGTTGTGCGAGTAACAAAATGCAGAGGAATCTGCCGAGAGCAATTTGGCCGGTACTACTAGCTTTTTAGTATGTGATGATAACTAAAATCTTTACTATTAATTTAGTCTTGCGATTCTGCATCAAGCTAGCTACCGACAATGACAGTTACCCGTCGTTCGAGCTCAGTTCGAGCTCACGATCTGCGCCGGATTGTATATCGAGCTCAGTTCGAGCACATAATCGATCAGATTGTGTGCAGCTCGGATCAGATTAGCTCTAAGATGCTCGTTAATTGGTTGACCATATCAAATGGGATCGGATCATTACAGTTCCTGCATCTATTATTCCTTTTCTTGAAAAAAAAAAGAGAAAACAACGTTTCTGCAGTACGATTTTTTTGCTGCAGCCTGCAGGTTTCGGGTAATCACGTTGGTTTCACAAGCTAACGGCGTTGAGATTAGTTTTTCGACGTCACCGGTTGCTCTCGTTTCGTGGTTTTGGAGATGATGATTGCTTGCATTTTTCTGCCAGATCATGATGTCATCGCGTTTTGCAGCGTTGATTTCTCGCGAGCGTGAGAGCTTCTGGCCCGCGGTAATATTTGATTGCTGGGCAAGGCGTGGACTCTGAAAGCTTTATCGCTCGCGCCGCGCAGATAACCTTGAACAGTTGAATGGATCAAAAGGCTGCGTGATTAATTCATCTGAAAACAAGTCAAAGTTTCGAGTGCAGGTATAAGTCAAACTTAAATTATAAATGCCTATTATTTATTTTTTGAAAAACTAACTATGTACTCCATCCGTCCCATAATATAAGGGATTTTGAGTTTTTGCTTGCAACGTTTGATCATTCGTTTTATTCAATTTTTTTTGTAAATTATTATTTTTTTTGACTTACTTTATTATCTACAGTATTTTAAGCACAACTTTTCGTTTTTTATATTTGCAAAAAAAAATTTGAATAAAACGAGTGGTCAAACGTTACAAGCAAAAAATCCACATTTTGTACTTTCTGGAAAAAAAATCTTACTGGATATGAATGAGGACAGGGATTGAGATTTTAGGGTTGTGCATGATTTCCTCGATGATCGTGGAAAAATAAATAGTGGATTAACGTGACATTGGAAGAGTGTTACACGTCAGCTGTTGCTTGTTAAATAAATGTACTGTTCTAGAACTAGGAAAAAGATCCAAGATAGGAATACCGTTTGTATTTATTAGTGTATTCAGGTGGACTTATTGTGGATTTCGTTGGCATCAATGTTGAAAATGGTTTAGAGATGTATCTTGCATTTTCATGTGATTATACTCCCTCCATCCTAATGTAAGCATTTTTAGCTATAAATCTAGACAACTGTGTGCTCAAATTATAACTAAAAGTTGTTATATTTTGAGACATATGTAGTAGTTTTTTTTAAGAACTCATGTGATCATAGCATACGTATTGTCCAACACAATGTTAATCACTTTTCATTTTTAGGCGAAATCAAGAGATTCACTCCTAGATAGTTAACGTTTAAACAACAAGTTTCGGCCTATTAGTATTAATTTTAATAAAATCTAATTGGTCTATATAATGAGCAGAAATACAATGATACTACCAATTCTTTTGTTTTTGAACTAAGCATTTCAAAGACTATTGATAGTTAAAGTTTCAAAAGTAAAATCCAAATATTGTACTAAACATCAAATATTCTAAACATCAAATATTCAAGACAAATGGTGTGATGAAAGGACACTTATTATGGCTCATTATGCTCTTGATGAATTTTATCACGGTGTAGTTGAAATAAGGGTTAATTGGATAACATGCCATTGCAATTTTCTATTAAAAGAAATGATATTACAATTCGTTTATTCGTAGCCGTGCTACTAAAATGTTACAAAATCATGACCGTGCCACTGTCGTCACATTTTTCCATTTTCCTTCCTTTTCCGTCTTCTTCCTTCTTTCTCCTGTCTTCTCCCTCTCCTCTCCTCTTTGCTCGGTGCGGCAGGGCCAAGGTGGTGCCATGGCCACCAAATCTCCGACCAGCGAATAAGCCTGACCCGGCCACCGAGAACTCGGCACAGCTCCTCATGCCGGCTTTGCGCCTGAGTGCGGTGAGGAGCTGCGACGTGCAGAGCTGCCTCCGCATCTTTTGTTTTCGGCGCTATCTTCCGCAGCAACTCCATTGTGGTGTCCCGCTCCACGGGGCCGCCGCCATCCGTCCCGAGCATGGCCATGATCCTCGTCGGAACGAGGAGGCTGGCGGGAAATTGGATCCATGCTATTGCAAATTTTTTATTCAGAAAATATTCATTACAATTTATCTTCGTAGCGTGCTACTGAAATTTTACAAAATTAAACCGTACCACTACCGTCACATTTTACATCCATCTACTTACTTTTCCCCCTTTTTTTTTTTCTTCTTTTTCTCCCATCTCCCAACTAGCGATTCATGCCATTCCAAACGTAACTGAAGAATGAATTCTATAATTTAATCAAAAGGGCCATCAAGAATATTCCAGAGGCAGCCCCATAGAATATTGCCGGCCCAGATAAGTCAGTGGTTCATCTGGACCAAAACCTTCCCTCTTCGACGGTCTAACCTCAATCTGGGCCTCCAAGGCTGCAGATCACCCCACTGGACCATAACTGGGGCCCAGCACAAATCGAACTCGCAACAGTGCTGGGCCGAAAAGATTGGCCCAACACGGGCTGCTTCCCACATATCCTCGGTCCAGCCGTCTCTTCTCCCAAGTTCTGAAGCGCTCCTCTCTCTCTCTCTCTCTCGGTGTTTCCGCCT
>CM020184.1:18995632-19055178 GCA_009805545.1 Oryza longistaminata | reverse complement strand
TGCGGCGGCGGTGCGGCCGACGTCGATGTGGACGGACTCGATGTGGATGGTGGAGCCCACGGGGCGCACCGCGCGCGGCGAGATGACCTTCGGCTCCAGCAGCTTCCGCAGCAGGTCGCGCTCCACGAGCACCACGCCCCTCTCCTCGTCCTCGTCCTCCACCTCCACCACCGTCGGCGAGAGCCTCGTCGGGTCCCGGCACTCGCGCTCGCCGGCGACACCGGCGCCAGCGCACTAACCCCGCCCGCACTCCCCGGGGCCGGGACGACCACCCCGAGCACGCGCGCCCTCGTCGCCGTGGCCACCGCCGCGCACCGGAGCGGCGCCACGGGGACCGGGTACGCCGGCGCCCTCTTCCTCTTGGCCCCGCCGGCGGGGACACCGGGCGCACTACGCTGGGCCGCCCCCGCTTCCGCGCCCGGCACGGCCTGCTCTGCAGCTGGCAGAGCACGCGGTTCGTCGCCGCCACCGCCGCAGCACCGTCACCATCACCACCCGTCACCCCCGCCGCCGCCGCCGCCGGCAGCACGGGCTTGGGCGCGATGGGCCTGAACCTCGCCTATGACTCGTTCGCCTTCACGGCCATGTCCACCGGCTGCACCATGGCCATGGCGAAACGTACGCTCGCTGGTGGTGAACGGATGCGTTGGGGCCCAAGTGGTGGGGTGGTGGTGGGGTTAAGAAGGCGTGGGCGGCCAATCGGATGCGCGCAGGGGGGAGGGCACGTGGGAGGCGGGGCGGGGTACGTGGGCGACCGCGCGGGGACGCGGCCGACAGTAGGCGGAGCGGAGTCGCGGGCCGCGCGCTCCGGTGGATTCCAGCCAGCAGCGCGAGGCGTATGGTGGGGTGGGGTGAGGTGAGGCGAGGTCGCGTACTCGCGTTGCGTACGCTGCATGCGGCGTCCGCCCCCCCTCGGGCGCATCGTCCCCCGTGGCGCGTTCCGCCGCGGTCACTGGCTGGCTGGCGTGCCCCGCGTGACGGCGTGAGGCCTCATTGGCAGAAGGCCGTGTGTGCACTTTTGCGCTCGCCTCCACCAACCGGCTCGCTTTGTACTCTAGCACCACGGTAAGTTTAGCGTGTAGCCGGACACCGGGACACACCACTTTACCCTCTTTTTTTTTTTTCTGTTTTTCACTACCAGATCGAATGATCAATCTGCGTCAAAACTGCTTTTTGGTCATACCTTGCCGGGCATGCATGCATGTACACTCCGACTCCGGTGGTGTACTCATGCTTTCGAGATTACTTCTCAGCTGAGGTACATATTGTTTCAGCCAAACACAAAACCGCCTAAAAGTTGATATATCCGCACGTGGTTTTTGTTGGTCATGTATGGTCTACGAGACTATACATGCATGTACATACAAAATCTCGGAGGGAAACCAGACGATGCAATGTATACCACGACGACAAACGCGCGGTGTCCGGTGCTGCTGCGGGGCCGCGAATCCCGGCGCCGGTAGCGGTGGCGGTGGCGGCGCGGTCGCGCGGGAGGAGTTCGTCGGGTTCTTCAGGGAGGCGTGGCCGTACATCCGGGGCCACAGGGGGAGCACCTTCGTGGTCGTCATCTCCAGCGAGGTCGTGTCAGGGCCGCACTTCGACGGCATTCTGCAGGTATTGGGATGGTTTGCTTCTGTTATTTGATTTCGAGTACTAGTATTTTGGATGCACACGGTGATTTTTCCCGGATGAACAGTGCTTGCAACTTTGGTACAGGAAGATGCAGGCGGTGATTTTCTTCTCCTTTTTTTGTGTGTTTCATATACTCATTACTTATTGTACGGCATAAATTTAATTTATTATGGAGAGAGATTGTAGGTTTTTCTAGTGGTCAGCCTATATTTGTTCATGTCCTTGATTAATAGGGATTGGAACTGAGTTGTCAGAATGAAAATTAACCAATTTTGTGTGAGGTAGGACTAATAGGAGACTGGTCTCCTTGATTCCCATGGAATGTGGGTCTGATTCATTGACCCTAAATGAAGTTAGCACTATTATGGAAAACAGAGATCAAATCTTCAGGGACCTCTTAAAATGATTGCGATCCTTTGAGTCTTAACTCGTCGCAGTAACTCCACATAATTTTTCTTATCTTGTTATCATTATGGAGTTAGAACTGAATTATAATTTATCATATGCAGGATATTTCACTTCTTCATGGTTTGGGGATTCAATTTGTTCTTGTTCCTGGAACACATGTCCAAATTGATAAGCTCTTGTCAGAAAGAGGTCAGTGCAAACCATCCTTGCTAGGTTCTCTTCGCCATCCATTCTTGTGCTCACTCCTGAAACATAGAGTTTTTTAGGGTTTAAAAATCCTGTAAAAATTCCTAAGCATTTTATTAGAAACAAATGGCTGAGCTAATACTTCAAAAAATAGCTTTAGCTTTACCTCCTGACTCTAGGAAATAGCCCCTGTATTTATTGGACATATTTATGCTAAAGCTATGCCATTGAAAAAGTTTTGAATTTGATTCTTAAGCCTTATGTGTGGACATCTTATCAAAAGTATACAAAGCAACATATAGGAAAACTATTCAGTGCATACACAAAACATTTTTTTTTAAAAAAAAAACTCAAGAGAATTATTTAGTTTCTATAGCTTATGGCTGTCCTGGATGTCATGAAACCTGGTCGAACTCTTCTGCTCAGTTGTGATGAGATTGTGTTAGTGAATTGCATACTGTGTGATTTTTGAATGGGGACTAGCTTGACTGCAGTTGTGATTTATATTAGTAATTTGATGAAGCACATTCACTGAAAAATGAAACTTCATCAGTCCTTTTAGCTGTGATGATAATATGTGGAATGGCTATTATGTTTATCTTGCCTTTTGCTAACTTGAGTATGTTTGATTCTTCTTGCAAGTTACAACTATTTTTTTAGTATTTCCTACTGCATATGTTCATCTTATAAATTTTCATCTAGGGAGGATGGCCAAGTATGTTGGCCAGTACCGAGTTACTGATTCTGATTCATTAGAGGCTGCAATGGAGGCAGCTGGAAGAATACGATTAACTATTGAGGCCAAGCTTTCTCCTGGTCCTCCAATGTTGAATCTTCGTAGACATGGTGTTATTGGACGTTGGCATGGTCTTGTGGATAATGTTGCAAGTGGCAACTTCCTTGGTGCTAAGGTAATATTTGTTACTAACTAAGCCCCTTCGGCTTCCAAGTATCTGGCCTTAATCTGGTTCTTTTGCTTATCTTGTGAAGACTATGCTCAGGGCAACTTTTATACTTGTAACTCTCCATGAATAAAAACCACTTTTCTCCTTTAAAAGGCACATAATTATACATTTTTGTTTTCATCAGCCTGCCTTTAATTGACTTGTTCACCTCTTACAGACTTGTTTACCCTGTTATGTAAAACACTCCTCCTAAGATAATGTATGCAGAATGATGCAAATTAGGCAATAAGCATTGGATCCCCGCAAAAAAAAAGGCAATAAGCATTGGAGGGTTTTAGTTGAGATGACCATTGACATCTGGACAACGTAGTAGTTACTAAAGTTGTTACTGACTAACAGTAATACAACCTTTGAGCTACTGAGTCGCTTTTGAGGCATTCCCTTCAAGTGGTTCGATTTATTCCCAGTCGCCCTATCATGTAACTTCCTAACCTCTTTGTTAAGAACTGGTTTTTAATGTTTTACGAAAAGTACCCTTCAACTGCCATGTAAACAGAAGAAAACACTATTGGCTGGAAAGTTGTCCATTTGGGTGAAGTTCAAATTATCATTTTTGTACACTGAAGTAAGAGTTAAGAACACCATGGACAACTCTAGGATCAATAGTCATGGCCTTGTTAGACTTGAACTGTGAAGAAAAGTTCCCATCTCCCTTGGTTGAATACAATTTTAGTACTATAGGAACATTGTATGTGTGTGCTCAGTGCTTTTTTCCATTCGAATGTGCATGTGGATTATTTTTGTTTATTTTTCCATGTCTTTTTTGTGATTATGTCCATCACTTATGCTGAACTTCAGTTCGTGGAGGTCCTGCAGAACTAAATTTATGTAACTCTCTTCCTTTGGCAGAGAAGAGGAGTAGTTAGTGGTATTGATTATGGGTTCACCGGCGAGGTTAAGAAAATTGATGTTTCACGAATAAAAGAAAGGCTTGATAGTGATAGCATAGTTGTTGTGAGCAATATGGGATACTCGAGCTCAGGAGAAGTGCTAAACTGCAAGTATGTTTTTTTCTCTATCCATGACCTTTGTAGTGACTATATGCACACACATTTTTACTCTTTTACTTTTATGAGAATATATGTAAATGTCTTGTCTATATTCAAAGATTCTGAAGTACTATTGCCCCATCTACTCTTTCTATATACTGCAGCTAGCCTACTAAACTAAATTTGTTCTATCTTCTTTGGCTGCATTCAGCACTTATGAAGTAGCTACTGCGTGTGCTTTAGCCATTGAGGCGGATAAGCTGATCTGCATTGTAGATGGCCAGATATTTGATGAGCATGGACGTGTCATTCCTTTCATGTCTCTTGAGGAAGCAGATATGTTGATCAGAAAGCGTGCTAAGCAAAGTGATATCGCAGCAAATTATGTCAAGGTTGTGGACGAGGAGGGTATCAGTCATTTGCATGAGGATGTCAAACCATTTTTGAACGGAAGCGGTCCTCTTGGTGCATATGCTGCTTCTTTCCATAATGGCTTGGGTTTCAACAATGGAAATGGTATTTTATCTGGTGAGCAAGGATTTGCTATTGGTGGTGAAGAGCGGTTAAGTAGATCAAATGCCTATCTTTCTGAGTTGGCAGCAGCAGCATTTGTATGCCATGTAAGTGCTTCTCTTCTTTCAAGTCATGTTGGACCAAAAAGGAGCCCCTTATCTCATTTTTCATTATTTACTGTGTTACTTTAGGCTTGCTGAGGAGAGAGGATAGTACAATAGTGTAACCTTTCAAGTTTGAGGACAGTTTCTATTTTTATTCTTGAATATGAAATTTGTTTCTTGTATGCTAGGGTGGTGTTCAAAGAGTTCATATCATAGATGGAACAGTTGATGGATCACTGCTATTAGAATTGTTTACAAGAGATGGTACAGGAACAATGATAGCTAGGTATGTTGGACTTCTGTTATCAGTTTTTGATCAAATATTACAGTTTCCATGCACAAGCAAAATCTCCGACGCCTGTTTTATCCTTATGTGCACTTAGATGCATCTCCTGAACAGTTAATTGCTTGTAACATCATCCCTAATTCCTACAGAAGTCATTTGTGCACAAAATCAAAGGCCTTTCCTAACTTTTCGTCATAGTATATGCGAGTTCTGAAGTTGTACCCTTGGCTGCGATGGCCTGCATCTTTTCATCATAGTAATGCTACAAATATCCTCAGCATGATATATATATTTTTATAAGGAACTAAATACATTTAAGAATTTAGCTTCTACAAGTTAACGTTGAGATGTCTATTTATACAGTAATACTTGGTTTTCAGGGATGTGTATGAAGGAACAAGGATAGCTAGAGAGGAGGATCTTCTTGGGATAAGAAAAATTCTTCGACCACTAGAAGAATCTGGTGTTTTGGTGAAGAGAACTGATAAGGAGGTGTGCTAAAATCCTACCTAATGATCTTTACAGCGTATGCTTTCGTTGAATCCGGTTGTGTGCTTCAATTTAGCTCTAATTTATGCTTTATATTCTTTTTAGCTTCTTGAAGCACTGGAGTCGTTCTATGTTGTTGAAAGGGATGGTTCAATCATTGGATGTGCTGCTCTGTTCCCATTTCCCGAAGATAAATCTGGAGAAGTTGCTGCGATTGCTGTATCTGAAGAATGCCGAGGAAGAGGTCAAGGGGACAAGTTGCTTGGTACGCTCATTGCTTTATGTCATCCCTGTTTGGTTTCCTTAAGTTAGCCATCAAATTGTAGTTGGTTCAAACTTCAAAAACCAATACTTCACAAAGAAATTTTTAGTACAAATTTGGTACCTCCTAGTACTGGAGGTTCCGAGAGGTATCAAATTTTACACTAGAAAATGTGGTACCTCTTAGTGCTTCATCAAGGACTGCAAAATCACTCTCACGAAAAACAATCAAACAGTATTTATCTTCATTTGAAATAGACGGATTTATCTTCAACAAAATCCAATGTCTTGTCATAAGATGCAAAACTGAAAAAGCTTGATGCGTTTAACATTATTTCCCTGAGATGCATTTAACATTATTTCGGTAGCTTAATGCAACCACACTCCCACCATCCTTTCCCTGAACATGCACACACATCATGTGCCAGTGCATATCCCTTCGTCCACCTACTTATTTTGTCACATGCACATGTAAGCCTAAAAACTATAAGAGGGAAGAAACTACCTGCAAAGAGGGAATTCATGCTGTAGTCTTGTAACTACTAGTCTACTACCAAACTATCTGATTGTTACTAAGCCAGGAAACATGAATGTGGATTTTCTGCGCATCATTGTTTCAGTTAACAACTCCTCATTTGTATTTGAAGAGCTTTTATGCACCTGTATTGATTTATTATGGAAAGTCTATTGTGCATCTTGTTTTACTCAAGATTATGATGATGCTTCAGACTATATTGAGAAGGCAGCAATGTCCCTTGGTCTGGAGAAATTATTCTTGCTCACGACACGGACAGCTGATTGGTATGCAACTTTATCCTTCTCTTGGTCCATTATATGGGTTGTTTCATATGCATGATTTAATGACTAAATAGCCTATCATTGTGCTCTGTTTCGAATAACAAGGAGTATTAATACTTAGCTAATAAAATATTCATAGAGGACGATGTAACAGTCTGTGTTGTGCAATATGTATGTCACTCTGTGCTGGGCGTATAATTTCTTTCTTGAATCTAGCTGATGATCTAATATGTTTTCATATGGCTTAGTTAGGACCTGTACATACTAAAAATATCAAGGTACTTCAAGTACAGTAAACACATGGAGAAAAATGACAAATTACTGGAGCTATGTTCAGATATTACAAGATTATTTTATTTTATGAGAATTTTAGGCTAGATTATAATATCTAAGCCTTCTATATATCTCTAGCGCTTAATTTGAAACTGATGCAGGTTTGTGCGGCGTGGCTTCTTGGAGTGTTCGATTGAATCCATTCCTGAGCAAAGGAGAAAACGCATCAATTTATCACGAGGATCAAAGTATTATATAAAGCAGCTTCAGCCAAAGCACGCCAGTGTTACTCCCAACAATATTACTGCCAGATGATATAACGCATATGGAATTGGTGCAGTTCAACACTATATCAGCTCTGAGCCTCTGACGCCACCAAATTTTGAAGGTATGTTGTACTAAATTAGGATTTCAGGGAGAGAAACATAGGAACTGTTAGTGATGTCGATTTTTGAAATGTTGTGTTAATTTATTTACATGGTTGCAAAGGAAATTTGTTGCACAATAGAATCAGAGTAGATCATAGCTGGAGAAATTCTATATAAGTAGGCTGAAAGCTTGAAAAGGAACTTCTGATAAGTGGGAGTGATCACCATCTGTCGAGTAACCGGCAAAAAGAGAATATTTTACGTCAGGTTCCCTATTTATGTGATGCTGATAACGACCTCACACGCACGCCAATAGCGTGCACCTGGGAGGCATTCTACTACCATAGTTTTAGACCAGGCAGACCGTTTGATGGCAATACATTTCGGGTTTGGTCTTCCATGAAAGTTTGGTAATCACGTGGCTGAGGCCCCAGGGCTGGCGGCATACACGGATCAAAATCCACTTACTAGTCAGTTAGACTAGCGACTGGTTCATCACAAAACCGGTAACCTGATTTTGTACACTCTTTGCACGCGCCAAGATGATTTTGGCTTCTAGACACGGTTTGTATGTGGATATATTAATTAAATGTAAAGCAGCAACCGTCAGAGCTTTTGTCATAAGCTGATTCCAGAAGATGCACCCAAAAGAAGCACAAGGTTGGCGTTACATCTCGATGATGAACGTTCATGTGGATGTTTGATTGCTTACAACCAACTTGAGCTGGCTCACGCGGATTCCCTTATAAGAAAAGCTGAAATTGATGGATTATCTGGTTTTTAGTCAGCCTATTCAAGAATATAAACAAATGAATTAATTAACTAATGTAAAGAAGCTTTAGAAAACTATTTCAAGAAAAATATCATATTGAAAATTTTCGTACGAAATGTTCCGTTAATAAAAATCTGAAATCTAGAATCATATCAGGGTCGAACTAACGCAAAATGTAGGACTGGCAGAATCATAACAGGGTCAATGCAGGACTGGGATTTGGGTTATCTGGGCGAGGTTCATTTAACCAGCTAACAGCCGAACAACACTAATGGCGATGCCTAGTAACGTGTAAAACGTGACGTCGCAATCTGATTTTGGGTTATCTGTCTTGTGCCTTTTACTGTATAAAAAGACGACGTGTGCTTGGCGCAATGATACAGCCTCAAGACCTGGAAAAGTACCCAGACAACGCAATCTGGAAAAGAATTTATCAGAAAATATCTAAAAGCATGTCGCCACACGAATTTCACTTCAGCTAGTCGCGACGCCTTGATGTTATATATGATCGTAATTACAATAATTAAGGAAAAAAATTACTGGGCAAGCTGTTCGTTCGAACAAGAAACGTAAGATTCCTTCAAAAAGAAACGCACCAGTCAAAGTCAGTGCCCAGTGAGACCCGGCGGCTTATGAGGTGATCAGGGTATTTTCAAAGCAACGCAAGTGTTACCCCGCAGCAATGGTAACGAAATCAAATGGCAGACATAACAAGAACGAATTCAACTTGCACTCCACAACCCGGGTTGAATTCCACCAGCAAGATTGGAATCAACAGTAGTACACAACTATATAGTTTTAGCCATCCATCAAACACTGATCAAATAAATCAGGTTCAGAGAGGTTCATAAACAAGGCGAATAACAGGTAATAATGCCGAACACGAAATCTAGCAGCATTTTCTCATAGCAGTTCGGTTTGATCAGCTCCATAAAACAAATCTCTTCAGCTCTCTTGCACCCGTCGCCTCTATCCTCAGAAGCAGGCGTCCAGAAGACAGCAGCAACAGAGGGCAGCCAAGCTGTTACAACACAACATCATTAGAATCATGACACCAAAATTGAAACTGATAAAGGCAGCAGGTAAGTATAGTATTGCCATTTGAACAAAGGCATATGCACAATCTAAAATAAGTCCCTAAATATGTCCAGCCGTCCATTGACAAACTGCATTATTCAAATTGCAACTAGGTTAGCAACACAATTAGTGATGGAACACCCGCCAAGACTAATCATAATCATCCGGGGGGGGGGGGGGGGGGGGGGGGAAGAGAGAACCGTTCTTTGGTATTAGCGCGTCAACGAAAATAAATACTATCTCTCTCTAAAAAACCAAGAAAGATACTTACTACGGAGTATAGTAGTATTATCCTAGATGACCTCTCACCAAAGGAATCTGTGAAAAGGACATATTTTTATTCTCCTACAGGCTTTTGAACTTATCTTTCCTCCAGCCAACTCCAGCAACCAACCAACAAAGGTGTGATCAACCACAACTCACAACTCACAAGTAAACAACAAATGCTAAACACTACGGTAATGTGACTGCATCACAGCCGTCCATCCAAGATCAGACGGCCATCGCTGGTGCAAGGAGAAGACAGCCAAACCCCCTCGTGGCATGCAAGTGCAACCTCGTCGTCGCCTTGCTTGGAAGGACCGACACGTCAACGAAAACCACGTTTCAAGGGGTGGTAGTTCACGCGTCTATTCAGGGCCCCACCACAGCGAACGTGCGCCGCCGCCGCCGCCGCCGCCGCCGCGCGACCGCCGCCCCGCACCGGCGGCGTGGACAGATCTGAGACCAGCGTCCGGTAATTACTACTACTACTCCCTAACCGCCTAAATAGCCCTAAAATTTTGATCTAATCAAACAATCTAGTACTACTTCAAATTCAAAATCTACTAGTAGTGACAAGAGCAACGAAGAAGAGCTGAATTGTTGATTAAAAAAAAAAGAGGCGAGACGAGACGAAGTGCTCACCATCCCTCCATGAAGGAAGGGCCGCTGCTGTGCTGCTGCTGCTGGGGCGGCGGCTGCGCGTACGGCGGAGGGTAGCCCTGCTGCGGGGGGTACCCAGCGCGTGGGTAGCCCTGCGCCGGCGGGTAGCCGGCCGGTGGGTACCCCGGCGGCGGGTAGCCGTCCTTCCCCGGTAACCTGAACAAACACAAGATCCAGACACGGCCAAGATTCAGTCAAACCATCCACAAGAAACCACACAAGCACACACATAATTTTTTTAAAAAAAAAGCCGAGGAGGAGGAAGAAGAAGAAGAACACGGGGAGCCGGAGATTCGAACCTTGCTGCGGCGGGACGCCGACGGGAGGTTGCTGGCCGTAGTAGCTCATCTTTTCTTCTTCTTCTTCTTCTTTTTCCTCGGGTCTCCGGCGATCGAATAAACTGATTGAATACGATCACCTTGCGGAGACGGGGGCGGCTTTATAGATAGGCCGTGTGGGCGAATCGTGACGGGTTATTATTGCTTTGTTCCGGGAATATATTTTCGCTTTTAGGCAACCGCGTCCCGAACGTGGCCTGGGGTGGTGGGCGATATGGTAATTTCCTCGAGCCTTCGGCCTGGACCCCAACTCTGATTATATTACGGTGGATGGCTTTCCAACACCAACAGGTTAAGTTGAAGATATTGTTTCAAAATATTAAACGGTTCATAAAAAATTTTCTATAGAGAAGTTGTTTTAAAATATCAAATATATATATATTTATTATGTGTTAATTAGGTTTTACTAGAAAAATATCTATGTGTTGCGACAGGCGAATGCTATCTTAATATTATACGGTTTAGCTAAGATTGTATTCACTGTGGGAATTCACTTGATTTTTTTTAGAAAATCATGAGCTTCAATTAGGAGTCTGACTTTTATCTCAAGTTAGCATGCAAGGTTTTTTAAAGAAACTTCTTATACGACATCTTTTGTATTTTCAAAAGCAAACAAACTTAAAATCCGACTCATACACGGATCTCTATTTCCAAAAGCGATAAAACTTAAAAACCGACTCAAATACGGATGACGTACAAAAATACCGGCAAAAACATCTTCAATTTTTATAATAGTAGAGATTTATTACAAAGTTGACAAATATATTCATCCATATTTGATATTTTAAAACAACTTCTACATAGAAAGTTTCCGTACGAAATGCATTGTTTAATAGTTTGAAAAACGTGCTACGAAAATCGAGTTAAAAACTAAGTCTTTTTGACTAGGAATACTGTCAGGGCTTTGCACAGCAGTTTAAATTTTATAGAAAAATAAAATATTTACAAAGTTACGGAGAATGCACAAAAGAGAAGAAAAGGCAACAAAGCTATAAAGTCTACAACCAATTAAAAACATATTGTTTCAGGGAATCCTTCATTCTGCGCACAGATGCAGAAGAGCTTCTTTCAAGAAAGAGATTTCCAGGATTGAAATGAAGGTTAATACTTTGAAAGATATCCATTGCTATGCTTCTAAATGTGCCATGACGCCATAAAGAAAATCTCAAGAAAACCTCTTTGACTGAACCTGAGCCTTGCTAGGACAACCGTCTGAATTTTTTTTTTTCAGGTTTTGGTTCCAATGAATTCCCAAGTGCTGCCAACATCTAGCACTAAAAGCGCAAGTGAAAAAAGATGAAGGCTGTGTTTAGATCCAAAATTTGGATCCAAACTTCAGTCCTTTTCTATCACATCAACCTGTCATACACATACAATTTTTCAGTCACATCATCTCCAATTTCAACCAAAATCCAAACTTTGGATTCAACTAAACACAGCCGAAGTCTTGTTTCCCTCCGATCAGCATTAATAAGAAAAGAACATGAAACAGAGTGTTTTTGAGAAAAATAATGTAACTAGAAATTTTTAAGAAAACTTCTTTTAGAAAAACACAACCATGTCCCTATTAACATATTCGAAATACTGGTCCGGTATATTTTGAGATTGATCACATGTGTCTTGCTATCGAGGAGTATGTCGCTTATCACTAAAAGAATAATTAGCTGTAAATGTGGGTGGGTACCCATATCAAGTTTGAGTTCATTTCGTGTCAAAAAAAAAAAGGTCTGGACTTGGCTTCATCACAAATAACCTAACCAATTCACATATGCTCATTTCGCTTTTAAGAAAATATTTTAAATCTTATTTTTGGAATTGTAATGGTAACGGATGCTTTATTGGTCATGTGCTATGTATTATCTCGTTAATATTGCCGATGAGTCATTGGCTGATCGGCCGAACCGCCCAGTCCAACGAGGCAGGCTGCGACGACAGAAATAAATAAAAAGAAAAAGAAAAAGAAAAAGAAAAGATTAGGACTGTAGGAGCCAAAGAAACGTGAGGACAGGGGCAATTTATGCGGGTTTGTTTGCAGGCTGATTAATGATAGTTATTTATGTCAAACAAATTGACGAAGTTAGGCTGGTCACCAATTGATATATACTAGTACTTGTGATTGCGCCCTGACACGACACGACGAATAGTATGGGAGCCAGGGTAGCTGTTTAATTAGCTGTCCGCCTATGCAAAATTCATTTTTAGATAATATCTACAAAATTCATGAATTTGCCAGGACAGTTGACGTGGCCTGGGGGCTTGATTGTGAATTTGTGATGAGTAGGGCCGTAGGGGAACTAATCGTGACCCATGAGGACAACCAAAGCCAGAACAAGGGTTGGTCGGGGATTAAGCCAGGTTTAAAAATTTGACCGGAAACGCAGGTCTTTCAGTTTAAAAAAGGAGAGGTCTCGAAGAAATGTTTAAAATGCTCAGCAAGAGCTTGGGTCTTGGTCAGAGGTTGAGAGCCAGAGAGAGCCTGCCTCAGTTCAACCAGACCGGGTTGGCCTACCCAGCGCTTATTATGGCCATGTTGCCGAAGCGCGTATTTTCTGCTCTGTTCCTTAGCCGCGTCGCCTTTCGATCTTCATCTGCTAAGAGCAAGTATAATAGTGATAATAGTGGGTTATAAAAAGGCTGAATGCTGAGGTGGATGGAAGAAAACAGGAGAGAGATGAGAAGCGGGCTGTAAGTTTACAGCCGGCTTAGACACAGGAACCAAGAAAATCTGTGAGACAGACATGTGGGACCATATATTTATATGAAGAGTTAACCACTGTATGAGTGAGTTGATAGATAGGCTATAAGTAAGCAGTTGTTATTATCCTTGCTCTAATAACGTCTCAACTACCAGCCGCAGCGGCACAACTGCAGGTCAGTTGGGCGTCCGTCATCGACCCGTGCAGCGCACGTACCTGCGACTAAAATTTCTGGTGTGCTGAAGGCTAACCTTACGCGAAGGGAAGCAGGAAAGAACTCGATCGTCAGCTTGTCTACTCCCATGTGAATCTCTATCCCTATTGGTCCACCTACTAATCCACTCAGCGCTTCATCTCTCAGCGGTGTGTGACGCAATAATCAATTAAGTAAATTACGTTTAGGTCACCTTTTATTACCAAAGTTTATTTTGGATCATCCGTTAACCCATCTTTTCACTTTGAATTAGCTTATTTTGTCTTTGTTTTATTTTGGACTATCCAAAATCTTTTCTCAAGCACAGAACGACTTTGCATATTGGCTCCGGTGAACCAGCAATCTTCCCGACATACATGTAGTATATATTTTACAAGATTAGAGGGTAGATGCACTTAGAGATGTGACTTATATGTAGGATATTTTTTGCAAGATTAGAGGATAGACTATTCTAGTATTCTTTGCATATTTAGAGGGTAGATACAGCTAAAGGAGTGTCTACACGTACGTTACTCTTTACAAGGTTAGAGATAGATGTAGCTAGAGAAATGATTTGAGGTGATCCAAAGTACAACAAAGTAATCTTACCTAGTTCGAAGCGAAAATATTAGGTGGAGGATAGTAAAAAAACAAAATTTTGGTAAAAAGGTGGGCGAAAGTTTAATTAACTTTAATCAGTTTCCACCAAATGTTGTCCCCTTAGGACATTGACACAACACAACATACCTTTATCTAGTGCTCTCGACCACCATATAGACTCAAGCACTAAGGGCAAACCTATGTTCTGAGCCACTTAAACCATGGCTCGAGGCCTAGTGGTTAAAACTCGTTTTATTTTTCCTGCAACATATGTAAATTCACCGTATTTTATAGATGGCCAAAAACATTGTGTGATCAGTCTAAATGTTTTTATAGCTAAATGTTGGATTCGTCCTTGCAAGCACTATTGATACATTGGTTCTACAGCACTAAGGTGTTTTAGATAATAACATGAAATTTTACAATTAAGCCCATGCTTTTATTTGTTTTGAACTCAAAACTTCAAACAATTAATAAGCATGATCCAACCATCAAATATCAGTCACCCATCCACCATTTCTTCTCTTCCTCTCATTCTTTTCTGTACCCTATCTCCCTATGCGAGTAATGACAAGGCGTGACCCTCAAGAGCGGTGCAGATCAGGGCAGCATGGAGAAAATCTGATCGACTAGGTGCTCCGCTCTTCAGCGGCAGCCGGCCGATGAACTCTTCAATGATGGTGCAAATCGTGGTGATGGAGCATCCTCCGGCTACGTCCATGATGGTAGGCCCCTCTTCTCCCTCCCCTAGTTATCACAGCCTTCCTCTCACCCTTTTCTCTCTTGTCACCCCTCACGTTCACCCTGATGAGGCATCACGTGCCTATGGATCCTACTTGGTGATCCGAAACCACTTGCCGCGCATGACAATTGTGCATGCCCTTATGATTTTGAAAATGAATATCTCCTCTTTCCATTTTTCTAAATATCTTCTTTGTGATTTTTGGTGTTGGTATGATCGACTTATGAACCCATCACATCAATACATCCACATGGTGTTCATCCCCATGGTGTCTTGGCTTTTCTCTTAACATAATTCCGTTCGTCGCCATTCATCAAGGTTGACTTTAAGCTTACTACATATCAATAGACCAAATAACCATATTGGGGGTGGGAATAGATTTGATGTTACCTAACTCGCTGCGGCTGTCCGCCGCCACAGCGTTTTTAAACTAAACATTTGAGAAGTTATCAATAATCAGAATTTTAAAATTCTGATAAGTCTTATCCTAAATATGACTGGATGGAGCAATTTTTTTAGTCCTTTTGAAACTGCTTCATTTATTGCAATACATGAGTATTTTGCTAGTAATAATGCTTAAATTACAAATGACGAAAAAAATGGACCTGCCGGAAGTGACAACAGAAAGGGATGTTGGTTACACGGTCGCGATCCCACAGTACAGTTTACTTGGCTGGCAGTATCGCTGATGGCCGAGTCCGTTGGTCAACCGGTGAATGGCAGCGACACGCTAGCTAGGCAAGTCACTGCTCTACTTGATCAGGCTCGCTCTTTAGGAGCAGTAACACACCCTCTTTAGGGTTGGCCGCGGTAGCGCGTGCGCGGCGCCCAAGCTGTCGGGGTCTCTCAGGTGAGCCAAGCCATATTGGGGGTGGGAATAGATTTGATGTTACCTAACTTGTGTTAGTCGACACAAGCACATATATGTGCGACTACACTTTGTAACTTCAAACCTAAATAAGCATATAAGAACGATGTCAATTTTCTCATCACAATTCAACTATACAAATATGGTTTCACAATTCAACGGGTGATGGACCGGTAGCTATAGCAGTTTATGACAACGACCAATATTTATATATATGCTTCGCTTTTCTCCTTGTGGTAAGAAATATTCGACGTTTAGGATCATACTTGATTAAACTTTTAAAATTCTGACCATAAATTCTATATTAGAATATAAAATCTAATCCACTAAAAAAAGAATATAGAATCTAATAAGTTCAGCATATTATATATCGTAATAGTAGTACCTTCAACACAATTCTATGCATACATTCTCTTCTGTTTTAGGGTAAGATTTGATAAAATTCTGATCATTGCATTTCTTTTGTTTTTATTTTTTCGCCGGGAAGGCCGAAGGAGGCCAACCGAGTATATTAAGAAGGAGTAAAAGTTACAAGAAAAAACATCAAATGCACCAAGGTGCAACTCCGCGAACGTTCGCCAAATTCCGATCCGGCGAAGCTGTCGGCCCGGCTTTCTTTCCTTTTTCTTATTTTTCTCCTTTTCCATTTTTATTACGTGGGTTAGGCAGAGAAGGAGAGAAGAGAGAAGCTAGAGCGCGTGCATGCATGCAGCTTTGCCGCCTCTTGCTACTGGAGTGGTATCCACACGGGATATTTTTACGTGATAAACTCATTTAGTTTTGTTGCATTTACTATTTTGTTTATCTAGTTTATTACACTATATATGTGCGAAATAGTTTCTACTTGTTGACTTATTTTCATTGCTTTAATTTTTTGCTTCAATACTAGATACTCTCTCCATCATAGAAAAAAAAAATTAGGATTGGATATGACACATTATAGTACAACGAATTTGGACAGAGTTATATTTAGATTCGTAGCACTAGATTGTGTTACATCCAGTACTAGGTTAGTTTTTTTATGGGACGGAGGGAGTATACTATGAGTTGTGTCCTTTAGAAGTCATGATTTATAAAATAAATATATTTATTCCAATATAAAAAATCGAGTATAAAGTTTATGTTTATAAAGTTTCCGAGTAAAATGTTTATGTGTATAAAGTTTCCGAGTAAAAAGTTTATGTGTATAAAGTTTCCGAGTATAAAGTTTACTAGTAGAAAGTTTTTAAGAATTTATGTAGGCATTTAGTCCATGAAAAAAAAAGAAATAGTGTTTGGATAGATATTAATTGGAATAATTTATGGTAAAAAAATAAAGTTATGTTTCTTCTTTAAAGAAATCTTAATAGTAAATCATTATTTTTCCTAATTAAAACGTTAATTAAGGATGGTGCTTAATTACGATCATGGAGAGTAGTATCGAGGCTTGCAACAGATGAGTCCCGTGGGGACACGTGATGCGTGGAGGATGACCCAGCGGAATATATGCGTATCGCGAAGTCAAGCTAGAAGCTTACCGCTTTTGGTTGTTGTTTCTCGTTCGCGCTACGCGAACACTCGCGCATCAGACGCGCGATGATGAGGCTCATGCTACGTTCCCTCTGACGATCACTAACATGTGACCGAGCCACGTCTTTTTACCTTCACGTTAAAGAATCTAAATCCACGGGATGCTGTTGGTGGGCTTCACGGCATCGGGGTAGACGGTAAGACGGCCTGGGTTGATTTCTATGAGATGGTTATACAGCGCAGTAAGTCTACATCTGATCCCACCATATATGTCCAATCTTATTCATATCCCTGAATCGTGAATCGTGGTATCGGATATCTAGACCCCTAAACTATTAAAACGGGTATAATTTGTCTCCCTCGGTATTTTTAAAAGGTGGTCACTGACATGACGCTTCGACTTGTCCAACCCGTTGAGTCAACCTGTGGAATCCACACGCCAGTGACCCACTGACCCTGCTCTTCGTTCCCCTTGCCCCTCCTACTCTCCTAGCTCCGGCCGACAGGGCATCCATCCATGGCAAGCTGCAAGTGAGGCGGCGGCAAGTTCTTTCAGTCCAGCTGCTTTGCTTGCTCTTGCTCTGTTTCCCCCTTCCTTTGAAGATTTGTGCTCTTCTAGTCTTCTTCCCTGATGGAGGGCGTCGTCCGCATCGGGGCGGCGAAGTGAAGGTTGCAGCGGCCAGCGCTGTCCCTGCTTGCTATCACCGGCCATCATCTGGCTGTTGTCACCACACATACAAGGAGCATCGTCGGGCGCCCCAGCCAAGGCCCCGGAAGCAATAGCAACTGACAATGGAGGTCAGCGATAGGACGACAACGACGCCCGCAATTCTTTGCAATTCTGTGCCCTCGTCCATGTCACGCCACACAATTCGTACAAGTCCCACAAAAATTGAGAAGAACAAAAAAAAAAAAAAAATCCCAATTCGAGCCATCGATCATCTCGTATGCACACGTGCGTCAATCACGTCAGGAGATGGAGAGGCGGCGGCGACACTGGAAGCGCAAGTGTTTATGGTAGATGTGACTACCACATCTAAATTTATCCACATCATTCACTCATAAATTAAGAGGCAACCTATACAATATGTCACCTCTAGTACACAAATACCAATGTCTCTTATACTCACACCCCTCTGTGAAATTTGTGTGGAGGCTGCCTCTTCATTTAGAGCAAGTATAATAGTGAGCTACAAGCCTATTATAAGCTTAGGTGGAGGAGAGAGATAGTGAAAAATTAAGGGTGTTGGTTCTCATGCAAGAGCTAGCTTATCACAAGCTCCAAGACAAATACATTAAATGTATAAGTGAGAGATAGAGAAGGAGAAGAAAATTGTAGCCAACCTTATAGCTAATTATTATATATGTTGGCTTTAAGATGGGCTAATAGTAGAAAGTTGCTATATTATTTATCCTTGCTCTTAGGGGTGGTTCACCATCTCTCTCCTCACTTCTCTCCTCCACCTCATCACTCAATCCAATATGGCACATTTAGGGACAGGATATGGAACATTATAGTACTTGCCCGAAGAGCACCTTGGCGTCGGTGTGGCCTTTGGTGCGCGAGCTGCTGGAGGCCCGGCTCGACAGCAAGGCGCATCCGGAAGAGGAGTGAGTTGAGGGTGCGGCGAAGCTCCAGAGAGGCGGTTCCCGACTACGCGCACAGCTCACGCTTCATGCTCACTGGTCCTTCACCAAGTCGGTGAGCCGTATCCGCATCCGCACCACCTCCAACTTCACCTCCGAGTTCTCCCACCACACCAACGTATAGTTGTCCTGCGGCAACATCGCGTCGCTTCCTATCCCGTTCCACGACCCATCCACCGCCTCCGGAGGCGAAATTGCTTGAAGTAGAGCACATGTGCGGCCATCTGCATGGGCAGCCGCTCGTTCCGTGCCGCGTGCAAATCCCGTGCCGTTGCCCTGATGACAGGTCAGCCCCACAGATTACTTGGCGGGTTGGACCATGTCAAAGTGCCACGCCAGCGAAACTGCGTTCTAAAACAGTTAAGGGAGACAAATTACACTGGTTTTAATAGTTTAGAGCCAAGGTATCCGTATTACGGTTTAGTGATAGGAATCAAATTAGAGTCAAAGTGAACTTGCATAGCATGTGTGGGCTGCTAGGCAGATCGGGCACAGACAGAACACTGCCAAGAAATGTGCTAACGAATTTCAGCAACACGTGCGAAACAAACCATGATTCTAAATAGCTTATGAAAGTATGGCTTGTCTTCTAAAAGTACAGTTTCTCTAAAAACTTCCTACATCAGCATCCATTAGATAAAACTTTTTCCAAATTACTTGTTAGGAATGTATCCTATGCACACAAGTTCTTATCTATAATCTATCCAACCATCCAGTTAGAACACCACCTAATAATCCATAGGACTCGAGAGTTTGAGATATGAGGTCTGAGTTTTGCGGTTCAGAGATTCTGGTACCCAAGGCTTAATCTTCTGGCGTAACAATGTGAAGGATAAACAAATGGGTGATTTTGTGATGCCAGACAGTGCCAATGCCAAGAACGTGAAGCTACCAACTAAAGTCCCAGGAATGTTCCGTCACAACAAGTGAGTATAAAAGTCACTTCGGTTAAGATCAAGCATGGCGACCAAGAGCATGATCCCGAAGCCAAGAGAGTAGAACGGGATTAAATTCACCTTTTACGGTCTCGCACAATGCAGAGAAGATCATGGCGCGGCACACGTGGGTCATCTCCTTGCTCCTCACCTCCGCCGTGGCTGGCGCGTCGCGGCAGCGCCCGCGGGCCGCAAGCCAAGAGACCGACAGGACCGGCCTTGCCGGAGAGCAAGAAGTGCAGGAGCAGCCACCGCTCATCCGCGGCGCCGACGGCTTCGCTGTTCCCCGGCCTCCCGCCGCTGCCAGCGCTCCCGGCTCTTGCCGCCGTTAACCCGCCGCTGCCCGCCTTACCGCCGCTGCCACCGTTGCCGCCATTGCCGCCGCTCCCTTCACCCGGGACGACGACGACGCGGCCGCGGCCACCATCGCCACCGCCGACGGAGTGCCTGACGTCGCTCGTGGAGCTGCTGCCGTGCGTCGACTACCTCACCAACGACGCCACCGCGCCGCCGGGCGACTGCTGCGACGGATTCAGGTCGCTCGTTGGAAGCGCGCTCATCTGCCTCTGCCACGGGATCAATGGCGACATGAGCAGGATGATCTCCAGGCCCATCGATCCGGTCCGCATGGTGCTCCTTCCCGCCATGTGCAGCACCATGCTGCCGCCGCAGTCGCTTTTCATATGCTACAGTAAGCCAACGCTTTTAATTATATGTTTTTTTTTATTTTGCCAAAAATGATTTTGAAGTCACAAGTGATTTGATGTTATAAAAGACATAAATCACAAGTCATAAAATTATAACTTTTATGGATTTATAATGTTATAAAAGACATTGACTTGTGATTTGATTTTCGCAGCGGAAACAGTGCCACCATTGGTGCCATAGGACACGGTGCTTATGCTGCTGTCTTCAGTAACGCGTTCGGCCATACCGTGCAAATTACTTTACAATTCTTGTCTTCTGAACATTCGATTTCGAAATTTTGTTTTTCAGACTGAGACCGATCGATGTAAAAGCAGACGGGATATAAAGTTTCATCAAGATTAACTGCTGATTTTCTTTAAAAAAAGAAGAAGAATGAATTGTTGATTACCTCCTTCGTCTCAAATGTAAGCATTTTTTAAGGTAGTCACATATATTAAAAACAATAGGTAAACATGATTGGAAGAAGGTTGTAATTGGTAGATAAGATAAAGTAGGTAAAGATGATGGTTATGATTGATTGAGAAGAAAGCATAAGTGGGAAAATAACTTTATTTTGAGATATCACCAAGTACTCCATCCGTCCCAGAATATAATAACTTAAAACCGGATGTGACGATTTCTAGTACTACGAATCTGTATATGTAATACTAGGACACATCTCATCTGGTTTTAAGTTGTTATATTCTGAGACAGAGAGAATAGTGACTAGCCTCCGGCATTCACTTTCCAAAGCACCATTAACTTGCAAGTTAGGCCTTGTTTAGTTCGAAACTTTTTCTTCAAACTTTTAACTTTTTCATTACATCAAAACTTTCCTACACACATAAACTTCTAATTTTTCCATCACATCGTTCCAATTTCAACCAAACTTCCAATTTTAGCGCGAACTAAACACATCCTTACTATGCTAAAAATAGCTGCATTTTAAGATGAATGTAGTAGTAAATTGTCTTTCGCTGTTGAGTACGAGTTGTTTGTATATGTAAATTGTAAAGGGTCTTTTATACAAGTCACGTATAATTCTGTAGTGCTGCTAATTTCGCGGCGTGAAAGACAAGGCCTGGACATCAGACACAACGATATTGCACTTGTTGGTTGAAGCCTACGCTGTGTTCTTTGATTCTGCACATGAGTATTTCTCAAGTTCTCGTGAATAAATCATTCAAGGAACTGACCAGGCAGTACAGAAACGCCGGTAAGTTCCCAAAAGACAAGGGGCAGATAAAATATGTAAACATATCACATCTTCATAGCACCATCAAATATGATTTGCCTGAATCCAAGTAACATATAGCAATATGTAGAAGTCTATTATTACACAAGAACCTTCTAACAAATCACCCAGCAACACCATCCAGCCACCGGCCACCGCGTTAATATACTCGCGGTGAATCCATCCATGCGAAAGCCTCTCGGGGTGGGATAAATACAGTAGTCCACGAGAGACCACTAGGCAAACGCATTGACCAAAAGCCTCCGCGAGGTATACAAAAGGACACTAAAGTGCAGATATCTCCTTTATGACCTGCTCTTTGTCTGCCTCGAACTGTTCATCCTCTGATAAACCATAACACTGCTATTAGCTCATGTGCAAATGATACAGAGGCATATCAAATCCCATTGATGAACAGCTACAGTGGGAAAGCTTAATAGATATGATTTGTACCAGCTCAAGAGCTGAAAAATGAAAAATGAATTGAACATGCAGTCTTGAGAACAGAAAAAAAGCAAGCAAGTGCAAAATAGGTAGTGCACCTTTGTCAATCTTGAATCCGGCAAAAAATCGGAGAAGCTTGCTTCGGTTTGTGACTAGTATGTTTACAACCTCAGTTGGTTTGTTTTTATTTGCCGCAAATAACTGCAGTATGTAGCAAATGTAATAATCATACCTGAGTTCAAATAAACATCACCTGCTTTACTGGGAATAAATCTGCGGAGTATTAATACTAACCTTGAACACATGAAATGCTTCAATTTGAATATTTTTGCTTGAATCCTGAAAATTCAAGAGATGAATCCATGATAATATGAATTTCTCAGAAAGAAAAATGCTGATAATCTGAAATGCCTTGATTTGAATAATCTTGGGGCCATTATTTCAAGAGGATAAGTATTGGTTTTTTTCTGTAAAATGTAATGGCGATTCTACATAGGTCACACGGCTTAGAAGGTTAACTGGCTTTGAGGCTCAAGATTGAGTTCAATGCAAATTTTTGTTTGAAACCTATGAATCATCAGAACTGGATCATGTGTTGATAGCTCCAGAAACAGAGAAATAAACATGGTTGCAATACATTTGTTATGATTAATGTATTGCTAGGAATATCAATAAATCTGCGTGGCTGTGACAGCATTCTTCAACATCCCTTTAGCACACAGTTTTTTAATGTGTGACAGTGACAAATGTAGACTATCAGCTGGGTTTCATCTTAACAGCTATCTTTACCAAAAACTATGGTCCAAAGAAATTTTATTGTATAATCATAATCATCGTCATAAGCTGCAGAATACTAGGATTCGATGGGACATGGGAATGGTGATTTGGTGATATTTTCTAGTGTTTGCAGGTACGTCAAATCATGAAAGCATAAAGTTGCATGTTGCATTCTAAAATTATAAGGTCAAGTGGAGTGAACTTACTCTCAAGAGATTCATGAGAATCATAAGATTATCTTTTGAACTAACATAACGCATCATGACTGCAGAGTTGGATCTATCAAGCAGCATGTCTCCCAACAACTGAAGGGGGAAAAGTAAATATTAACTTCAGAAAATTAGAAAACATAGTGTACAGTGTACTCACAGCATCAAAATAAAACAGTACTTTTGCAAGGAAAAGATCTTTGGACACCAACAGTGTATATGCATATGTGTGAGTTGTCAAACATCAATTAATAGTTAGTGAATCAAGCATGATAAGCTATGCAAATCACTTTTCATGTTCCAAGAGAAGGCAGATCCAAATCACTTTTCATGTTCCAAGAGAAGGCAGATCCGTACATGCAGACATATAACAGATAAACCGACATGTAACAGAACAGCAATACCTTGATAGCCTGCCTTTTTGTTATGTAGTTGGTTGATGATAGCAACCTAGTGTTGAATTCTGAAAAGAACTGCAGAAGAAAGAAAGATGATAAAGACATGACACTACAATAGCAGAAAAGATGTTACCATTTAAACCATACACTAACTGAATTATAAGTAGCATTACTTAAACCCCAGATATTTAATACTAGTAGACATTGAGATGCAAGCACAAAGCAGGATACAACAGTGTTTGTACATCGACATGGATTAACAATGATGATGCCAAGTAAAAATACTCACCCAGTCATAATTCTTTGACAGAAATTCTGCCACGGTTGCTTTATGCCTTGTCAGAAGTTCCTGTTTAGAGTAAATCAATATGATCACACAAGAAGATATGAAAAAGGAACAAGGGGATGAAAAATATTAGCCAAGCAAGCAAGTGTGCTCCTGGACTTCACTAAAAATCCAAGGCATCAAATAATTTCCTCTCAAGTTGTGAATAAGGCATCAACGTGACTTTTGGAAAAGAAAAGTACTACCAGTGGCCAGTGGACATAGAGATGTTATATGTAACCTATGTAACATTCTTAGTATAATTCAAGCATATAAGTTAGGAAAAGAGGAAGAAAGCCCAACAAAGTTTTTGCAGGGTAGGCTTCAGCAAATCACCTTAAAGGTCGCAGAAGCATCTGATGCAATGTCAAAATTTGGAAGTTGTATATAGTCAAAGAACTTCTTCATGTGGTCAGACTCTAAAACGTACCTGTGAGTGAACATTTACCAAGATAAATAAGCACCATTCCTACAGGAATTTCTAATTTCTACAGCATTTTATGGTTTATGTAAAACAGAATCCTTAGTTGGGATAATATATGTAATCTATTATCTTACTTTACTATCAATTATTATTTAGAACAGGAACAGAGGTTTATGGCAACGAAAAAGCTGCTTGTTTGTTTAGGCTAGACTTTTCGGCTCATAAGCTAGCTTATAAGACTAAACAAAGAGGGCCTAAATGTGCTTGCATATCCACTTGATAGGTTCATAGGCACAAAATAAATAACAATTTTAATGTGACACACCACTCCAATACAAACTTAGTGCTTGCATATCCACTTGATAGGCTCATAGAGATGATGGATTTTGCTGACATGATGTTTGATTCATAATGGTTATCAATTTCAGTTCAGTAATGTCACCTTGCAATACTTTGGTGGCGAATACATTCCCTCAGCATAGAGCCGTAATGCAAAGCAATGTCCATATTCTCATACCTGGTAAGTAGTGAAAATAACAGGCAAAATAAGCAAAGTTAATCTGAAGCAATAACGGTACATAAGAAATATTTGGAATGCAATAATCATGTGGCTACTGCAAACTAAAAAAGGTAAACATTAACCATATTTGCTGTATTTCCATGGCTTACCATCAAGTCGATTGTTTTACACAGTTATTGTCAAATCTAAATATGAACGTGCATAATTAGTGCTAGCTCAAACCATTGTGCAAAAGGCAGGCCCCACAATCAGATGGCCCGATTGGTGTACTGTATTTGTTCAGTTGGTGGGACCTATGGGCTGAATTTGACAGGGATCAGACGATCAGCCACAGGTATACATGGTACATGTGGGGTTGAATGCATGAATCCTTCCCTCGTGTGCAGATCAAAGAAGCTGGTCCCATTACCATGTCCTGAATTTGGGTTTGTTCAAACGAACACTTAGTTTCGCCTTTTCTTCCACTACCATGGTCCGAGTCCCCCAGTGGGCATGGTGCGAATGCTAACCATTCCCTTCACGGTTTGCTTTTTTTTATCCCCACTAGAAATGGCATAAAGCAAGAACTGGACATAATAGTTATTGCAGTAGTGTTACTGGAATATTGGAATAACTGTCACTTGTTATATACTGACTCATATTATGTACGATATCAACCATAAAGGAACCCAGGGGACATGGTTTGTAAGTACTTTCTGATATACCTTAACTAACGAATGAAACACTGTAACATACGTGCATCCAGTTTCGTAATTTAAAGATGAAATATCCATCTAGATGTCTTCATATGGACAACTAGTTTTACTTCAACTATTATTGAGCATTAAATCCAGCACGCTAAATATTGGAACACATGGCCAATCAAGTATACAGAGGCCAAAGAAAGCGCCTGAGAGGCAGTGTGGCACCAAGCCACTAAGAAGCAGAAAGAGCAAGAACAGCTAAACAAACATGATAGGCCAAATATTTTATAAAAGGAAATGAAATAATGATCTGTAATTGTTTACTTGCATATTAGACTCACCCAGAAATTAAGGTGTCCAAAAGATCTTTATTTGCTTCTAGATACTCAGATGCAACTATTTTTGAAGAGACTTGCTGTCTTTGCAAGTTTGCAACAACTTGAGTTGCATCTTTCCTGGTCTGCAAGATATATCCATTAAAATAAGTTAGCCATCTAAACAGTAGCAATAAGAACAGTACATGTATCACCAGTACCATCGCAATCCACCAAAAACAAAATAAAGTTGCATACCTCTAAGTTCAATGTCGGAAGACAAATAATTAGCAGCCGTAAAGTGTTCTCTCTGAAGAATTCTTGGGTCAATTGCACGCAAGCCTCAGTCACAGGTTCAGATTCACCATTGCCATAAAGAATTGACTTCAACTCCCTGATATTTTTGCTTAATTCTGCCATCTGCATAAACATGGTCTTAGCTGCACATAACATATAGGAATATATTTTTCAAGTTCATATGTATTGTTTACAGAATAAATTGACCCAAAAATTCATAATAGTTAATAACATTGAAGTAATCATTTGAACATCATTATGCCAGTGCACGTTTCATCAATAAGCTTTATCCATAAAGGCATTATTAAATGCTAAGCGAACATTCCATCAACTAGCTTTTACAGGCAACACATAGCGGTAAGTAGTGCCAAGGATTAAACAGTCTACATAGTCGAGGAGGTTATGAATTTTCTCAGCATTATTTTATTTGAGATGGCATCTTAGTACCACGGATCAGAGCCGTAGCTTAATCCTTGTAGATGACCACTGACACACTGAGAATCTTACACTGAGTTACAACGGCAGGCCAATTGATTATCTATCTAATTATCATAATTGCATAAACAGTCATAATTAAGCAACCTATGGGTCTACTTGGAACAGAGAAATTTCCTGTTCATGCTGAAAAAGATCTGATTCATATGAAATTAATATCAACTTCCTATGAACTGCAATGCATGTTTTCGAAAAATGCCGTAATTATGTCATATGCCAAAAATGTATATCCTGGAGTTACATAGAGTACCCCTTAGTTTTGTACATTCCAGATCACATCGAGATAATTATACCATCTTAATAGTCACAACCTCAAAGGGAAAACAAATCTGCTGCCAAAAGCAAGTAGACTAAACTCATATACCAGCATATCGCAGGCTCGCATCTATTGCATTTATGATAAGCTACATCAAATTGAAGGAACAGAGAACGAATCATGGCTAATTAGGCAAAAAGGTTCCACTCTCATAAGCGATCGGAGCCGAATGTGCGAAGCAAGGGGGTGGGGGCAGCCGGAAAAAAAAACGTTAACAACTACGTATTCGATCTCACCTTCTCTTCGCGCTTTGGCGTCGCCGCCGCGTGATCGGGTGTAGGTCGAGGAAGATGAGGAGCTCCCCGCGTCTGCCGCACGACGTCTGCCGGCGTCCGCGGCTTGGACTTGAAGAGGCCCTTCATCTTGGCGCCGTCGTCCGCTGCCGCTAGCGCCGCGGCGGCGGCCGCGGCGGAGGAGGCTAGCGGCGGCGCCCGCGGCGGCGAGGGCAGGGGCGAGGCGGCGGGCCTCCTCCGCCCCCTCGACCCGAAGGAGAAGCAGCCCCGGAACAGCGCCACTGGTCCCGCCCGGCAAAAACCTCCCGCACTGGGAGAACGAGTACCCACCCCCCCTCCCTCCTCCTCCTCCTCCCCCTCCTCCGCGACGGCCCGCGGCGAGGCGGCGAGGGTTCGTGGGGTTCGGGGTCTGCGAGATCGTGGACGCGATGCGCGCAGCGCGCGCGCGGCGGCGGCGCGGCGGTGGCGGTGGGCGGTGGCCGAGATCCCCCTCTCCTCCTCCCCTATCCACCCACCGGTGCGGAAGGAGGCAAGCCTAGGGGCCTAGGGCTAGGGGGCGGTGCGTTTCTCGACGCTTCTCCCCCGTCTCCTTCCCTGCTCCGCTTTTCTCCCAACTTTTTTTTTCTCCTTCGTTTTAACTGTATCTTTCTGTGCGTGCCAATTCTGTGATCCGCTTTGGATTCAGCGGCCTTTGCCCGAACACGAATCAACGCAATCATCGACCAGAGAAATATTTCCACCTGTCATTGGGATCAGCAATCAACGGCCTCGATTATCCGCTGCGGTAGACATGTCCTCCTAGGCCATTCACAGTGGGCTTACGTGGCATTCAGCCTCCACACCCAAAAACGAATATTCCATGCCACATCGTCAAACCGTGCAGCTTGCTCAGGTCCGAATAGCCAACTTTGGCTACAAGTTCTTCACGTCTCAGGCGGGACCCACACTGTGCTAGAGGAGAGAGGGGAGAGGGGCGAGGTAGTCGACGGGCTGGAGGAGGAGCAGGAGGCGAGAGCGGGGGAGGAGAAGAGGAGGCTGGCGCCGCCGTCGTTGTCCCCGCCCGGCGCCATCGCCACTCGGGCCGTCCCGCCACCGAGCTCCTCCGCCACCAAGCTCCTCCACCGCCGGTGCTCGCCGTTCTTCGGGGGGGAGGGAGGAGGAGGGTGGTGCGGGGGCGAGCGCCAAGCCTCGCCGCCCCTCCGGTTGGCTGCTTGGCTGCTCGGCCGGTGATGCACTCGGCGCTCACTAGTCACTACGGTGGGGAAAGAAGCCAGGAGAGAGAGGGGGGAGAGAAAAAGGTGGTAAAAGCTGGTAATGGTGGGACCCACATGAAGCAAATTGCACTGTAATACATGTAGCAAACATTGTTCCTGGTCTAGGTGGCGCGCGAGGCTGAGCAAAATTGTGGCGCATTGTGAATGCCCTTAGAGCAGGTTTAATAGTACCACCCGCTTCTGGCTCCAACCTCTTCCACGTCATCTCCATACGAATTAAGAGACATATGATACAATAGCTAGGCTCTAATACTACACACATTACATATCTATACTTTCTATATAGCTGGTACCCACTAAAGCTAAAGCTCAACAGGCAAGCATGCCACATCATCACCCACTAGCAATTACTATTCTAGCTCATTTAAAATCCCATGCAAACATGCCACATCTTCACTCACTAGCAATTACTATTCTAGCATATTTTTAAATCATTTTTCTTACATTATTTTCTCAACATTTCAACTTTCATCATTTCGACAATATTTAACATATATTCATCCGTGAATCCCGCAGCAAAGCGCGGGGTATCACCTTGTTATTTTAATATAAATGGGCCTATCTATCATCATTTTAGGGTAGCAGGGATGTAGCAAACAGGTCTCCTTGCGCTGCACCTGTGGCCCAGCGTCTCGGAGTTCGCGTGCAGCCTGGCGCTTTATTTAGTCGCCCGCTAGTGTTCTCTCACCGTCCTTCTCTCCTCCAGCACAGCATGCGAGCCAACGTAGATACACTATCGCCGACGGATGAATCTTTATTGTACCTGCTCATCCAAACCGTTTGAATGCTGTTCAATCTAACGAAGCAACAAGCATATTTTGGTTGCGAGATTGGAACTAACGAAGACTAAGTTTAACTTGACGCACATCAAACGAGAAAATTATTAGTATATGATTAATTAAGTTTTAATTATTACAAACTTGATAAATTGATATATTTGATATTTTAAAGCAATTTGTGTTAAAAAGTTTTTGCACGGAACATATCATTTAGTAGTTTGGATAACGTGCTAACGAAAATCAAGGTAAAATCTAAATCTTAACGAGAAAAGTACTTTTACAGGCAGCTATTATGAACTCTGTCTTTTAGACGAACTCAACAGATAGCAAATGCTCAATTATACGCAACAGGGCAGTAAACACAAGTTAAATTGATGAATTGAGATTTCAAAGTACATAGAAGTAGTGAAAAGGTTAAACTTGCAGTATTCCACTGGAAGTATATACTCCCTCCGTCCTATAAAAGACGAATCTAGAACTGAATACGACATATTATAATATAATGGATCTGGACAGATGTATGATCAGATTTGTAGTACTAGAATGTGTCACATTCAGTACTAGTTTGGTTTTTATGGCACGAAGGGAGTATACCCCTTCGGTTGTCCAGCATTTTCCTTTTATTTTTCCTTTTTTTTTAGAACTAGTAGCATTCGCCTCCTTGCATGGGTAATCCGAGCACTGCTCCCACAGTTCAACGGAATGGGACCAATCCCATCGTCGGTGTTCTACTACAGTCTAAAAAAGCGTGTCCAGTTGCTACACCGTACTATATGCAAGACGAGATGAAAAAGGAATACTATTCCCGTGGCTCTCTCAACTGGTGCATGGTACTATGCTTTCGAGGTGGCTCGTCGTACGGGTGAGTGTTGCTCCTGTTTACAACTGCATCCCCGTGTACCACGAATCGTAAAAATGGCTTCCCTTCAAATACCATAATTTTAAATTATATTTGTTAAAATGTCACCTTCATTGGTCTTCTTACCATCGGATTTGGTGGTCCAACACATCCTAACAGCCCAATCTAACAATTTAAAGGGCAGTGGCAATGGTACCAAACTTCGCCGGCTCTCAAAAATGATCCCGATGTTGAGGAAGAAGAGCGATCTCAACGACCTTGCTAGCCCTCGAGCTTAGTTTTAACACTGATGATGGAGAGATCATCTGATCTGCTAAGGCGAATGCGATCGTGAAAGGCCCATCGGAGACAAGGACGGGCGAGTTTGGTTGAGGAAGAAGCGTCGAGCTCAAGATTTGGCTAGCTCCTTTGCTACCATTGCCGCAATCCATTTATAGTCATGTTGATCCCATGCTACCCCAAGCTCTACCACCTACCACGCTACCCCCCACCATTGTTCCAAGACCCTTTTTTATGATGGCATGATCTCAAATTTTTTCACTGCCGACACCATCACTCCTCCAACCGATGCCGGACCTCCTCCGCCATCACCACCACACCATGTAGACATCCCTTCCCTGCCTCTCCTCAAGCTGATGGTGGCAAACCGAGCAAGGTGTCCCTGCCTTCGCTGTCTTTCCCATCTCTAATGGTCCACGTCGACAGAGATGCCCCCACCTTAACCATTCGCTTTGCTTTGCCCTCATCATCAACACTGGCTCACTGCTCGGTACCGAGTACCGACCCTGCAACTTTGGCGGCGGCTCCACTTTCCGCGACTATACCTTTAAGCCCATGGCCCATGGAACTTACCCCTTTGCACCATCTTACTCTGTCCCCACCCCCCGATACCTAACTGGTCTGTTTTGCCACCACCATCACCTGAGATCGACAAGCTCATCGGAGCAGGAGGAGAAAATCAGGCTGCACAAATCTCCAAGTGGATGGGTGAATTCAAAAAAAAAAATGCAAGATATGTGCCTCGATTTTATGTCAAACGGAAGTTAGCAATTTCATATTTATATTTATATAGGGTTGGGTTTAGGCACGGTCGCATGGCAGCTCCGCTCGGATGGTACGTTTTGTTGGTAAAATTTGTCGGTTCCTTTTCGATATTTCAATGACCGAGAAAATTACTTCATTTATTCTAAGATCCAATAACTTCTCGTATTCAAAAATTGTCATAAAATAGAACTTCTCCACCTACTCTCTTCTTTCAACCAAATACAATCCTCTACTTTTAATTTCTTTAACTACTATCTTATCTTGACCTAGCACAACCATTCACTGTGTAGTTCCACCCACTTTCCTGATAGATCTATAATCTTATAAAGCTTCTTATAATTTAAGACATAGAGAATAATAAGATTAAAATAGGAAAAATATGCAGCGGAAAATGTGGGATAACATATACTAATATGTGTATGCAATGGAAAATCTATGAATATACAAATATAACAATCAAAATTATGAATAAGCTTGGATGAAGGGAGAGAGAGAGAGAGAGAGAAAAAAAAAAAGCTGAAACACAAGTGTTCAAGCTCTAAAAAAATACAAGTGTTCATTATTTTTTTCTTGTTCTCCGTTTGTCCTCTCTGCCACTAGTGACAGGATCGACGGGGATGTGGAACAACATAGAGCAGCCATGGTTGTGATGGATGCGGTGAAAAAGAAGACTTTGTTAAATTTGATTATAATTTTCCTTTTTGATATGGTATTTTCTGTTTTCTTTAATATAAGTTAGAAATAAGATGTCCCAGGATATCTTTGTTAAAAAAAGTTCTCAAAAAAGTACAAGTGTTCATTATTTTATAGAAAATGAGCATTTGCATTTCTTAGATACTCCCTCCGTCCCAAAAAAAGATAAACCCTGGGTTTCCGTGTCCAACTTTGACTGTCCGTCTTATATGAATTTTTTTTATAATTCGTATTTTCATTGTTGTTATATGATAAAACATGATTAATATTTTATGCGTGACTTATCTTTTTAATTTTTTTTCAAATAAGACGGACATTCAAACGTTGGTCACGGAAAACAGGGTTTATCTTTTTTTAGATGGAGGGAGTAGATGTTTGATAGAATTTATGTTGGAAAGAATGACAAACTTTCCAATCTTTATTCTTTCTGGGAAAAAAAACTTGCTCTTCAATTTGTAGCATTGGGAATCTTTTGTAGGAATGGTGATTAAATTTTCTTCTTTCCTTTTAAAAAACCGTGTAAAATTCGTACATTTCAAGATGAACCCAACAATCTACAGACCTACACAAACAAGAGTGTGGATTGAGAAAGAAAGGTAGGAGTATTCCATGATCACAGCATATAGGTTATTGATGTGCTACTTTCGACATCCACATCCATCAGTATACCTGGGACTTGTTTGGAAGATTAGCCAATGGCTAATTTTGAGAGCTAATGTTTAGTCATGAATTGATAGCCTAGAGTGGTATGTTTGGATTCATGGGCTAACTCAAAACTAAAAGGTGGAGGGAGAGTAGAAAGAGAGGAGAGAGAATGAGAGAGAGGGCTGTCTTTTTATGGTCCCCATACAAAATTAGCCCCATTAGCACCCCTTGGAGGGGCTAATGTTTCGAGGGGGGCTAATTCACTTTAGCAAAAAATTAGTCCACTTGTTTGTATTCTTGATGGCTAATTCATGGCTAAAAGGTGGAGGCTAATGTTTAGCCCATGGAACCAGACAGGGCCCTGTATACGCAGACATGCATCCGACAAGATCAATATCGCTTATTGATTGTATTCAGGACTCCTATTAAAAAGCCTTGAAACCATGAGCAAGATCGATCGACAAATGGCATACGAACAACTTCAGAATTGGCACCGGTGCACTTTCCACGCTGTCCCACACCGCCCTTCTAGGTAGTACAATCAGATGTACTCCCTCCGTCCCAAAAAAAAAAGACAAATCATGGGTTTCCGTGTCCAACTTTGACTGTCCGTCTTATATGAAATTTTTTTATAATTCGTATTTTCATTGTTGTTAGATGATAAAACATGATTAATATTTTATGCGTGACTTATCTTTTTATTTTTTTTCATAATTTTTTTAAATAAGATGGACGGTCAAATGTTGGGCACGGAAACCAGGGTTTGTCTTTTTTTGGGATGGAGGGAGTATTTGTTAAGAAGTTGCCGGTTATTTTCAATATATTTGATATTTCTTGTATAATCTTGTCCTGGGATTTTTTTTTCTATTACCCAGATCAAATAGTATCCCTGCAGGTGACAAGGAAAATGTGGTTCTTAATGAGGTATAAACTTCTCATCCATGCCTGATTAGGGTGTAAGTGGCTAACCCACAAAACCCACTTATAGGCTAAAATAAGCCACAAACTTGTTTATTTTGATCTATAAGTGGGTTCGCGGCTGACCCACTTACACCCCTATGCCTGATCTTTATTATTTTATCAATACATCCCTAAACATAAAGCATGCATGGTACATTCCTAAACTTGATCAAACATATGAACTGCTTTTAGGTTGGCCCAAATTTTTGCCTCAAGCTTTTAGATGTCCACAGTGCTTTTATTGGCTCAGATCCCGATCAAGCTCTGGATGGTCTTCAAAGTCATGTAACTGTTAATTTCTTATGCATCATATGAATGAATGATTGTTCCTGTACTTAAAAATTGATGATATGGTGTGTAGCATGGCTGTTGGAGGCATGTCACGAGGGCCTTCAACCGAGCCTGCCAGAACAAGTCTACAATCGTCGAGACGAAGCACAGCAGCAAAACGCCAAACGTCACAAAGACAGAGGCTCTGGGCAAATCGTCGGGCGAAGCCGAAGACCTTCGCCCCCAAGCCGAGGGATTCAAGGCCCAAGGGGGCCAACCAACCAATGGAGGCCCACTTGGCGGCCCAAGAAGAGGCCCAGGGCTAAATTGTCCATAATTACCCTTATAAATGTCTCTATTATAAGTGTAACCATATAAATTCCCATGTACTTAGTAACCCTAGGGCACATGAGCCTGCACTAAGCCTATAAATAGGCCCAAGGGGGCATGTATTGGGGATCCTAAGAAATTTTCAATATTGATACACCGTTTTTTACTTTTCCACAAAGAGTGAATCATGTCTTTTGACAGACGAAGTTGTCATTCGACACTAATGGCGTAGTGGATTGACGTGTCAGTATATTGTTGTAAAAACTAGAATATACACTAAGTTGCAATAGTAAATCCTAAATCACTTGCATGGTAGAAAAAAAAGCATAAAATAAGTTTATAACAGAGAAATTGTATAGTGTATATTTTTTAAATATAAGTTAAATTTTATATTATCATATTTGTAAAAATGGTTCCTAGTTTTATATGAATATATAGATATTTTACACATACAACGTAGAAATTTTTGTGTGATTCATATAGTTAATGGACATTCTCAAGTTTTTGTGCTACCCTTCTAGTTTTTCTATGCATTAGAACTTAAGCAATATGAGAAGGTAATTTTATTAGAATAATAAATCTGATAGTACTTACATTATCAAAAAAAGCTTTGTTTGGAGCGGAAGCACTGTGAGTTCGATAAATTACTTTTGCAAATAGTACTTACATTGCTTTGGAGTGGAAACACTATGAGGTCGATAAATTACTTTTGCATGAGATACTCACCAATTAAACATGGGATAGTTTAGTAAGTTGGTTACGCTTTAAAGGAATAATAATTAGTGAGACACTTATTGATAGTTTAGTAAGTTGGTTACGCTTTAAAGGAATAATAATTAGTGAGACACTTATTGATAGTTTAGTAAGTTGGTTACGCTTTAAAAAGAACTCGATTCAACCACACAACCACTCAAGAACTGAAGATAAATAAACTCCCGGAAAAGAGAGGGCGATCGATGCCGCGTAGGTTTCCATCCCGATAAAGGGAAAGCGCAGGAAAGAGCACAAATCCCAGGGAATCCAAGAGAGCACAGAAGCTACAGAGCGGGGAAGCAAAGCAAATCTGAAAGCAGAAAGCACGAGAGGATTCGGCGGTTTCGCCTCTTACCTTGTCTGTACTGGAGTACTACTCGAGAACTGAAGCAGCAGCAGCAAGCACACCACTGGTTGGAGGAATGAGGAATCAGGCGGAGGAGAGAGCAGGCAGCGTGTACTGGGGGGCTCGAGGATATAACACCAAAGGGGGATTAGGGTAGTAGCAGCAGATTTATTTTTTTTTAGTCTCACCTTGCTTTTTTTTTTTCTACTCCCGTACCTAACTAAGCTTGCTTTTATTGCCTTGTTTGGCTTTAGCAGCCACACAGCCCCTAGCCTCAAGAAAATTACCCCGAGTATGGGTGTGTTTGCAAGAGCAAGTTTCCAACACTCCCCCCTCGTTTTCCGCGTGCACGCTTTTCAAACAGCTAAATGGTGTTTTTTTTGCAAAAAGTTTCTATACAAAAGTTGTTAAAAAAATTCATATTGATCCATTTCTGAAAAAAAAAATAGCTAATACTTAATTAATCACGTGTTAATGGACTGCTCCGTTTTCCGTGTATGGGAGATGGGTTCCCAACACCCACCTCCAAACACAGCCTATACCTTCACTCATTCGTTCAAACCACTGTACTTAGTATAATCAGTATCTGTAGAAGTGTAGATTATATAGAATTAGTACGTGTACAGGTAGCTTAAAAGGGGGAGACGCATATACGGATGGGAATTGGAAAAAGGGAGGATGGCCTGTAGAAAGGTCGGGAAAAAGGGGTCGCAGAAAGTCCGGGGCATGCAGTGAGCTGATCAGGCTCGGGTGCGCTGTTTCTAGGCTATACTTTCTCCGTCAAAAAACTTTAAGATTAGGCCCTGCTGCATTGATCAAATTAAGCAGGTCAGTTGAGGCTCTAAATTTGCTTGCAATCCAGAAGGTTTCCACCAATTATAGTGATAAAGCATCATACTCTTATGATCAATGTTTCTTTGTTCCGAGCTTACTGCCATAGTATGTTAAATAAACTAGAAGGTGTACCCCGCGCGTTGCTGCGGGACCTTTGAGAATAATTAACATATTGTAGGATTAGGAAACATTTTTGTTTTTTTTAAAAAAAAACAATGAACTTAAGTAATTCTACATGTTGATGGGAACATAACCTCGCTCATCTAGCGTTGCGTACTAAGGAGTCTGTAGTGTGGCACTTACAGGCCCTGGAGTGTGTCTTCGAACTTCTGGCTCGCGATGATTCTACAGTTTAATAAAGCTTCATGTTTTCCTCGCAAAAAAAAAAATAACATGGTCACCCATAAGTTGACAGGAAGTTATATTGTTCATAAACTAAACCACATGGCAGGAAGGAAATAAAAATGCACCTCACTAATTTGGTAGACAACACGTTGCTTAGGTAAAGCCATAATCACTCGAATTGTTTGGATAAACAGATGTCAATCCATACCATGGCTCCATGAGTGAGCTTCATGAGACCAAATGCTGATGGCCCTTGCAGTTGCTATAAACATTGAGAAAACACACATTTACATACCAGCAAGATCATGTAAGATAATAAAGCCCTTCCATAGTTCCATCAAATGTAAGTCTGAAGAGCAAGAGACCGGCTTCGATTTATTCCTTCCATCTAATCGTCTGGTGATGAACTGAAACAGTTAAAGTCTGTCTTTTATTATGGAAAAAAAAACATGCACCAAATAGATCATGGCGATGAAAGGTTCAATTGACAAAATATAAGTATCAAATACATATAAGGAATTATTTTACAAAATCTCTAGCTATCTGAATATATGTAGTAAAATAATGATGGGCAGCTTTGCATTTTCATCAATACATATGGATGAAACCAAGATTAGAAAAAGGCGAGAAGCAATTATGATTTAAATTAAAAGGGTGGAGAGATGAAGGAGATACACAAATAAGAAAAGGAGGATGGGGGGAACAAAAATTTCATAAGTATAGTACTGCATTATGAAGAAAACCAAGATTAGAGAAGGCAAGCAAAGAGGACGGGAAGCAGAAAATGGCACCTGGTTAGCTTGCAGATGCAAAAGAGAGAGAGGGAAGGGTTGAGTGCAGATGGACACCTTAAAAGAAATCCAAGAAGTTTGGCCTCTCACCTTGACGGTCAGTTACAGGAATTAAAAGACAGATTATTGCAGTGAAATAGGTGGCTATTACTCACCAGGGAGGTGAAGGGTGAATTCAGTGGATTCCCTTTTTTGTGACAGCCCAAGGAGACGAACAAACCAAGGACGATGGGAGAGAAAGAGCCACAGGCTGTGGGAGTGGGGTGCCTGCTCGAGGAGCTCCCTGCCTCCTGGTGTACTGCTGCCCAGGTAAGGGAACAGGCGCGGGGAGGGAGGGAGTGAGTTGAGTGGCAGCACCGCTGCAGGCGCCCTGGCTGTCGCTGCGTGCAATGCGGGAGGGGAAGCATCGCAGGGGAAGGGGAATAGGCGGCTCCGCATCTACGGGCATGTTCATTTTGATGTCATTTTCAACCTTATCAAATTTTGATAAAGTTGTCAAAAAAGTGGCTATATTTAGTTTGCTGCCAAATTTTGGTAACTATATAAGAAATCTTACCAAAATTTTGGCAACTATACCAAAATTTTGGCATAGTTGCCAAAATTTGGCATTGTTAAAATTTGGTAAGGTTTTTTTTAGCATCAAAGTGAACAGGCCCTAAGATTGTTGGATCGGTGGGAAGAGGATGCTCTGACTTATTTTTTCTTTGACGTGGTTTACTGGTAGATGGGTTTTCTGAATTGTGGATTCACATATTAATAACTTAAAATTCGAGGATCTCCAATTCAAATCGGTGCAGTAACGAAACCAGAAAAAAAAATCACTAATCCTATTCTTTTCTCCGACAAAAGTTGGATAAAGATTAAGATTTTCGTGACACTTTTCACACTGCTAAACCGTATATTTCGTGCGAAAACTTTCTATATGAAAGTTGCTCTAAAATATCATATCAATCTATTTTTCAAGTTTGTAATAATTAAAACTCAATCGATCATACGTTAATACCACCTCGTTTTACATAAAAAACTTAATCTTCATCTTTATTTTCAGGAGAAAAGAACACCACCTAAGAATCCTATACGTATCATAATACAAAATTATTTTAACTTTACTACTAATATAAGTTAAAAATAACTAAATTTTTAATTCAGGACCTCGAGTAGAATAATGTAAGAAGACCCCTAATTGGTGGGTGGTCAGAGCTAGTGATGATCCTACGTATAATTTTTAGGGGTCACAGGACCTTGGATAGATTATCTATATCCTAACTAAATTATATCATATTAATTAGTATATCAGTTAACAATTAAATAATTAGTATGTGTTGGACTTTGGATAATTTTCGTTCTAGGTTTGCCACTAGTCGGAGCAAGAGAGTCATTTTTAACTCGGCTTTTAGGGTTGGATAAAGAATATCTCGTGGTTCACTAGCTCATTCGGTTCGTATATCTGGTTCAATTAATAAGTTTATGTGAGATTTTAAATCGTTAGGTATACTAGTTTTTATGAGCCAAACAAGCTAAGGCAAGCATCAGACTAGCGATTCAACAAAACATTCCGACACGGAAAAGGTTCACATAAAACTTAAAACTTAGTGCGTGTCATCCTTATTGGTCACATGTAGCCTTCTCAAGTCTCAACTCAACTCATCCCCTTCATTCATTTTGTCATATCGCAGCATTCCGCTCGGTCATAGCTCTAGATAGATATTGCTATGTGTTTGGTTGATTGTACGAAGTATGAAACTAGTGATGGATATTCCAATTTGTATGTCGGTTTGATGATTCAATTGTATTCAAATATATGTAAACTTAAACTGATGTCAGTTCTAATCTTTTTACTCACAAGCTTAACGACTCAGTTATAACTACAACTAGCAAACACACTTCTAGCTTATTAGAATAACCGAGTCAAAAGAAGAGCTGGCTCGCTATCCACCCGTACCCGTCCTGCACCGTAATGCAGGACGTGGCAAGACTCAAGAGGGTACCCATCTCATTGACAGGGTGTGGCAAATCGTTAATTACCATCTCACAAGAGTGGCAAATAGTTAAATTTCCCAGACTCAAGAGGGTACCCGTCGCGTGAGCGGAGCGGAGAGACTTGGCGTGTTGGGCTTGTTGGTACGTGCGAGGCGGCCGTCCGTGCACACGCAGGACCGGACGAAAGGGATTATTGATGCTCGTGTGTCCCATGCTTCCGAGAAGAAACGTGGTTGACATGTCCAGTGCAGTACTCTAGTGTGGTTGCGATCGATCTGCTTGAAAGCAATCTCGTCGTGCCGATAGCATATGAATCTTATCCGTCTCACTTGCAAGCAGTTGGTATTTTTGTTAGCGTTTTGCTCTCTTTCAACGGGAGAATTAATTGAAGGTACTTGCAATCTGTTACGGAAGTTTCAAGTTGAAAATTCAGGTCAGAGATTACTGAAAAGAGAACTGTCAACTAAGATTTGGGCAGTTCCAACTACAATATTTGTGGAGGATATAATCAACTTTCTATTGGTAGGGTTTTAGTAGGCCTATAGGCTATAGCTACTAGTCAATAGAATCGATACTTTCAACTTATATTACGGTTAGTCTTCAACCAAGAACAATAATTAGGCTCAGCATAGGGTTTTCACAAAATCAAAGCTCACGTAAACCACGAGATAGAGATCATGTGTGAGCCACACCATGTGAAATTCGTCGGCGTCATTCCTCTGTTCAAACTCATGGACTATATATGTGCACCTCTCACTACTTCTAGATGTGATATTATTGATCACTGCTTTACACCAATCAAACAAAACCAGTTATTTCAAACAAATAGATGCTTAATAGTCGTTGCATGCATGCTTCCAGACTTCCAGTCACCAAACTGATATTGTAGGGCAGCTCTAGAGTTAAGAAAAAACAACTTTCTGAGAACTTTTATGGTGTTTGCATTTCAAAAAAGGGTATAGATCCAACGCTTTTCAATCATAGGTATCGTATAAAAGGTATTTAAGTATTGCCATAGGTACTTAAGTACTAAGAGTAAAAATATAATTTACTAGTAGAGCAAAAAGGGTAGAACTGTCTCCTAAATTAGAATCGGTACCGCGTAGGTACTACCACACGAGTTAACATTTCCCCGAACCAGCTTTACAGGTTCTTATTTGCGTATTTTCCCTTTTGCGTGGTTTCCTCTAAATTTACGTTGTGTTTAAGTTAAGTCATTTAGCTAGCACTAGCGTTACAGGTTCTTGTAAGTTGCGTCATTTTATCTAGAGCTACTCTGTTTTTTTATGTTCTCTGTTACGTGGTTTTTTTTCTAGAGTTACATTATGTTCTTATAACATGTACATGTCAATCAGATCTTGCCTCCTGTTCAAATGCTCAACTATGCTAGATCTTCTTTCTCGACCGTGTCTCCTCGTAGGTGCACTGTTCAAACACTAGAAGAACACCATAGGAGGAGATCTCGTTTACTATCCCAAAAAATTCCAGTCCCGTATATAAGGAATTTATAAACTAAATAAATAACTAATCAATATAAAGCTTCGGTATATAAAAAAAAGATTTGAGCGCATTTATTATAAAATTTTACTGTATGTTTTAGTTTTATGTCAAAAAGTAGGCTTGATTAACCCTAGAAGGGGTTTTCAGGTAGATTAACCTAGAAAATATATAGAAACATTACTCTAGCTTTTGTCACTCGATAGAGGGAGTAGTACCATGCGAATCTCTAAGTAATCAAGGATCATGGCGATGGAGGAGGTGGTGATAGTATTTTGGAATTTTTTTCAGTATCCGCATAAGGACATTTCCAATTTGTGACCTCAATATTGTCTTTTAGCTTTGTCACATCATATGTTTTAGGTTTGGTAGAAGAGGGGGAATTGAATAAACAATACACGCTGTGTTCTTACACAAGAGACCACACGATGAGTTAACGACTGATGAGACAAGAATATATAGTGTGTGCGAGTGGATATCTATGTCAATTAGCACAATTTCTTTCGCCGTCGCCGTACGCGCACGGTCGAGGATTGTTTTCTCTCTTCAAGTTCAGGTACGAGGCGGCTCCCGTGTGTGTCGTTTCGTTGCTCTCGCCGAGTGCTGTACAGTCTGTGAACGGAGAGAGAGAGAGAGAGAGAGCTCCATGGATTCATCAGTCGGGAGGAGGGCAAAGGTACGGGGGGCTGTGTCGTGTACTGGAGTACTATGTATTTTACAGATCACGGCTCAATATTTTACAGGTCACCAGATAACATCAGACGCATATTCTATGCCTTGCGGTCGGCTGTACATCTTAAATTACTACTACTATCCTTATAATATACTCCCTCCATTCCATAATATAAGGCACAACCACTTTTATTAGATGCTCCATAATATAAGTCATATATGCAAGCATGCAATTAACTATGACATCTTCTCTATTAAATTATTATTATTTTTAAATCCTCCACTCTCATGTTATCTAATTCTATTGGATGCATGCATTAGTATTTATTAGGATGATCCAAACTACAAGATGATAATAATTATTTCTTAGTCTTTGAGTTAATGGTGGTTGTGCCTTATATTTTGAAATAGATGGAGTACTAGTAAAGAATCGAATTGGACATATCCCATATAATTTATAGTACTAAGATACGTTCAATTTGATTCTAATTTACTATTTTTTTGAATGGTCTATTCAAATTTGTAGTACAAGCATCTAATAAGATGTTAGATAGTTATATTTTAGGACGAAAGGAGTACACAACTACTAATAGTATAGAAAACGATCAAATATTAGCACTTATCTCAAAGTGAAGCTGGTTGCTGATTGTTTTCTTTCTGTACCAGGCTACCAGCACACAGGCAATAAGCCCGTATGATAGTACTACGCTTCTATTGAGATATCCATGAATTTATGTGCCCTCGCTGTTGCAAGCTGTTCGTACACAGCAGAGAGAGACGAGACCTTAATAAACCAGAGGCGAATTTGGCTTGCTTGTTGAGTTTAATGGCCAGGCCGCTTAATTAAGACTTCATTTTGATCGGTCAAATCTCTACGGGCTTAAGTACTACACATTCGTATCGACAGCGAAGGATGAAGCAGATCGAATCGACGTCACCGTCACATCCTGGCATGCACTAGAACTGAAAGCCACACACAGGGATAGTATAGGAGTATCTCCCAAGAGCGAGTCATATGACCACACTGGATGGCGTCCATAGACTGAAAACGCCTCAGATTTTTGGCTATCTGGTTTGTTTCGTCAGAAAGGTCATATTCTGGTGCAAATGTGCAAGCTGATGGAGAAAACTTGAAAACTTCTCTCTGAACACGGTGCCAATCATTTTAGCAAGGGTACAGGATACCGGGGGGGCCATGGATACTATAGCTATCCTAAACCAGGCCAGCTAGCCAAGACAATGACCTGAGATCGTGCAAAGTTGCAAGGAGATGGATGATGTCTCTCTAGCCACACACGGTTCACGAACTATCTTGCAGCAGAACAACAGCCGTTGCTATCATGATTCAGCTAGAGGTTTACTCATTTTTGGTTCATGTGTTGCTGCTCTGATTGATAGAAACCAACGGTACACGTAGGGCAGTCTCCATTATAAGTGTCGTTGTTCATGACAACTAGTAGCAAGTTAAATGGTCGGCCAGATCGTACTCGATGCTCCCACACAAATACCTGACAATTTAGACTGATCATGCTTTGACCCACGGTAGTTTCTAAACTATGTGATTACACTGTGGAGTAGTATCAAAGTAGCATTGTTAGATTTCTAACCAAAAGTATACTTCACTCTTGCATTGCATACTACTCAAAAAATAACGGTTAAAATCATACTCGTCAAACGTCTCGACACACCGTCATGAGTTACGTTTAAAAACAGTAGTACTGGCTTTAACATTGATCACATTAAAGTTGTATGCTACCAACATGGCCAACACACTGCCAGGCACTATTCATGATTGATAGACAGCTTAGTAAGGTGCCATACGCAGTAGTGCTATCCTGAGTCCTGACCATAACCAAATTTGCAACATTATGTGTAGCTGTATGTAACCCAGATGCTGGGAGCAGCTACTTGGAGAGATATGAGTAAGACTGAATCTGACACATCTTAATACTACGGAGTATAAATCTGGACAGAATCATCCAGTACTAGATAGCAACATTTTAGAACGGATGAAATATACGGTTACAGAAAAGGTGAGTATTCATAGTTTGATGCATGCTAACCAGGTGAAATTCAGGATTTGCCAGACCTAAAGCTGGCATTTCAAGCTTTGCTTACCTCATGTCTCACTGACACGCGCGGGTCCTGGTCCCACAAGTCATGGACATGTGAGTTGTTGAGTTGAGTATATTCATCACAATTGAGAATATCTTGAGTTCAACAGGAAAAGAAAAGGAAACCACATGGAGCAAAGAGAATAATGAAATATTTGCAAAATAAGTCACACTAGATAAATTGGAACAGGGGAATTCGGACTCCAAACCAGAAGGAAAAAAGACATGGTTGATGATCCATCATTCTCCTATAACCTTTCCAAGCCAAGCAAGCATACCACCCTAGCATCCTGTACACAGCTAAAATTCAACGTCACCTTAGCAGTTACCAACAATCCAAACCCTCTGTCCCCACCCCCTGGATGGCTGGATCCTCCTCTCAGTAGATGTTAGTTATACCAACTAACCATCCATCACCCGCAAACCACATTTGTATTCACATTACCAAACCAAAGCCATCAACCGTTATTTACAGATGATCATCTCTACCCCTCCTTACACAGCTACTCCATTCTCCAAGAACAGAGCACACGAGGTTAAATAAGAGCGAAGCATACTGCGACCACATGATTACAGCATTACCTAGCCAAGCTCGAAGCTGCCACGGGTTCAACTCTGCAGCCACCACCTCCTTGCCGCTGCTCGCGGAGATACCCAAGCAAAGTTTCAGCCTGCAAATCACACAGCTAAACATAAGTGTCTCCAAAATTTGCAAGAAGATTTCAGATTCAGTAAAACTAGATAGCTAACTAGTGAAGCACACATCCGGGGGTGCTCTTTTCCAATCTGACTGTACAACTAGGCAGATAAAGCAGTAAAGCACGACAGGCTAGACTATGGTGGCAAAATGATAATTGTCATATAAATAATTAATATACTTATTGTTTAAAAACTAAGCAATGTTTCTTAAATCGAAGGACCAAGCTAACAGCAAAGGTACTGCAGTTTTGACTTGCAGAAGAGTGAACGTGCATCCTCTTGTACCTCGAAGGTTTAGCAAATCCAAGACTGTACCTAAGATATGCATAATTAAACAAGTGCACATCTGCACTATGTGAAAAGAATCTACAAGTCAACAATAAGTGTACTGCAAATCTGCAATGCGTGCTAGCTAGCATGATGATTTTCTTAATAGAAACCAGGGCTTAATTAAACAGCTTTGATAATAATCAGGTAGTAGAAATCTACCTAAACTCAGGTACGTGCACAGTGAACCATTCCTCCGTCTAGGTTTAATGTACTTTTCAGTACTTATTATAATGGTAATCAGACTTCAATCAAACTCTAACAGGTGAATTCGTTGGATACTGTTCGGTACAATTATCCAAAAGCTTCACAGTCACACCAATAGCTCAAACCCAAAATCTACACTTGAAAATTGACATACTAGAAATCTTGCTAATCATACCCAAATATCCAATCCCGATATGACATTAGCAAACAAGAGGAATGTAAAGTTGAAAAGGTTTTACCTTGTGCTTGGCACGGGCAGAGCCGGACTGCGAGAGCGCGACAAGCGGTGGGATGGCGCCCTCACGGACAAGAAGCGCGCGGTTGCGGGGGCACTCGGAGCAGAGCTGCAGCAGCGCCACCACGGCGAACTCCCTCTCCCTCGCCGGGCCGTCCTCGATGGTCTCGACAAGCGCCGGTATCCCGTCCAGCCTCCACGACGGCGTCGCGGCCCTCGACGATGCCGGCGAGGCTGGCGAGGACCACCATTGCCTTCTCCGACGTCCCGCTGCCCGCTCGCCGACGAGGTGGATGAGCGCACGACGGCGCCGGCGCTGACCGCGCGCTCCTTGTTCCGGCGCGCCGAGCAGAGCGGTAAGCGTGGTGAGCGCGTCCTTCTTGCCGGGTGGAGCCCGCGGAGAGCAGCGCGACGAGGGGAGGGATGGCGCCGCACGCGCCGATGTGGGCGCGGTTCTCCTCGATGCCCGAGAGGCTGAGCACGCGCCAGCGGCGTTCGCTTGGCCGACGCGGTGCCCGTCCGCAGCGCGTACACGAGCGGCTTGATGGCCCCCGCCGCCGTGATGGCCGACCGGTTCCGCTCCTCGAGCGAGAGTTGAGCAGCGCCGTCACCGCGCTCTCCTGCGCCACCGGGTCGGTGCTCCGCAGCAGCGGCACCAGCGCCGGATGGCGCCGGACACGCCGTCAGCTCGCGATGTCCGACCTGTGCTTCGCCAGCAGCCTTATCCTCGCCGCCGCGGTGCGCCGCGCGTCGGCGCGCGTCGGGCCCCAGCGCCCGCACGCACGCCAGACGAACGGCTCCACGCCTCCAGGCGGCGCCGCCTCGACGGACAGATCCATCGACTCAAGCTCATTCAATCCACGCGCCCACCTGCGGCGCGTCGGATCTGGGCGTCACCACCGCCAGCCGCCGCCGCCGCGAGCCGCTCGAGCTCGCCGGAGATATCCGAGTTGAAGCTCGAGTAGTCACTGAATGTCCGCGAGAGCTCGAGCATCTCCGTGGCGCCGCCGTTGGCCGACGACGACTTGGCCACCGCCGCGGGGTGGCGCGGCCCCGCGGTGGCGCCAGCTCGCTGAGTGGAAATCAATCACGGAGTCCGTCAAGTTCTCCATGTCGAGTCCGCCCCGCCGCGTCGTACGCGGCGCCGCCACATGCGGCGAGCCCGGGCAGGAGTCCGGCTGCAGCAGCGCCGACCGGATGGTCCGCCATGGAGAGTTGCCCGCGCCGCGGCGCTGCGACCGCGCCGCCGCGCACGGGCTCTGCCCCGGCGACGGGATCTGGGAGCCGGCAAGCGACACCATGGCAGGGGCAAGCAAGGAGACACCGCCAGTTGCCGCAAAAGCGCGAGAGCGAGCGAGCGAGCGAGCGAGTGATGATGAGGAGAGGAGGGTTGTGTTGTGGTGGGTGGTTGGTTGGTTGCGCGATGCAGTGCAGTAGGGTAGTACTCCCACGCTGCGCTACGCTACAACCCGGCGCGGCGTATATACACACGTACACGACGCGGCAGCGGCAGCATGGCTCGCGTGGCGTGGCGTCGCAACGAAACGGAACGCGACGAGAGGCGTGCGTGCGTGCGTGGTGGTGGTGGTGCGGTGTGTATCTTTGTAGTCGCTTTTGCGCTCGCGTCTCGTCCCGGGGTTGACGATACAGGTGTCGAGGAGGAAGCTGGGATGGGTTACCCGATTGGTACCAAACCTAGGCGCACCAGTTCAGCGCCAACGTGCGATGACAGTTGGGGCCAAGCGTTTCTCGTGCAGAGCTGTCAGTGGATGTGTGTGCGTGTGCGTGGGGGAGAGTTGAGCCGCGGAAAGGTCAGGGAGCCATGGCATGGGCGGCCGGCCACCAACACCATGCACCGGGTGGTTTTACTTTTGGTGGCTGTGGAAGCAAGGAATCCCCTTTCTTTCCGTTTGTTTGTTCCTCCCCGTGGCAGGTAGCAGCAGCGGCGGCAGCTCTCGCGCCACTCCGTGACGGACCACGGCCTCTCGCGTTGCTACCGCCACTGCTGTAGTAGTACGGAGTAATGGGCATGGGTGTTGCCGCCTTGGCGCGGTGCGAGGTGGAGACGTGGAGGCAGCGGGAGCGGCGTTTCGGTGGGGTTTTTTTTTCACCGTTGGGCAGGTCCGCAGGTGGCAGCGACGTACATTTGGCAGCGCGGCGAGGAGTGGGGACGGGGCGGTGTCACGGTGATGAGGAGGAGGTGGGCGCTTTGCACGCGCGCGCGGTCAAAAAGTCGGTGGTTGATCATGGCGCAGCGCATCGGAGGCGTTTCTTTGATTCTTTCAGGTGCGCGTGCGGTGAATAACCGAGGTGGGGAGGGGAGTGGGAATGGGAGTGCGTCCACGAACGATGGCGACGGCGAGTGCGGGAGGGGGTGACAGGTCAGTACTTTTGTTGTTAACCACACAATACAAGACGGTGATTTCTTTTCAATCTTTTTTTTGGCTGCGCATACAAATCACGTTATGATGTTAGTCTAGACCAGAAATATTGCTAGGATATAAGGCTGTGTTTAGTTTCTAAAATTAAGGAGAAGTTTGGGGAAAATTGGTAGTTTGAAAAAAAAGTTAAGAGTTTATATGAGTAGGAAAGTTTTGGATGTGATGTGATAGAAAGTTGGGAGTTTGGGGGAAATTTGGTGTGAACTAAACAGGGCCTAAGCTAAACGCGCATATAAGCAATGGACATATCAGCAAACCATTTAGGATAGTGGTTGAATACAGTGTAAAACTAGGCTTCATTGGCTTCCCGGTTCAGCACTAATCTAATACGGAGTATGGTATTGCGTGATGGGGAACAACATTACAGGTTGTTAATATATGTACATGTACTTACGAAACCTTGCTGTGCACAACACTACAATAGCAAAATAAGGCCCTCTCGTTAAGCGAACATTTTGGCCCCTTTCTAATACTAAAACGCTTTACTTATAAACAAGATTATTCTTTTAAGGAAGGAACGAGACGTCACGCAGATTTGGGTTGAACTAACCACTCCAATTCCTCAAGCATATGTTGAGCAAAAGCTGCAATACTGACCTCGCTCGCTCTAAGAAGGAATAAGTTCACCGGAGATCCCTAAACTTAAAAACGAGATTTTTTGAGATCCCTTAACTGTAAAACTAGAAATATGTACCTCTAAATTTATTCAAACCGTTTAAAGGAGGTACCATGGCAGTATCGACTCAATTTTTGCCCGATTTTACTTACGTGGTATCCTAGTCAGCAAAAAATAAAAATAAATAAATACGTGGGACCCACATGTATGTGAGAAAAAATGTGAGGTCAACAATCCTAATCAGCAATCTCTTTTTTTTTTCCTTTTTCTCTTCTCTTTCGTTTTTCGGGGGAGCGGCAACGAGTATACTGCCTCAGGACCTTTTTTAAATGGTTTTATATAGTTTAGGGGTACACATTTCTGGTTCGGAGGGACCTTAAAAAATCTTGGTGTTAAGTTGAGGGAACTCCGATGAACTTATTCCCTCTAAGAAAAACCGAACCCATTTCCAGACTTCAGATCCAGATCCAAGTTCCAACCCAACAGCTGGCCTATTTTCCCAAGGCCGTCAAAGCTCATAAGCCCAAAAGGCCACAAGTCTACGATACTAGGCCTTTTACCCCCGACCTGACATTCCATCCCATTTGGCCCATGTTTTCCCAGCCCACAGCTCCACACGTATGCACGCAGGAAAAAGTACACCAAAGGTCCCTCAACTTGTTAGCCAGATACAAAATCGTTCCCCAACCACAAAACCGGACATCCGGCGTCCCCCAACTTACAAAACCGGTCACAATAGATCCCTCGGTGGTTTTGACCCCGGTTTTATCCCACATGGCTGACTCAGCGTGGGACCCATGTGGGCCCCACATGTCAGATAGACCACGTCACCACCCTTTCTCCTTTTCCCCTCTTCTCTCCCTTCCTCTCTCCTTTTTTCTCTGGGCATGGATGGCGGCAGCGTCTTCGACGCGGCGTGGAGGAGGGCCGGCGTGGCCGGTGGCTGACGGGGAAGGAGCGGCGCGGACAGGAGGGCCGATGGGACGGGCGGCGCCGCCGATGGCTGCCGTTGCGCGGGGAGGAGCGCGGCGGTCGTCGTCGGGTTTAGGCGGCAGAGGGAGGGGAGAACAAATTGAGGGACCTTGCGTGTACTTTTTCCTATGCACGCATGAACCTAACATTTCTCCGGGTACGCCTCGGTCTCCCGCTGACAAATTGCACTATTTGCAGGGCATATCATCTCCTCACTTGTTCGTCTCCAGCTCTCCTCGCACACTCCAAGCACAACCTTGCTTCCCGTTCTGCATCCTTCCATCCTCGCCACCTGCGATGATGGGCTCGGGCCGTTCCTTGATGGCGCCTCGCCTCCCCCGCCTCCTCCTATTCCTCGCTGCTGGCGCCGACGTCGTGGCCGACGCCGGCCGCGCGTTCTCCGCCGGGGGCCGCGTCTACGAGAGGCGTGCAGCGTGCTGGAGGAGCTGAGCGCCAGCGTGCACTGGACGCATGTACCACCGAGGCGAACGGCGGCCGACGTCGCGTTCCGCGTGTCCGCGCTGGGGCGATGATGACCAGAACGGCACCAACGTTTTTTTCTGCACTTCTGGTCAGGTTGCAGGATGCCGAATTGCCGATGCCCATTGACGATGCTCAGAGCAAGTTTAATAGTATAGCCCACTGCTAGCTAATTCATACAATAGTTGCTTACTATGCTAATAATACATGGTCCTATCTGTCATACACACATTACATTTTAAAATGCGTGCTGTAGCCAGGCTACAGATCTGTAGCCTGCTGCTCTTCTCTCTATTCCTTTATAACTTTAAAATATATTTATAGCCGGCTTATAGCCTTCTATTTTACCTGCTCTCAGAATGGTGACCGTGTAGCGACGGACCACCAGTACAAGTTCCAGTGGAAGCGAACCTTAATGGTCGTCTTTGGTGGCATCAGCAGGGCAGAAACCCGAGACAGAGAGACAGAAACACCACGTTTTAGCACGTAAACGCAATAACGAAGTTGCTGAATTTTGTGCTCTCAGTTCTCACAGGTAGCATCACTGGACTGTCTCATTCACCGAATAGCTATCTCAAAAGCATCGATATTGTGGAGTACTGAAGAGTTGCTAGGGGAAAATGTCAATACGCGCGATTCAGAGCACGACTGTTTCCGAAGGTCAGGCCGACCCCCCATCCGGCGGCTCTGATTAGTGGTGAAAACGGTACGAAAATTTTTAAGATTTTCGGCTGCCGTTTCCAAGGACCATTTCAGTCAGTATTGGTTACCGTCCGTGTTAGAAATGGCAACGGTAATATCTTCCGGAAATAGGATGGAGGTTTTTCTGACCGTTTTATCGATAACCGTATTTGTGTGGTAATTTTCGTCAAAATTCTGAAAGTTCCATGGCGACTCAACCAATCAAACATATCGGAAGCCCATGAATGAAGGAAGCCTAGCAGGTTTGCAGCACATTAGAAAGAGGAAGTGACCAAAGGAAAACGTTGTTAACGCTAGGGCATGGCATGTGGACATTGCTGAACTTTAGTCTACTCAACTTATCGGTGTTGAGATATTGTTGAATTTTGTTTATATTGTTGTCAAACTTATTATTATATCATTAATTATCATGTAACGGTGTTATGTGAAGTGTGATGATGCAAGAATGAAGTTATAAAGTCATCTTCGTACATAGTTAAATGTGTATTAGGCCACACTTTTCTGATTCTGACATGAATTTTCGACTTCCTACCAATGTCGGTTGATTCCGTTTCGACGGTCCCATTTCCGATATACCGATATCGTTACTATTTTTGAATCTACTGTTCCGATTCTGTTTTCGAGAAAATAATGGAAATGAAAATAGTATATGGTTTTTCCGACCGTTCTCATCCCTGCTCCGATTATGTAACCACAGTATTGGCATTTTGGCAGGCGACATGGAGATAGAGCCAAGCGATGGAAACACCATCGTTTACCTCGCCAGTCGCCACTCGCCAGTATGACGCATTGACGCCGACGGAACAGAGCGCCCCAAGCCCCCCAACCCACAGCATTCAGAACTCCATGGATGGGTTTGTCCTTGAGATTTTCATCTTGACCGTTTGCTTCAAGAAGAGTGGGAAAGGCTCCAACCAAGGTGGCTCCATGGATGGCATGTCACCTTCTACTTTCCAATGTACGCCGCGTTTGGTTTCAAAGTTTTTCTTCAAACTTTCAACTTTTCCATCGCATCGTTCCAATTTCAACCAAACTTCCAATTTTAGTATAAACTAAACACAGCCGTATTATAACAATCCTGATTTTTTTTAAAAGTATAATGATCTGCATCTGTTATTATGTGTATGGCGATTTCAGTCCAGTTTCTCGTATGTTTGGTCTATTGTGATCAAACGGATATGGCTTCCTATGTAGACAAGGAACAGCACCTCAAAGCAATCGAGGCTTGTTTGGATCAATGCCAATACCTATCCTCACAAAAAACTTACGCAGGGGCAATGCTTGGAAGTTACCAAAATTTTGATAATTGTCTGGACTAAGATCCATACAAATCATTGATTGAAATAGACTGGTAGCTGCGCTTGGCACAAGAGCAAGTCTTATGGAAAAGGTAGATTTCACCCCTAATTTTATTCATGTAGACTATTCACCAATTAAAAGATAACATATACAATAAATCACACATATATTAATTCTAGTGCACTAACCCTGATAGTTTTATTTTATTTGTTTGATCAATCTTCTCTTCCTTTTTTTTCCTTTTTTCTTGTAATTTGTGTGAAGGTTACCCCTTATACGAGGGGTGACTATTTCTCTCTTCTCTTCTCTCCAGCTCATCATACGAGTGTATGTGGCATCTTGGAGTAAGTGTTTAGATGCCCATAGCACTTGCTCTATAAGCCCATTCACAGCGCCTCCTACTCATAAGAGGAGCCCCGGAAAGCCATGTAGGCGAGGGCTACGGGTCTAAATTTTGAGTTCCTTACTATGCAAGTGGTTCTAGGAGTGGCTATAATTTTATATTTCAGCCCCCCAACATCTTTTATTTCAGTTCTCTTTTTTTTTTAATTTGTATGGAGGTCCAAAATTTACACTAAACACCCTAAAATCTAAAAATATATATATTAAAACCCCTCTCTCCCTTATCCTCACCCCCCGCCCGGCATGCCCACCTCCTTCGGTTACCACGAGCCCATGGAGCCCTCTTCTCCTCTTCTCGTGTCGCGGCGGTAGTCAAGGAGGTTGGGGACACGACAGCAGTCGAGGAGGCTGAGGCGGTGACAAAGCCACCAAGCGGACGACGACAACAAGCTCGGGGGTGCGTGACCCCTCCCGACCGACGATGAGGAGATGGAGCCCCTCCTCAGAAGGCGAAAATGGCAACGGTAATATCTTCCGGAAATAGGATGGAGGTTTTTCTGACCGTTTTATCAATAATCATATTTGTATTGTAATTTTCGTCAAAATTCTGAAAGTTCCATAGCGACTCAACCAATCAAACATCGGAAGCCCATGAATGAAGCAAGCCTAGCAGGTTTGTAGCACATTAGAAAGGGGAAGTGACCAAAGGAAAACGCTGTTAACGCTAGGGCATGGCATGTGGACATTGCTGAACTTTAGTCTACTCAACTTATCGGTGTTGAGATATTGTTGAATTTTGTTTATATTGTTGTCAAACTTATTATTATATCATTAATTATCATACAACAGTGTTATGTGAAGTGTGATGATGCAAGAATAAAGTTATAAAGTCATCTTCGTACATAGTTAAATGTGTATTATGCCACACTTTTCTGATTCTGACATGAATTTTCGACTTCCTACCAATGTCGGTTGATTCCGTTTCGACGGTCCCATTTCCGATATACCGATATCGTTACTGTTTTCGAATCTACTGTTCTGATTATGTTTTCGAGAAAAAAATGGAAATGAAAATAGTATATGGTTTGTCCGACCGTTCTCATCCCTGCTCCGATTATGTAACCACAGCATTGGCATTTTGGCAGGCGACATGGAGATAGAACCAAGCGATGGAAACACCATCGTTTACCTCGCCAGTCGCCAGTATGACGCATTGACGCCGACGGAACAGAGCGCCCCAAGCCCCCCCAACCCACAGCATTCAGAACTCCATGGATGGGTTTGTCCTTGAGATTTTCACCTTGACCGTTTGCTTCAAGAAGAGTGGAAAAGGTTCCAACCAAGGTGGCTCCATGGATGGCATGTCACCTTCTACTTTCCAATGTACGCCGTGTTTAGTTTCAAAGTTTTTCTTCAAACTTTCAACTTTTTCATCACATCGTTCCAATTTCAACCAAATTTCCAATTTTAGTGTGAACTAAACACAACCGTATTCTAACAATCCTGATTATTTTTTAGTATAATGATCTGCATCTGTTATTATGTGTATGTGCAATTTCAGTCCAGTTTCTCGTATGTTTGGTCTATTGTGATCAAACGGATATGGCTTCCTATGTAGACAAGGAACAGTACCTCAAAGCAATCGAGGCTTGTTTGGATCAATGCCAATACCTATCCTCACAAAAAACTTACGCAGGGGCAATGTTTGGAAGTTACCAAAATTTTGATAATTGTCTGGACTAAGATCCATACAAATCATTGGTTGAAATAGACTGGTAGCTGCGCTTGGCACAAAAGAGCAAGTCTTATGGAAAAGGTAGATTTCACCCCTAATTTTATTCATGTAGACTATTCATCAATTAAAAGATAATATATACAATAAATCACACATATATTAATTCTAGTGCAGTAACCTAATAGTTTTATTTTATTTGTTTGATCAATCTTCTCTTCCTTTTTTTTTTCCTTTTTTCTTGTAATTTGTGTAAAGGTTACCCTTATACGAGGGGTGACTATTTCTCTCTTCTCTTCTCTTCTCTCCAGCTCATCATACGAGTGTACGTGGCATCTTGGAGTAAGGTCCCCATCGTTTGGCTTATTTCCTAATAAGCCAAAACGGCTTATTAGGAAATAAAAATTAATTTGTAGGTAAAACTTTTATAAATCTATTCTTGGTGACTTAAAAGCCAATGTTGAAAAAGAAACTACGTTGAAAATATCTCAAAATCAATCTCAAAATTAAACTTGAAAATTCAAATTTTGGCTTTTTCTTTGGCTTATTAGGCCATCCGATGGGAGCCTAAGTGTTTAGATGCCTATAGCACTTGCTCTAAGCCCATTCAAAGCGCCTCCTACTCGTAAGAGGAGCCCCGGAAAGCCATGTAGGCTAGGGCTAGGGCTACGGGTCTAAATTTTGAGTTCTTTACGATGCAAGTGGCTATAATTTTATATTTCAGCCCCCAACATCTTTTGTTTCAATTCTCATTTTTTTTCAATTTGTATGGAGGTCCAAAATTTACGCCAAACACCCTAAAATTTTTAAAAAATATATTAAAACCCCTCTCTCCCTTATCCTCACCCTCCTCCCTGGCATGCCCACCTCCTTCGGTTACCACGAGCCCATGGCGCCCTCCTCTCCTCTCCTCATGTCGCGGCGGTAGTCAAGGAGGTTGGGAACACGACGGCGGTCAAGGAGGCTGAGGCAGCGACGAAGCCACCAAGCGGACGACGACAACAAGCTCGGGGGTGCGTGACCCCTCCCGACCGAGATGAGGAGATGGAGCCCCTCCTCAGAAGGCGATGACCTCGACAACGACGGCATGGGAGCTTGGCCACCACCGTCATCACCTCCCCTCTCAGGCGTCAAGGAGGAGCGGGATCCGACCTAGACAACGCCACCTGGATCTAGCCCAACGCTAGGTGGTAACGTGGCATGTGGGGCGGCGCAGCGAGCTGCGGCCAGCACAGATCGGTGGACAGTGTGTCCGGTGATATTCAGCCAGCAACGTGGATTGAAGTGGAGAAGACGGTGGGAAGGAAGAAGAAGAGAAAGGGGTCGACGTGGACAAGCTCAAACTCCCTCCTCGTCGACGGTGTCAAGCTCGAAGCAAGGCCATAGGTAGAGGGATGCCTTACATAGTGGTTGTAGCTTCGCCCTCCGAACGACCTCGCTCTGACTCTTCTGACAAGGTTCGCGCGTTCTTAGCAAGAACGATGAGCCTTGCAGGGGCATGGGCCCGGGCGATGTGGAGCCACAGCAAGGATGGGGCGTGGTAAGGAAATTGCCACATCCTTACGTTGTGAATGGCTTAAGCATATGGAGAGGAAAGTAACTCGTTTTCCGTACTCTCGTTTTCCAAACTACTAAATGGTATGTTTTTAATAAAAAAAACTATATAAAAGTTGCTTAAAATAATATTAATCACAATTTCAAGTTTAAAATAATTAATACTCAATTAATCGTGCGCTAATGGTTTAGCGTGTTTTATGTATTTTCTTAATCTTCTACAATCATTTTCTCTAACACTTCCTATTTAGTCCTTTTGGGATATGCTAACAGAATCTCTGTTTTCTTTCAAGTATAATTCCTCTTGTATTCGTACTAAGGGAGCATTCGTTTTGGAAGAATTTTAACACATAGGAATAGAGAAGGTGGAGGAATAGGAATGTATGCACACTTCGATCCATAGAAATTTTCTTAGAGGTCTGAGTAGATGGAAAATTTCCACGAAAAATTTTCGTTGGTTTTCCTATACATACATTTCTATAAACCTAATGACACTAATAGGAATCCAAATACTTTGATTTTCCTCAAAAAACGAATAGGCCCTAAAACAAGTAATTCAAAACGTGGGTAAAAGAATTATCAACAGTTCAACATATACGAAAAATAGTTAGGTGGAGCTCCTTGCACGTATAGGTAGCAGAAAGTCATAATGTAACCTAAAAGTTATGGTGACGTTTCCGTGATGAAGAAGCCAGGAAGCAGATTTATAGAAGCAGAAATCATGAACTAATTTCTAGAGCAAGTACATATATGCCATGTCCTTAAGGATTAACTACCTAAAAAGGGTACTCCGTCCACATGAGGCCCAAAGCTACTTTCCAAAAGACAACGAACAGAAAGGCACGAACCACATGCCATGCTCTGAAAGGCTACATTAAACTAAACCAACAGGCAACAGCAGAACAGCTATATATAAGCTTTACAGCAAATATACAATGCACAAATTGGAATAATCAAACCCAAAGTTCTATTTTAAAACGAACAGAAGCATATACATATGGCAAATCAAGGTAGAACAAATAAGTATGTACTTTTGGTGGCTTTATTTCTGGGAGCCAACTGCAAAGATAGGATCGGCGTCCCCGAATAGTTTCACTAGTAAGTCAAGCAGATCTCTAGTATACAAATGGAATTGGTTAAAAAGGGAATGAAAACAAGCGAGCTAATGTAGCCATAAATGGGCAAGATAATAAAGCATTCCTTTGGTATACAAGTTTGTCCATATGACAGGATTCCAGCTTATGTTGGAACACTCTAAGTATGTGCCGCAATCACCACTGCACATCTCATTCAAAAACCAAGACCTAATACATGTAGGAATTAAACTAAAATCTGAAACCTTCACAAAACGTTTGTATTCGCTCCTCTAGCATGGTGGTGTCCATAAACCACACCTCTGGTTAGCTAGAAACAATTAACTAACCCGTATATTAACCTGATATCACCAATTCATAGTCATGCACCTGAATACCTGATATAATGCTTCTTTCATCTATCCCAAGTCATATATGAATATAATAGTACTCTCGCTAGGAAGTGATACCTGCAAAAAGATTCAATAAAACCATTGTGAGAAAGAAATGTTGTAGATATCTTCAACAGGGGGTTTCACTGATTGAAGATATAAAGCAGCCTTATTTACTTCACCAATCGCAGATCATGTGTTAAATTACTGGTAAATATAAAACATTATACTGAAATCAAGTACTGTATTTGATTTATTCCAAAACATATTCATACCGCTCTAAGCTTAACAAATGCATGCCATTCCAGAAATTGAGACGATTCCTAACACAATTTGTACAACTAATTTCTGCCGACAACTGCACTATATTTATATTACTTACAAATGATTTCATGCATCCCATCTGACAATCAAAGTTTCAAAAGTTTGATTGCACTTATGTATAAACATGTATTTGTGACTGGAATGAGCAGTAGATACTCAATTTGATGATAATAACATACATGAGGCAAGGGGGCCATACGCCACACTGAAATTTAGACTTGGACCAACTGAATGATTTAGTGATGACGATGAATTGGGCTACCAGTAAGCATAATTGTCCAAATTAACAACCAAAACATTACTGCTCCATAAAAGTATCTGCGCAGGATAGGTAGATGACTCGCGTCCGAGTTAATTAAACTATAGGACCAAAGTTCTTTTCAATTTTCTATAAAAGGACCATGTAGAACCACGTGTATTACAAAAGGGCAGCTTATCACACTAGCGTACAATCAAATGCTTCATCCACTGCTCATTTTTAAAAAGTGCACAACTGACTAACTACAGAGGCGCTACCACTTTCCTAGTGATGTAGGTCGTATTGCCCCCATTCTGTTCATTTCCATATAAATAATTCAGATGCATAAATTAACAAATGCAACTCCTTATTAGGTTTGATGTGAAGTGGAATGAGGTCAATATGAGCCAACTGGCACCCACGTGCATCCATAAAATTTACCAAACCATCTAAAACATGATTATTTTATTTTAACAAATGGTTAACCTATTGCCACGGTTTTAACACACGCAGAGGCAAGACAAGAGTATCACAGTTCAAATTGACAAATTAGCTGTGGCAAGAGATTACTACGAGATTAGGTCCTCGGCTAACACAAATGTTTCAAAATTCTGTGGTGACATGTAAATAGAGATCAGCAATAGCATATGTTGATTTGTCCAAGTGTAGTGCTCAACTCTCATTAAGTATTAAGTTCGGGCAACTAATGAAGGAATCTTGTATTGAACAAAGGCATCTAGAATCTAGATAAACACCAAAGTGTGGATTGAGAAATCAAATTACATTTTAGGCATGGATTTAAGAAAATATAGAAAGCATAATAATAGATATAGAATGTGGATTGCTTTTGTGCTCATGCAAAATTTAGCCATTATCAGGTCCTAACTCCTAAGGCTAAATTTTGCTGGATTGGAAACTCCCAAGAAAGGTCTTTTTTTTATATATGGTATCACCAGTCTACTTGAGTATACTCCCTCCGGTTCCAAATATAGGTCGCATTATAGTTCTTTACTCTTCATTAAATATAAGTCACTATAGCCACTTGTCCCGTGGATTTTTCCTCTTATGTCCTTGCTAATTGAATGCCAGCTAGGGGAAAATGTCAATACGCGCGATTCAGAGCACGACTGTTTCCGAAGGTCAGGCCGACCCCCCATCCGGCGGCTCCGATTAGCAGTGAAAACGGTACGAAAATTTTCAAGATTTTCAGCTGCCGTTTCCAATGACCATTTCAGTCAGTATTGGTTACCGTCCGTGTTAGAAATGGCAACGGTAATATCTTCCGGAAATAGGATGGAGGTTTTTCTGACCGTTTTATCAATAATCATATTTGTATTGTAATTTTCGTCAAAATTCTGAAAGTTCCATAGCGACTCAACCAATCAAACATCGGAAGCCCATGAATGAAGCAAGCCTAGCAGGTTTGTAGCACATTAGAAAGGGGAAGTGACCAAAGGAAAACGCTGTTAACGCTAGGGCATGGCATGTGGACGTTGCTGAACTTTGGTCTACTCAACTTATCGGTGTTGAGATATTGTTGAATTTTGTTTATATTGTTGATCAAACTTATTATTATATCATTAATTATCATACAACAGTGTTATGTGAAGTGTGATGATGCAAGAATAAAGTTATAAAGTCATCTTCGTACATAGTTAAATGTGTATTATGCCACACTTTTCTGATTCTGACATGAATTTTCGACTTCCGACCAATGTCGGTTGATTCCGTTTCGACAGTCCCATTTCCGATATACCGATATCGTTACTGTTTTCGAATCTACTGTTCTGATTATGTTTTCGAGAAAAAAATGGAAATGAAAATAGTATATGGTTTGTCCGACCGTTCTCATCCCTGCTCCGATTATGTAACCACAGCATTGGCATTTTGGCAGGCGACATGGAGATAGAACCAAGCGATGGAAACACCATCGTTTACCTCGCCAGTCGCCAGTATGACGCATTGACGCCGACGGAACAGAGCGCCCCAAGCCCCCCAACCCACAGCATTCAGAACTCCATGGATGGGTTTGTCCTTGATGGCGCCTCGCCTCCCCGCCTCCCCCTATTCCTCGCTGCTGGCGCCGACGTCGTGGCCGACGCCGGCCGCGCATTCTCCGCCGGGGGCCGCGTCTACGAGAGGCGTGCAGCGAGCTGGAGGAGCTGAGCGCCAGCGTGCACTGGACGCATGTACCACCGAGGCGAACGGCGGCCGACGTCGCGTTCCGCGTGCCCGCGCTGGCGATGATGACCAGAACGGCACCAACGTTTTTTTCTGCACTTCTGGTCAGGTTGACCGTTGCAGGATGCCGAATTGCCGATGCCCATTGAAGATGCTCGGAGCAAGTTTAATAATATAACCCACTACTAGCTAATTCATACAATAGTTGCTTACTATGCTAATAATACATGGTCCTATCTGTCATACACACATTACATTTTAAAATGCGTGCTGTAGCCAGGCTACAGATCTGTAGCCTGCTGCTCTTCTCTCTATTCCTTTATAACTTTAAAATATATTTATAGCCGGCTTATAGCCTTCTATTTTACCTGCTCTCAGAATGGTGACCGTGTAGCGACGGACCACCAGTACAAGTTCCAGTGGAAGCGAACCTTAATGGTCGTCTTTGGTGGCATCAGCAGGGCAGAAACCCGAGACAGAGAGACAGAAACACCACGTTTTAGCACGTAAACGCAATAACGAAGTTGATACAAGCAATAAGCTGCATCCTTTGAAACACTATACTCTAGCCAATCAAACTCATTGAACCAAGTTTTCTGAAAGGATCTCCACTCACC
>CM020184.1:18902065-18994637 GCA_009805545.1 Oryza longistaminata | reverse complement strand
CGGTGGCGGTGGTCGTCGGGATGGTCGCGGTCCGGGCGGCGGCGCACGGCGGCGGGGTGGTGCCTGCCTGGAGCGGCTGGAGGGATCGACCGATCCAGAGAGAAATATCTCTCATTGGATCTGACAGGTGGGCCCAGGAAAAAATACCCAAAAAAATATACAAATGAGATTAAGAATTAAGAAATACATGAAAAATAAAGAAAGTGGTACCAAATAGACTAATTGGTAGTTCTAATGATATATTATAGAGGGCATACGAATTGAGTGGTAAAAAAGTTGAGGCACACGAATTTGATGGTAAATTCTCTAAATTCTCATTACTCAGTTAGAGGTACTCCGTAGATGGGAAAATTACGTATGTACTGTAAAAAAAAGTGGATTCACTATAATGCCATCATCAGCTTCTAAAATTCCACTATCAATCGGTGGGTATTCGATACAATGTCATTTTCATCCTTTGAGGTATTTGCATATCGTTTTGACTCTATTTCTTACTTGAAGCGAACAAAATACCCATGGCTCCATGTTTTCTCTCTTCTCGAAAACTGGTCACCTCGTCATTGTTTTCCCAACGAGCTAAGGTAGGAGTGTGTGGCCCAGTAGTGCACCTTATCCCGCTATTCCGTAGCCGCATCGGAACCCCGCCTCAGCAGCTATCGAAGCCCGCCGTGCCGCGGAGGTGGCTCATGCTCCCCTGTCGTCAAGCTGGGACGCATCCTCCTACGGGGGTGCATCCTCCAGAGCGGGGTTGAGCAGTGACTAGCGGGCGGCACGGGGGTGAGCGGCCCGGCATGCCGGGGCGGCAAGTTGTCCTGGGTGGTCGAGTCTGGCGCTTGGGCGGCGGGGACGACGAGGAATCCTTGCATCACTCTCTGCTGAGCCGCTTGCCACCTCTGCCTCCTAGTTCGCCGCTCGCATTCATCGTCGTCTCATCGTTTCCTCAATCAATTTAATGTTGCTCCTTTTTGTTTCTTGCCTCGATGACGGTGGTTGATTCCTCTCCACTGTTGCCTCGACGTTGTAGGACTTCTTTTTTTCTTTTGGGTCTTCGGAGGAGGTGTGTGGATCTTTCGACCCAACGATCCCTTCCATCCATGGGCTTGCTGCGGCAGCGGTGAGGTGGGGCGGTGTTGGCGTGTACATGGCTCACTGCCTTAGCCAAGAGAGGAAGAAAAACGTGAGAATAACAAGTTCGGTTCGATGGAGAAAAGAAAAAGGAACAACCTGTCCAGGTCCAAGGGCAACTCTGGTAGAATACAAGTAAAAAAAGTGCAAAATCATTTCTATTTACAGAATAGGATGAAAACAACATTATACGGAACACCCTCCGATTGACTATGGCATTTTAGCGGAACCCACTAAGTGATGGCATTCCAGCGAATCCACTCTTTTACGATGGTGCATATGCAAATTTCCGTGGATAGACTGCATCAATAAGTTCCCCTCCGGGCATGGAGACTCTTGCCTATAATCGCAAAGTAATATGCTACTATTTCTAAATAAGTGTTAATTCAACTTTATCACCAACAACTCTTATTAAAATGGTTAAATTACGAGGATGGGAGTTTTAAGTTTTTCATAGCTTGAAACAAAGTGCGGGATTATCCACTATTAAAAAAATGAAAGTTTTATGTTTATGATTATGAAGTAGTATAATGCTACACACTTTGGTATTATTGTATCCTTTGAAGTATTTATTTTTCTAAAAAAAACAGGTGAATGGTCAAATTTTGAGGATTAGTGTTGTCAGGTGACAATTACTTTAAAACAAATTAAGTATTTGTACTCCTTGTTCCCATTCTCTTCAAATTAAAAACGGAGCCACTACCATTTTTGTCTTTAAGGTATATAATGTAGGAAAAGAATGAACATTTAGTTTAGTTTGAAATATTTTAACAAATGAGAGAGCTAATGATCTGCATATAAAAATGGTCATGTTTAAAGGAGCTTCTAGCAACTACGATTTTATAGAGTCTTTGACTCCACCAAACTATCCACATTATTATCCAAGATTCTAATAATATGTAGCAGTAATAGAGTACAAAAAAAATAACGAAAAACAAAAGCTGAGAAATCCAGCTCTTCTACATTTTCACCATATGCTTCTCAAAAAGTCAAAAATTGAGCTCCCCGAAGCTTGCAAATTGGTCACTCATGACCACGCGATTCCACCCATCCTCCTGGATGCGCAATCCTCTGCCTCCCAGCTCGCTGCTCGCACATTAGTACAACACGCCGAGCATCACCTTCAGCATCACCTTCCTCACTGCTTCTAGCTTGTCGAAGAAGTGTGCCTCCTAGCTCGCCCACCTCTGTTGAGCTTCACTGCCTCTGCTTCGCAGCTTTGTTATGCTCAGTTGCGTCTGCTTCTCCTCTCAACAGGCCGGCCTACCACCGCCTCACACTTCCTAACTCGTTGTCGATGAGTTCCGACCTCATTTCCCTACATGTATGCCCCTCTCCTTCACCTGGGTCCCCGATCGGGTTCCGAGGACACATCGGGGTTAGGGATGGGGCCTGGTTTTCCTTGATGTGCCCCGTTGTCACCACTAAATGAGATGCTTAGTAGAGAATTTAAGTTATTTAAAATTTAAAATTTGACTACTACATAGACAAAAAAGAATATTTTCTCTCTACCTTAGTTTTTTTTTCTAAATACTTATATGATAAAATGAAGGGGAGTACAGGCATATGTATACAGTGTTCTTGTTTGTGCCATGACGATGTTACCAATAATGCTGGTGGTGAGAGCGCATAATATATCCAGCTTGAGACTGTTGTAACTTACCTGTCCCACAAATCGACTTAACAAGAATAACTGAGAAAGCATGTGATGCGCTAACTTCGTAATGTATCATAATTAGATTATAGTACAAGAAGGGGTGTAAGGGCCTATTTGATTCAGCAGTTTTTGTACTCTTTCCGAATTACGAAATAATGTTTTTCGTAAAAAAACTTTATATACCAAAGTTTCTTTTAGAATCAATTTTTTTAAAAAAATATAATTTATTCTTAATTAATCATGTGTTACTGATTCACTTATTTTTCTTGCTTACGAAGCCGACATCTCAATTTAATGCGGCTAATGTAAATGATACTATATGTTAATTGATGCGTTCATTTTGTTGCCAAGAGTTATTCACGGTGAACAAAAAGTGTGGAATTTGTTGTTGGAGGGCCTCTTATTATGAAGAGAGAACCTATTCCATGTCATGGAGTTTCCCCTACTTCAACAATTTGCCATTGTTTCTCCTTTCTATAATATACCACTAGGCTGCGTTCGGGGAAACTATTCTAATCCCTCGAGGGGATGTTCCCTCGTTTGCTCAAAAACCATCTAAACGGTTATGAAAAATTCAGGAAAAATTTGACAACATTCATACAACACATATATACAACTCCACAAAATCTTAACTCCAAACTCAACTCACACGTCGAGATATAAAAAAGACAAATTCAGCATATAAATAGTAGCATACTGTTTATATCTAAATTTGTCTTTTTTGTTTCTCGATGTGTAGATCGAATTTGAACATGAATTTTGGTGGACTAGTAGGTATCATTATACTCTACATTATCGGTGGTGCCTGCCTGGAGCGGCTGGAGGGATCGACCGATCCAGAGAGAAATATCTCTCATTGGATCTGACAGGTGGGCCCAGGAAAAAATACCCAAAAAAATATACAAATGAGATTAAGAATTAAGAAATACATGAAAAATAAAGAAAGTGGTACCAAATAGACTAATTGGTAGTTCTAATGATATATTATAGAGGGCATACGAATTGAGTGGTAAAAAAGTTGAGGCACACGAATTTGATGGTAAATTCTCTAAATTCTCATTACTCAGTTAGAGGTACTCCGTAGATGGGAAAATTACGTATGTACTGTAAAAAAAAGTGGATTCACTATAATGCCATCATCAGCTTCTAAAATTCCACTATCAATCGGTGGGTATTCGATACAATGTCATTTTCATCCTTTGAGGTATTTGCATATCGTTTTGACTCTATTTCTTACTTGAAGCGAACAAAATACCCATGGCTCCATGTTTTCTCTCTTCTCGAAAACTGGTCACCTCGTCATTGTTTTCCCAACGAGCTAAGGTAGGAGTGTGTGGGGCGCGCGCGCGGCTGTGGTTGGTGTTGGGGTTGCGGCGAGCCTGCGGCGGGAGTGGGGGCCAGTAGCAGTGTGGGGAGCCCACCAGGCAGTGAATAGTAGTAGGAGTATACTCCTCCAGGAGTTTTAGTACGCTACAGAAGGGGGTTGGTTTTGTTTTCCTGGAATAGGGAGAGAGGTGAGGACGTGGAGGGATGTCCGCTTGAACAAGCTCCCCGCGGACAGGACGACGGCCTGCACGTTTAAATTGCGTGGGACAACCAAAAAGTGGGGATTTTTTTGGAGGATTTGAACGGTAAATACAAATGTTTAGCTCCATTTGAAACTTCCATTCAAAATAAGTTTGCAAACGGAGATGAGATTACTCAGGAGAATTTAGAGAATTTACCATCAAATTCGCATGTCTCAATTTTTTTACCACCTAATCTGCATGCCCTCTATAATATATCATTAGGACTGCTAATTAGTCTATTTGATACCACTTCCTCAATTTTTCATGTATTTTTTAATTCTTAATTCCATATGTATATTATTTTACAGGTTTAGGCATTTTTTTTCCCTGGGCCCACCTGTCAGATCCACCACCAGCGACTGGCATCAGCGCCCTCGACGCAACCACCCCGCTGCCGAGCGCCGCTGCCACTGGACTGTGCTGGCCGCCCCAGCTCACCGCCGAGCGTCGGCCCACCACCCCGCCGCCGAGCGCCACCACTCCGCTACCACTGTGCGCCACCGCCGCCCCAAGTCGACGCCCCCACCACCGAATGACAGGTCAAGTTTGAGAAGAACATCAAGTTCATGTGAATTCGTAAAATGTGAATTCAGCAAATGGTCAGAGAGTTCACCTGTTACTACTTGCGAGTTCTACTGGCTAATAACTGCAGAGATTCTACTAAGCACCTAAAATCAACACCTTAATTTCACTAACAACTATAGTTGATACCACATCAATGTTTCAATGTTTTCTTCTATATGCGCCAAAACAAAAACTGACAGAGGGAGATCAGTTCTCACCCACCCAAATCCCTTTGGAGCCGATCAGCTTCTGAGGCAAGCAGTTTCCTGATGCAATCCAAGTTCCCGCTACGAGCGGCCAAATGAAGCGACGTGCAGGCATGCAGCTGTGGCGGCCGCGTCGCTCGGCGGTGGCGGCGGGGTGATGGTGCTCGGGTGCGGGATGGTGGCCGTCAGGGGCGACGCTCGGCGGGCGGCGCGCGGCAGGTGGGCCGGTGGGTCGCTCGGGATGGTCGCGGTCCGGGCGGCGGCGCACGGCGGCGGGGTGGTGCCTGCCTGGAGCGGCTGGAGGGATCGACCGATCCAGAGAGAAATATCTCTCATTGGATCTGACAGGTGGGCCCAGGAAAAAATACCCAAAAAAATATACAAATGAGATTAAGAATTAAGAAATACATGAAAAATAAAGAAAGTGGTACCAAATAGACTAATTGGTAGTTCTAATGATATATTATAGAGGGCATACGAATTGAGTGGTAAAAAAGTTGAGGCACACGAATTTGATGGTAAATTCTCTAAATTCTCATTACTCAGTTAGAGGTACTCCGTAGATGGGAAAATTACGTATGTACTGTAAAAAAAAGTGGATTCACTATAATGCCATCATCAGCTTCTAAAATTCCACTATCAATCGGTGGGTATTCGATACAATGTCATTTTCATCCTTTGAGGTATTTGCATATCGTTTTGACTCTATTTCTTACTTGAAGCGAACAAAATACCCATGGCTCCATGTTTTCTCTTCTCGAAAACTGGTCATCTCGTCATTGTTTTCCCAACGAGCTAAGGTAGGAGTGTGTGGCCCAGTAGTGCACCTTATCCCGCTATTCCGTAGCCGCATCGGAACCCCGCCTCAGCAGCTATCGAAGCCCGCCGTGCCGCGGAGGTGGCTCATGCTCCCCTGTCGTCAAGCTGGGACGCATCCTCCTACGGGGGTGCATCCTCCAGAGCGGGGTTGAGCAGTGACTAGCGGGCGGCACGGGGGTGAGCGGCCCGGCATGCCGGGGCGGCAAGTTGTCCTGGGTGGTCGAGTCTGGCGCTTGGGCGGCGGGGACGACAAGGAATCCTTGCATCACTCTCTGCTGAGCCGCTTGCCACCTCTGCCTCCTAGTTCGCCGCTCGCATTCATCGTCGTCTCATCGTTTCCTCAATCAATTTGATGTTGCTCCTTTTTGTTTCTTGACTCACTGACGGTGGTTGATTCCTCTCCACCGTTGCCTCGACGTTGTAGGACTTCTTTTTTTCTTTTGGGTCTTCGGAGGAGGTGTGTGGATCTTTCGACCCAACGATCCCTTCCATCCATGGGCTTGCTGCGGCAGCGGTGAGGTGGGGCGGTGTTGGCGTGTACGTGGCTCGCTGCCTCAGCCAAGAGAGGAAGAAAAACGTGAGAATAACAAGTTTGGTTCAATGGAGAAAAGAAAAAGGAACAACCTGTCCAGGTCCAAGGGCAACTCCAGTAGAATACAAGTAAAAAAAGTGCAAAATCATTTCTATTTACAGAATAGGATGAAAACAACATTATACGGAACACCCTCCGATTGACTATGGCATTTTAGCGAAACCCACTAAGTGATGGCATTCCAGCGAATCCACTCTTTTACGATGGTGCATATGCAAATTTCCGTGGATAGACTACATCAATAAGTTCCCCTCCGGGCATGGAGACTCTTGCCTATAATCGCAAAGTAATATGCTACTATTTCCAAATAAGTGTTAATTCAACTTTATCACCAACAACTCTTATTAAAATGGTTAAATTACGAGGATGGGAGTTTTAAGTTTTTCATAGCTTGAAACAAAGTGCGGGATTATCCACTATTAAAAAAATGAAAGTTTTATGATTATGAATTAGTATAATGCTACACACTTTGGTATTATTGTATCCTTTGAAGTATTTATTTTTCTAAAAAAAACAGGTGAATGGTCAAATTTTGAGGATTAGTGTTGTCAGGTGACAATTACTTTAAAACAAATTAAGTATTTGTACTCCTTGTTCCCATTCTCTTCAAATTAAAAACGGAGCCACTACCATTTTTTGTCTTTAAGGTATATAATGTAGGAAAAAAAGAACATTTAGTTTAGTTTGAAATATTTTAACAAATGAGAGAGCTAATGATCCGCATATAAAAATGGTCATGTTTAAAGGAGCTTCTAGCAAGAGTCTTCGACTCCACCAAACTATCCGCATTATTATCCAAGATTCTAATAATATGTAGTAGTAGTAATAGAGTAAAAAAATAACAAAAACAGAAGCTGAGAAATCCAGCTCTTCTACATTTCCACCATATGTTTCTCAAAAAGTCAAAATTTGAGCTCCCCGAAGCTCGCAAATTGGTCACTCATGACATCACGCGATTCCATCCATCCTTCTGGATGCGCAATTCTCTGCCTCCCAGCTCGCTACTCGCACATTAGTACAACACGCCGAGCATCACCTTCCTCACTGCTTCTAGCTTGTCGAAGAAGTGCGCCTCCTAGCTCGCCCACCTCTGTTGAGCTTCACTGCCTCCGCTTCGCAGCTCTGTTATGCTCAGTTGCGTCTGCTTCTCCTCTCAACAGGCCGGCCTACCACCGCCTCACACTCCCTAACTCGTTGTCGATGAGTTCCGACCTTATTTCCCTACATGAATGCCCCCTCTCCTTCACCCGGGTCCCCGACCGGGTTCCGAGGACCCATCGGGGTTAGGGATGGGGCCTGGTTTCCCTTGATGTGTCCCATTGTCACCAGTAAATGAGATGCTTAGTAGAGAATTTAAGTTATTTAAAATTTAAAATTTGACCACTACAGAGACTAAAAAGAATATTTTCTTTCTACCTTAGTTTTTTTTTTCTAAATACTTATATGATAAAATGAAGGGGAGTACAGGCATATGTATACAGTGTTCTTGTTTGTGCCATGACGATGTAACCAATAATGCTGGTGGTGAGAGAACGCATAATATATCCAGCTTGAGACCGTTGTAACTTACCTGTCCCACAAATCGACTTAACAAGAATAACTGAGTAAGCATGTGATGCGCTAATTTCGTAATGTATCATAATCATAATTAGATTATAGTACAAGAAGGGGTGTAAGGGCCTATTTGATTCAGCAGTTTTTGTACGCTTTCCGAATTACGAAATAATGTTTTTCGTAAAAAACTTTATATACCAAAGTTTCTTTTAGAATCATTTTTTTAAAAGTTATAATAATTAATTCTTAATTAATCATATATGTTACTGATTCGCTTATTTTTCTCGCTTACTAATCCGACATCTCAATTTAATGCGGCTAATGTAAATGATACTATATGTTAATTAATGCGTTCATTTTGTTGCCAAGAGTTATTCACGGTGAAAAAAAGTGTGGAATTTGTTGTTGGAGGGCCTCTTATTATGAAGAGAGAACCTATTCCATGTCATGTAGTTTCCCCTAGTTCAACAATTTGCCAGTGTTTCTCCTTTCTATAATATACCACTAGGCTGCGTTCGGCTCTTCTAGTTCCCATCATCTCCTCCCTTATTTTCCGTGTGCACGCTATCCCAAACTACTAAGCGTTGTATTTTTTGCAAAAAAAATTTTGTGGAAAGTTACTTTAAAAAATCATACTAACCCATTTTTAAAATTTTTAGCTAATACTTAATTAATCGTGCACTAACCCATCGCTCCATTTTCCGTGCTGGAGAGAACCCTCACCTAAGAACACAGCCTAAGTCCATGAACAATATTCTAGCTATTCAACCACGTACCTTTTTAAAATTTCCCAAAATGCCCTTACATATGTATTATGAATAATTGATTGACCGGCTAAAAGTTCCAAAAGATTATGGACATTTTTGTGTAGTCTCTTTGCATGACATATAAGTGGTTGATTTACATTAAAAACAAGGAAAAAGTCCAAACAACCCCATAAACTTTGGATAGAAATCCGTCTAGCACCCTGAACTTTAAAACCGGATATTCAACCCCTAAACTTTACAATGCCGTTTACACCCCTAAGGTAGTTTTGCAAATTTGTATGTAAGTTAGATGGGTTTGACCACATGACACACACGTTAGACATATATATTAAAATTTCGACTTAAATCTATCTTTTACTCTTTATTAGCTCTCACTTACAAATAAGTACCAACATAGTATAATATCACTATATAAGGATAAATTGATAACTTATAACTGATGATTTGCAAATATGTTATATTAGTTATTCAAAGTTGTTCGTTTAAGCTTTCCAAAAAATATGCAAAACCACCATCTAGGGGTGAAAACGGGTCAGGTTCGGTCAGATCTTACCCTTCCCATATCCTAACCCATATTTTATAATCGGAATCGGGTCGGACACATATAGTGCCGAATACGGATACAAACTCAAATTTGTCGGGCAAAAATACGAAACGAATATGTATCAAAATGGATACGTACACTATCGGTTATGAATATTTTTTCGGATATCAAGTCGAAGCAACAATCTTATATATCACATATAACCATTCAACAATTCCATATATCCATAATACGATTATATTAGGCTATTAGGACCTTTGAAAATAAATAGGATACAATACATTATAGTAGAACCAATACATTGTACCAAAAAGTGCCTCACAAAAACATAATATGGGTAATATCCATATAACTATCTAGGTAATACCCGGATTTTTTACCGGATAATCTAAATCCGTTGAATACTACGTTCCCGAACCCGATATCGTATCCGCCAAAAAATACCTATTCGGACCCGATATCCGTGAAAAGTCCCGGGTACCCGAATTTGTCCAGAAATAATGTGACTGCGGACGGGCGGGCGGGAAATACCCGCCTCGTTTTCACCCCTACCACCATATAAAACCACTTTAAGGGGGTAATATGGACAGTACGGTGAAGTTTATGGGGTTGAATATCCGGTTTTAAAGTGTAGAGTGCTAGACAGACTTCTATCCAAAGTTTAGCGGGGTATTTGGACTTTTTCCTAAAAACAACAACAGAAAATATTCTATATAGCATATGACACACACACACACATATGTAATATTTTATAAAAATAAGGTAGTGATCGAAAAACCTTCCAACTTAGGGACGTATACTCAAACTTCTATGTTGTATAAGGAGGCTACACAAAAATATTTCTAATTTTCTAAATATTCTCGTAGGATAAATAAATTGCCAACCTTTTATAAGGGTATTTCTAAAAAACATGTTCCAATAATATATTGTAGAAACATTGATAAACTAAGACTAGGTTGACTGTAAATGACGTGTCAGATTTTAGAGCTAGTAGTTGGCTATATTATTAAACTTGCTCTTAGCTATTTCATTTCTCATAAGAGTTAAATTTAGAAGATGACTATAAGTAGGTCCCATCAAATAATAAAAACAATATGTTAGATATCTCATATGCATAGAGAAAGAGAGTAAGGAGAGAAGTGAGAGATTATTATTTTATCCCTTATGGCTACCGATATGCATATGGTGAGAGAACTTACTACTTATCATCCTCCCAAAATACACATGCTCAAATGCTATCCTCCTAAATTTTTCATTTCCGTTTGTCAGCTGGGCCCACATGCCAGCCCCCTTCTCATTCGTTGAGTTTGTGGACCCAGAAAGGAGGCTGACATATAGCTATGGACTACCAATAAACTATATGCGGTTTATACTATCTACTATTATTACAGTGTGGATGTTCTAAGAGGTGATTTGTGTATTAACAATATAGTAGGCTATTAGATTTGTTGTAGATGATATATTAAATTTTACATAATAATTAATTATACTATTAAATATAATCTATTAAAATACAAATCTAACCTGCCAGCTATTATAGCTCGCTTATGGGCATCAACATTAGGTTTGCTGAATTCCACGTCTGCGCCTATCCATCTTTTTCTTCGGATTGAGACCACGTATTCAGCATCAGCAATGCTAGGAAAATTCAACGCGGGGCTTTTCTTGAGAGGGACAGCATCCGTTGCAAATTTTTGTTGTAAACTACACCCTCTCAAATATGTGCAAAATTCTGAAAGCAACTTCTAACCATCTAACCGTTGTGAAAAGAAAAAAAAACCAAAAAAATTTAACCACACAATGTAATTTTACTTCCAGTACATATTTTTTAACATATTAAACATTATTATTATTGTTTAGGACAACAGTACCTTTGGGATAAGGAGAGAGAAACTTCAATACCCTAATGTGTGATAAATCTCTGCCTTATGGGTTCGATATACAAGTGGTACATCTCTATCGTTTGAAAGGGACATATATACCAGAAGATTTTTGTATTTTCTAGTCTTTTGCCTAATGAGTTCTTAGCAGGCCACCCTTTTAGGCCCAATCTTGTAAGAGGTCCATTACAAAGAACTAGGGCAATCTTACATGGCTAACTAACTTCTAAGGTCTTCGCGCACTTCTGAGTTCTGATGGTCTCGCCGGAGACGGCGTTTCTCGTCACTTCCACATTCATGTTTTTCTAAACAATCATTTGGGCGCACATCTCCTCTTTTTTTTTTTCAATGTTTCAGTCATTTCTTTTTTTGCACTTGCATTCCTTTTGTTTTTTTAGTTAGTTCCCTCCCATCAGAAATCATTTTTTTCGAAGGAAAAACACCTCTTTTTAATACCGATGAACTATACAGATATTCAGAATTTTCAACCTAAAAAAAAGTGCTGACCAGGCCACCTGACAGTAACTACAAACTACTCTTCAAATTCTTCAGTATTGCCAACAACAGCAATATGTACAGACTAGAGAGTACCCTGCTCACATACTAATACCACACTACTACTCGTAGCCAAGGTTCAGGGTTTATCAAACCGTTTGGAATAGGGTTACCGTCACCCGTAGTTTGACGGTTACCACGATAACCACGTGGTTATCGTGAAAACCGCATGGTCACGTGATAACCCCAGTAACCCTACGGTTTTGTAAACACAGTAGGGTTTACAGTATGATCTGCAATTTCTTTTCCACGTGTGTAGTAAAAATGTCTCGTCATTTTTTTTACCTCTCGCTCACTCTCTCGCTGCGTGCTTCGTTCTACAGGCCACTGAGCTGAGCTGCTCTGCACTTGCCCTGCACTTGCTCTGCTTCCCCCTCGACGTCGACGACGACGACGACGACCTGCTCCCTCTCCCGAACACGGCCAGCCTCGCGAAGATGCGCAGGATCCTACTCGCGCACCGCCGCTGCGATCCCCACCGCATGGAGCCAATGCAGCTGCTGGAGGACACCGGCGCTCGCCGCCTGACCGCCGCCGCCGCCGCCGGCGTGGCCGCCGTGTCCATCCTGAAGCTCGCCTCCTTGCGGGACGAGCTCTTCTTCACGGTGTTGTGCCGCTGCAGCGTCTGCTTCAGGGAGAGGATCTCCTGCTCCAGCGCCTGGATCCTGAAGCTCGCCGTCTCGTAGCCCGACGCCGCGTCGTCGTCGTCGTCGCCGGCGCGGGCGCGGACCAGCTTCCTGCCGTCCCGCGTGGCGTGGGCGGTGTCCGTGTACGGGCTGCTGGTGCTGAGCGGCTGGTTGGTGGGACTATTAATCAAGGTCACTGTCAGTTCATTTCAACGGGCGTTTCATCATTCACCAGGCATGCACGCCAGAGACTCCCATTCGGACTCGGAACTGTGAAATGGTTTCTTTAAGCTTCGGTAGCAAGCAATGGCAGTATAGTCGCCTGAAAACCTTGTTTCTCCTGAGTCCTGACAATGGCGTTGCCATGACAAATTGACACCTTTGTATTCTCCTGACGTTCAGAAGTAGCTATCAGATTGAAAAAAAAAGGAACCAAAAAAATAAGAGAAAATATAGCATTCGTGTGATTGCTTAGCTGATTAGTGCTGTAATTTATGTGCGATCACACTACCGGCATGGTCAGCGCATTTCTGAATCTAAGTTCTGCAATGGCAAGATTGCCATTGATAAAGGAGAATGTCGGTAATAATCAAATCGTTGACGTGCATCGGACGCTGCAGAAGGTGGGGAATTTAAGGGCGTCAAATGCCAGTAGTATTTTGCTCTGGAATTTGGGGGGTATCGGGAAGCCAATCCCCCACAATTCTTATTCTCATTGATGCGTTGAAAACTTGAAATCTCCCGAATTCTTTTCGTGGCTCGTGACTGCATCGAGATCGGTGGTGAGAAATTTTTACTATCGACTCGATCAGGCTTGGGTTTCAGCTCAACGGAGAAGGAGACGCCGGGTCCTGCAAGGCTTCTCACGCCCGTGACTCACATTTTGATTTTTGATCGCATTAAAGCACCCAAGGGCGTCGTTGAAACGGAGAGAAACAATGCAAGAGAGGAATGGACGAACTCTCTCCAATTGGCAAACGTTACGTATCGAACTGTCAATCTCAGAGGGTCAGAGGTTAAAGTTAAAAAAAAGAAAGGGTTGCTCTAGATTGATCTGGCGAAAGGTTTCGCCCACTGTTTTCGTCGTTTCATTTTGGACAAGTTCACCGTCCAGCTGGTGATTCTTAAGACGTGTTTCTGTATATGTTTATAGTGATAGAATTGTATGTTTATACCATTCCCAGGTGCTTGGATGAAAATAAAGTTTCACAATAGGACATGTATGCTTATATTTGAACTACTTTTTCCTTTTTCTCTCTCTGTTGTTCCATAAATTCATAGTAGAATTCGTAAAAATCAAAATTTATAATGGCAAAAGAGCAAAACGCTTGGGCAAACAACAATCGATATTTATTACTTGTTCAGTTAACATTTCACCTCAGTTGAGAGTTCATAGCATTAAATAGCATGCCAGGTACTATAAAATTTGAGGTGGCACTACAATTAGTATGAAGAGATGCAAGAACAAGTATTGGTACGAAATACAACCACAAAGACTCCAACAAAACTATTTTTCGCTGGGCTGACAAAGAACGCCAACCGAACTTGTATTAAGGATGGAGGGGGTAAAAATTTATAGACTTTATAAGTGCTTAGCCAAAACACAGAGGATGAAGCATATTGGGCGAGACCGAGATGCGAAGCGAGCCCTGTCATAAAACCGAGGCAAAGTGCCTGATGACCTGGGCTCGTCGGCACAATGCTACACTTCAGGCTACCAATCTGTTGTGCTATGCTAGGCACCTAGTCCAGCCATCTTCCATGTCCTCCGCTCATCAATTGTGCAATATGCGACCTACAGTAACTAGTGGGTGAAGGCTTCAAAGACTCTTGTGCTCCTTTCTTTCCAGATCATCCAGCAGAAGAGGCATATGACCGTGTCGAACACCTGGAGACTCCAACAAAAATTTGTAGTATTGAGACATGTTTCCAATGTGTCTAGACATTAGGTGATTAATTGGGATTGGGTAATAAAATTGATTAGATAGGTTCAACTATGCACTAGGCGAACAACTTCTTTAATGGTGTCTTAGATTACATGGATTAGATACAACCTATTTTGTGTTGTATGTATTGGGACGGCTCTTATAGCCCTTCAGAAAAATGAATGTTTTATTTTATTCTTCAGTAATACAATATATAGTCAATTACCTTATGTATTTCTCGCACTGATTGAATGAGCTCTCTCATAACTAGGAATCTTCGCAAAACATGCACTTCTCGTGTAATTTATCTTTTTTCACAATTATATGGAAGACGCATATGCACACATACAACACCAAATGCAACTTGTTTTATAAGGGAAAAGTCCAACTTACACAGTCAACTATTGTGATAGTTCGGATTACCCGTGAACTGTGAAGCCATACATTTCACACCCTTCAACTTTTGACACTGGACAAATTGGTCAGTCGACCCGAGATAAAACGCGCGACAATCCAATAAGAAAAAAAAAATCAAGGAACCCACATGTCATCTATCTCCTTTGTGTGTGTGGAAGCAGTTGCCTCTGCAACGTAGGTAGGTGCCGCCTGGTGCATATCCCATGCTCTTCTCGAAGCACACACTGACCCGTGCAGAAGCTTACCATCGACATTACAGAATGTGAAGCTGCGTCCGAATGTGAAGCCACCTCCACCACTGCAGAAGCTTGTGGAGGTGATGATATAGGAACTCAAGCTAGCTCGGGGAGGCAGATCTTGCCTTCGCTAAGCACGTGCTAGAGGTTGAGAAGTGGGTGGTGGTCTGGTTGAGGCGGATATCGTCAGGGTGGAGCTTGGTACGTGGTGAGCAGGAGACAACGATGGTGAGCTCTCCTGTTGAGGTCGATGCCGTCATTGGGCGAGCTATTGAAAATTGGTGGCAAGGTTGGAGGAGGAAGACGAAGAGAGAAGGTCAGTGGCGTGGCGCTGAAGGTATCGATATTGACACGAGTTGCAATGGTGGTGATCGCCTAGGGGATCTGGCCACAACAGAGAGAGAGGAGGCATATCTCGTCACCGTAGGGCGTAGGCCTCTACATTCTAGGTCACAGGTGTCATGGTGAGGCCTCCTTCGAGCTTCAAGTACACTGTCGATGCAACAAGCCCCTACCTCCAAGTCTACAGAGAGAGACAGAGAGAGAGAGAGAGAGAAGAAGAAGAAGAAGAAATAGAAATTGACTGACATGTGGGCCAAGATCTTTTTTAATCTAGTTGCTGACTGGAGTACCAAATCAGGCAAATTATTGTCATATGTGTGTCATGTAGGGATCAAAATGCTCTGGGCTGTGTTAGGGGGGTAATTTGACCAGATTAAAGAGTTTAGGGTTCATAATTTATGGTTTTGTAGTTTGATTGGTGGGGAAGGGGAAGGCGGGATAATTCAAACCGTTGCAATAGTTTATGGGGTTTGAACTTTTTTTCCTTTTTGTAAAACCTTTGAGGACATCTACCCAAGTCAATTATCAATCCGGTCAAGGATTTTATGTCATTAGTTTCCTTGCCATTAAAATGCACGTGTATGAGTACACCTAGCATCAATAATATTGTCTTGGTTAGTCCAACTACCCAAGTAAGGTAAAGGACTTTAGTTCCCTTAAGATGATGCCACTCCTTAGTCTATATCGACCAAATTTCCTTATGGATACAACTCATTAAAAAAGTTGTGTATAATCTTGAAATGTTCCATGTATCCATGACAACCCAAGGCACCCTACCCTAAGATGTAGGAGGCCTATTTGGGAAGCCCAGAACCCCCCGTGTTCATCCCTGTGGTTGGACTGGGAGTCTGGGAGCTTGAACCCTTGTGGATGGATCGGATTAGGATTTTAGGCCTCCCAATCGAGCCCGTAAAAATCATTTATATCTGCCTTTAGAATGCCTACAATTGACCAAAGATACTGGAAAACACATACTCCTAGGTGCGAACAAGCTGACATCCAGAAAATTGAGGATAAACAAAGATACAGCAGGATAAGTCCTTCAGCATCCATAGGTGCGAACAGGCTGAGTTCGAATGATTCTTCAGCAGATGCGATGCCCCACACACAACACCCCATCACCTAACGAACTGACCAAGAGCACCAAAATTTGTGGAATGTGGATACGGCAACAAGAAGCAGAACTGCAGAAGACATGTCCAACGGCAACAAGATAACCTCATGCTCTAGTGCTCTACTACTACTCCACACAAGCAGAACTGCAGAAGACATGTATGCGATTTTTGGTGGAAAATGCTTTCCTTCAACTGAATTGATCAGCTATCCGTTTGCCAGCCGTCTCCTCTCTGTACAGGTTGTCGGACAGCCTGTTTGCAACGGACGCTACGTACCCCGTCGTGTTTCCTGAGGCTTGAAGCAAAAAAAGAGCAGCGCAAAAGAGGAAGAGGGCCCGAGATATCTCAGATATTGATTGGGTCTCACGTCTACATCCATCTGATTTTAGTATTGAACTATAAACTCCAGCATCCAGCTCATGGAAATCTCACACCTTTAATTTACAACCATCCTTTGAAAGGATTGTGACACATTTGACACGCAAATTAGCCAAAGCCAAATACAGATCCTCATCTTCCATTTCTTTGAAGCCCATGAATCAAATCAGTACAAACCAAAGAACAAATAGTACAATAAATACTACAGTACTAGCCACTAATTAACCACACCCAATGCTACAGGCTACAGCTCGAGCGCCCGCGAGACATGAACCTATAAACATTTGCTACTCGCTGGAGCTTAATTCGTTTAGAACGTTTATTGGTTTCCAATCGAATTCACATACGATAATTTCTACTACGACCCAGCTGGTTAACAGGCTAGCCGAGCGTGCCGGTGCTATCGTCGTCGTCGATGCCGGCGAAGAAGGGGTCGCGGAGGAGCTCGGCGGCGGAGGGCCGGTTCCGGGGCTGGCCGATGCAGCGGTCGATGAAGGCGCGGAGCTCGGGGTCCCTGATGCGCTTGAGCGCGGCTGGGGGCACGCCGCGGGTGACGCTGTGGTAGATCTGCACGACGCTGTCGCACTCGGCGTAGGGCATCTCCCGCGTCACCATCTCCAGCACGCACATCCCGTACGAGTAGATGTCCACCGACTCTGTGTACGTCTCCGTGTACAGCTCCGGCGCCATGAACTCCGGCGTGCCCAGGATCGTGTGCGCCACGTGGGTCTTGTCCACGATCGCCGCCAGCCCGAGGTCCCCGATCTTGACCTGCATCCATCCGTCGACCGATCCAGGCCGATCGAGCCGTCGTCGTCGTCAGCCACACGACCAATCCAAAACTCGATTCGCGAGACAGCGACAAGCGAAAGCAAGCATGGCGTGCGAAAATTGCGCGACGCCCACGCGATTTGATCGATTTGAAGGGGTGGGAAAACTAGCGTGAAATTAAAGAGCCGCATCAGCGTGCATCTCACTTGTGTTCCCTTCCTTTATTCGAAAGGTGCAGCTCATGCACACACCGAGAGCTACTACTACTACAGGTCATCACGGAAAAGAGGCGGAAAGGGCAAAGCCACCCGCTAATCCCCCAAATGCCGTGATGCCCCGGTCGGTGTACATTTCAACAGCCAATAAATTATACTCCCTCCAACCACCGTCTACCAATTCAAAATTTGAATACCATTTCAGTTTTCAAACATTTCATTTTGAAAAAGAAAAATGGCAGTTCAAAGGCCTAATTAAGCTATTGCTTTGCTCCTAATATAGTCTAGCAGATCGAACGTTATCATGATTTTGATTGTAATTAATTCTAGCCCTAAATTTTTGGGATAGGTGAGCTTGTCAAATCTGCTAATCTGGGAAGAAACTGGATGCAGTAATGAGGGGTGGGGGGGAACCTGGCCGGTGTTGCCGTTGATGAAGACGTTGCTGCAGTTGAGGTCGCGGTGGATGATGCAGGGGTCGTGGGTGTGGAGGTGGTCGAGGCCGAGGAGGATCTGGCGCGCCCACTTCTTGAGCGCCTTGAGGGAGACGTGGCGGTGGCGGTCGCGGTACTCGCGGAGGCTGCCGGAGGTGCAGACCTCGGTGATGAAGTTGAGCACGCCGGCGTCGCGGTCGAGCCAGACCTTGTGGAACCCGATGATGTGCTCGTGGTGGAGGGAGCGGAGGAGGCGCACCTCGGCGTGGAGGCGCTCCACCATGGCCGGGTCGCGGTCGGCGAGCGCGCGCAGCCGCACGCGGTTCCACGCCACCTCGATCCCTTCCTCCTGGTCGAACCCGCGGTACACCTTCTTCACGGAGCCGAGGCCGAGCACGTCGGCGTACCGCCCGAACCGCCCCGTCGGGTCCACCTCCTCGAACGCCTCCTCCTCCTCCCCCGCCGACGCCGACACCGCCATGCCCCCCTGCTCCTCCTCCCCCCGGCGGACGCCGCTGGTCGCCCTCGTCGTCGTCGTCGCGTAGTTAAGCCGACGGCCAGTGCTCGGTGAGGTAGGCCGAGTATGGTGCAGGTCAGAGGAGACTCGGAGGCGATTGTACACATACCAAATGCTCATCCATTCTCCAGGGATTTTCGAATACTTTACGCCATACTGATATTAGATGAAAATTCAAGTAATGGAGTAAAGACCCTGTTCTTTTCTCCAACAAAAGGGAAAATGCTACGCATACGATCTTTTTAGTACGATCTCGTTACGATAAGACGCAACGGCGTGGACGGCAACGGCAAAACGGCACGCACGGCGCAGTCTAAGCGTACTTATGGGCCCTAAAGCCCAATTCACCTCTAAACCTGACTTTACGTTCACTACTCCAAACCCTAAATCTGACTTTCATGTTCTGATCTAATCTGCAAGTGTGAAACTAATCCAATAGCATACGCATCGAAGACGAAGGTATGGCATCTTATTTACTTGATTTTCTTTAGCTTCACAATCATCTTTTTTTTTTTTACATTATTCTCTCTTTCTTTTTTTTCCTAGGCAATGTTCATGGCCATGAAATGCTTTCTTTATTATTATGGATTTAATCTAAAATTTTCCTTTGCAAAACATATGCCATTATTTTTAATTTAATTTGAAACTAGGGTTAATGTTATCACTGTCCAAGGTTCAAGGAACATATTTGTATGCGTAATTTGCTTAACCATGCCACATGATAAATTCAATGTTGAGTGCTAAGTACAATTACTATATACAGTAAGATATTAAGAAGAGGATTGCTTAAGATATGATTGAAAAGAAAATTGCTTTGGTTGGCTCATTGGCTGTCCAAGCAAGCCAACCAGATAGCAGGCCAGGACGTCAGGAGCTTGGGCTTGGATATGGGATCAACTGAGGCATGAGGGATCCGTTTGATCGTACAACCATCGTACGAAATAATTCGTACGTATAGCAGCGCTGCCAACAAAAGTTGGATTAAATTTGGGATACTCGTGCCACGCTTTTTAAACCGCTAAACGGTGCGTTTCGTGCGAAAACTTTCTATATGAAAATTGTTCTAAAAATATCATATTAGTCTATTTTTCAAGTTTAGAATAATTAAAACTCAATTAATCACACGTTATTACAACCTCGTTTTGCATAAAACACTTAATCTTCATCTTCATCTTCAGGATATTTAAACACCACCTAAGTACTACACCCTCATCTGTCCCGATATATAACAATCTAGAATAGATTCTAGGACTACAAATCTGAACATATGAATTAGACTCGTCTTAAAACTACGAATCTGAACATAGTCACATAGGATATATTCAAATTCGTAGTCCTAATACGTGCTTGCTACATATGGGGATGGAGGGAGTAGCCTACTAGCTAGCTAAGCAGTGACATATGCACAACGTGCAGTCCGCGTTTATCAGACGGTAATCCTACAATCTTATCCGTTGGTAGCGCTGTTTGACTTACGCAGGTCGCGATCTGATCGCTGTTTCGGAGTGATTCGTCTCGGAGAATGCAGCCATTTGGATGCATCAACGTAGCAGGCGCCGCGTGCCGATTCTCCGCTCTGTTCCTTCATTTGTGCCAAGTGCTCTGCTCATGCGGTCATTCCCCGAATAGAAATGCTAGGGAACACATATTAACTTTATCTCTAGTTTTCGAGCTAATCTGACCAAGCTCGCAGCTTGTTAGAAATGTAGGAATTCAATTTTAGGCAGCAAGCCTATGAGAGCGTTCGCGAAAAAAAAAAAATCCGTCCGACCAAACAGGCCTCAAAGAGTCAAAGGTTGCAACTCAATCCCATCCTTAGCCATTTAAGACGATTGAGATCAAAATATACAAATGTCAAGAATGGGATTGAACCGTCTCCCCATTCGCAAACTTTCATGAATGGGGTTAACCAAGCAAACTGTCAAGAAGTTTTCAGAGGTTCAGCTGAAAGAACAGTGGATTTCACATGACATTATATTTCATAAATGCAATTTAATGACGATGGTCCTCGCCAGATAATCAATTTTGGGGAGAATTGAAACCCAATATTCAGCGATATTTTACATGGTTTCATATGCCTGCATTTGCAGACTTAATAGTTCAGCAGTTTTCCAATCACTATCCTTCTTTCAGCATCATGTGCTTCTCTAATATATACTTGCCTTCTTTGTACTTCTGGTCCTCACTATAAGCTTTCTCCTGCATATTGTTCAATGAGCACAGTTACATGATGATGACTGGTCCAGAAAAAATAACCAACATTCATGAGAAAAACGGCATGAACATTAAAGAGCATATTCGTTCGTTCACGCTTATGGACTCATACTTGCTGACATTTGGATCAAATGCCCAAGTGTGTATGACCCAGGATTGGTCTTATAGTCCATCTGGCAGTAGAAAGTGTTTAGAGGTATAATTAGTCATGCATGAAGGAACATCCAGCCAATGCTCCTGGAGGAAATCATCACTACAAATGCAACCAAACAATAAAAATCTCATATTAAGTTAACAATTTGCAAGATTCCTGTGGAAAGGGCAGCCTGACCATGGAACTAAGGGAGAAATGGAGGAACAAATTGATCATATGCTCCTTAGTTGAAAAGACCCACTATGGACTAGATGTTCCCAACCACATAACATAGGCAACATATTGTTTTTTCCCCAAAAAAAAAATTCACCAGGAAAAAATAACTATAAACTACACAGTGGTAGAAAATGAGGTGTACTTAATTTATAAAGCTCAGAACTATAGGATAGTGATCGACTAGTCTCGGTATATATTATTAAGATCTGGACAGTCCCAGGTTTAAGCTACGACTTGAACGCTAAGCATTACTACCTACTTTGAGTGTTGCAGAAGAATGCATTCAAACGATAAAGTGCCGCATGGAAGCTCATGAAACATGATCTAACAGAAAAGCCTACAAGCATAGATGAGTTTGTAGAGGGAGTGATAGCTTGTTAGACTTCTACCGGTAATGCACCATGGAGCATGGATTCATCATGCATCTTCTCAGCTGACAACATCAAATTTTGAAAATGAGGAAACAAAAAAACCAGATCATGTTTGTCTTGTGTCAGAAAGCATAGCTACATCCTGCTGCCCATTTTGCCTCACAATTAAGGCATATAGTATTAATAGAGTTTTACACATCAAAGAAATGATAACACGAAAGAGATCCAAGAAATAGAAAATCTGACAACCAGTCGATGCCCATGAATCATAAGGTAATGCATTGGCTCTTAGCAAAAATGCAATCTATAGCCAACATAATTCTTAGTTATGTGCTCCCCAGAAATGCAGAGTTTATGCCTTGGAGATTCCCATACATTATGTAGCAAACTCTACCCTCCTATTGTTTCAAAAGACATGAATGCTATATGATCATGCTCAATAAGAAAAGTCAGTCAAATCTCTCACAGTCTTCTGTTAGGACATTAACTTATCCAGATATAGATAAAGTATCGAATATTTAACAGGTTGACCATCATGAAGGCTTAGACCGTCCTACATTTGTAGTGTTCAAATGAATTCTCACTAAACAACATGGAAACTGGCAACTTACGTATCTCCAACCAAGGAGTTGTTGGCAGCAGCTACAATAGATATCATTCACTGTGTGCAATCCAGTCATGAGAAGGCGATCCTCCCTGGGACCAAGGCTCACGTTCACCCTGGATGTCATGTTCACTCCGGATCAACATGTAAACAAGAATTGGTTGAGAGTGGTTGTTCAAATTATCAATTTGAATGACCAATTATGCCTTAACTAATACTGTGATATAAATTGATGTAACATTAACAACATTGCCCTAATTATCATGTTTGTTTGTTGGATCGGACAAAAATAAACGCCAGACAAGGATAATTCATTTAAACAAACGAAGTACATGGTATATTGCTTGCCTATTTCAGAAAACAACATATGGCTTACATGTTCAACTGATTTCACAAAACATAACCTTCGCATGCCTTTAACATCCAGTAGTAGGTCAGTTACAAAGATATGAAAAATAGACTAAGAAAAACTATATAATAGCATGTTATACTCTGATACCCTATTTTGTGAGCAGCAATACTGGACTTGATTGGGTATTGTGACATACATAGTCCAAATAGAAGCAGGAACCAAAATCCTATTAGGATTAGTACATGAACCCTTGTCCTACTAGGTTTAAGATACGAGCCACCTTTGCAACATATCAGATTGACATAGCTACAATGAATTAAGTTCCCAACTCACACCTTGCTCTGTTCATCTTCATTCTTTACCAAGCATGATGTTTTCCATCATGTAACATCTAACACGAGATTGTGGCTAATTAATCTCCAAACTATAGCTCTGTAGCTTAACACTAGCCATCAACATTTCGGCATTTCCTATCAGTTCCATCTGTGTCTAGATTGACAGACCAAAAAAATTAAGAACAAGACAATTTATCATGTGGAACATAATTTGCATAGCTCTTATTAGCCTCTTATGCCCTAGCCACGCAGTACTGATCAAATCCAACACAACCACATCATGAATCTACTTCCGAACGCTTGCAATCTAGCTTAATTGCACTCAGCAATATAAGATACCGCCGTTTTCCCTCCCATCCCAAAACAACAATACGCGAGAAATCCATCATTAAACAGCACTGTTACAAGACAATTCCACAATTCCCCGTCCATGGACACGCTAATCCTTTCCAGGACAGCGACATTGCCACGATCGCGTCACTGTCATGCATAGAGACGCAATAATCAAAAGAGAGGGGGGAAATGGAAATAGTGGATGGATAGCCCAGCTTACACGCTGTCGAAGAGATAGGCCCGGCCATGGCGGCCGCGGAACTCCTTGGACACGATGGCGTCCGGCGACGCCGAGTCCACCCCGCAGAACTTGCACTTGAACACCTTCGGCCCCGGGAGCGACACCACGAACAGCAAACCCATCAATCCCACCCCAAGCCCAATCGAACCACCACCGGAGGCAGGCACGGAAATCTTCCCCCCGATCGAATCGGCAAGCAAGCGCTCAAGTGAGAGCAAAAGCCGTCAAATCCCGGGAACCCCAAATGAGGGGCGGGAGAGGCGGCGGTTGGGCCCGATCCCCATGCGCCGGCCGGGGAGGGATCGGCCGCGTCGGCGGCGGAATTTCGGGGGCGGATGCGTCGATGGATTTAGGTGGGGGAGGAGAGATGGTGGATTGGGAAAGCGGAGGCGACGAGGAGGACGAAGGGAATGGCCCTCTTCTTCTCTGTCGCGATTGCTTCTGTTTTCGGGCTGTTTTTTTCGCCTTTCGCTCGCCTCTTTCCGCCGCTCCGAATTTATAGGGGGTGACTGTAGATAGCTTGCCTTCGTACGCGACGGCACTTTTCTTTTTTCTTTATTTCGTCATTTCGTCGTCGCCGGCTGTTTTGGGGTTGGTTGGTGGAGGATCAGTGGGCAAAGCCACATGCGGAAATCAAGATTTCTACCTCTCGTAAAAAAAAAAATCTAGAGGATGTGTGTTTTTTACTAGAGGATGAGATATACTTCGTCTGTACTAGTAAAAGAAGTCGTTTTGGACAGCGACACGGTCTCTAAAATACAACTTTGACTTCTTGTAAGTCGTTTTGGACAGCGACACGGTCTCTAAAATACAACTTTGACTTCTTGTTTCTATAAAAATATTTATTGAAAAAGTGATATATGTATACTTTTATGAAAGTAATTTTTCAAGACAAATTTATTCATATAATTTTTAATTTTCAAAATCAACAACTTGAGAGTTATTCATGATTTATATTCCTAAAGTTTGACTTAAATATTATCCTAAACGACTTCCTTTACGAGAATTGAGGGAGTTCTATCCAAATTCGTTGTATTAGGATATGTTACATTCAATCATACGTTTGTTTGTTTTTTTAATGGATGGAACACATTTAATTTACAATAGATTGCATTTGTTTATACTATTCACAATACACTTGGAGTATGTCAATCCACTACTCTTTTTCTCTCTCATTTATTGAAGTATGTGTGAAAATTACCTTGGTTCTCCTCTTTCTCTCTTTTCTTTTCTCCTCCACGTCATCATATGAGTTTACTAATAAGGATGGGCTTGCCCTTAGCATAAACTCGGGTACACCAAAGCATTGACGGGCCCACCTCTTAAGAATATTTTTATTTTCTTTTTCACATTCGCGTCCTGATCGCACCATGCAAAGCACATTTTTTCCTGTTCACAGCACAGGAGATAAGGACCATATAAACCATGTAAGTGGTGTCTATAAAGATAGAAATAACATGTTCCAAAATTCTGCTCCATCCGTTTTAAAATATAAGAAATTTTGAGTTTCATGAGACACATCCTCTTATCCAGAATCATAATATTATGATGTGTCATATCTATCTAAAATCTATTTATAAAAGAGAGTAATACATAGTCCATTAATTAACACCCCTGCATATGTTTCAGATCCATATGGGCAAAAAGTAATATGTGGAAGATAAGGGAAGAAAAATAGCCTCCATTTGTATTCTGTCAAAAAGATCTAGACGGATATTGCAAATTAATTTGCTTCCATTTAAAAAGATGATATTGCTTTTATGCAGTATGCGCCAAATCAAATTACAAATAGTTAAATCTAGGCAACACGGCAATAAGGGCAAGTATAAAGGTAGAGACCGGTATGGTCTCTACGTTAATTAGAGACTATCACGTTATAATAGTTCATACAATACGGTCTCTAACCATTAATGTACCAAAATACTTTCTTACTAGTCATCTTTCCTTTATTAGACTCAATGCAACAAAAAATTTCCTAATAAATGCTAAGAGTCGACTCTATGCTGTTGTCATGCGTAGCAACCATCTTTCTCTTTTCTTCTTCCTCTCTCTTCCACATCACCAAATATGCTTGCATGACAATAAAGAAATACCGCTAATAAAGACCATTGTACATGGTCTAATGGGGAGGGAAAGGAGCCAGCATGGAGAGATCGTCGTCGATTGTCGTTGCCGCCACCAGACCCGCGCCCACTCACCGTCCCCCACCTCACCACGTCTAAATCTGCTTGCACCATCATCAGAGTACTTGTGCCTCATCGTCGTCCGGTCGTCCCCGCCACCACACGCAGGCAATGGTACGTGCCGCCGTCGCTGCTTAATAGGGTTAGGGGTTTGTGGGGCAGAAGGTATTAAGGAAGTGAGGTAGAGTGTTTTGGTACTTCGAAAATACAGAAGTTAAAAAACGCTTCAAAATGCGTACCACAGGTACTACGTGTTATGATTTATTTTTGAAAGTGTTCCAATGTTTATAATTACAAAAATTATAATGGTATTTTTGAAAATAAATAATAAATTTATAATGGCATAATCCAATTAGTCCTTAACTAAAAAGAACACATTAGACACACCCGGCCGGAAGAACAACCCCAGCCAAACACACACCCATCAACTCGTCAGCCCATTGGCCATTGGTTGCTACGGAAGACGATATGTATGGCCAAGCAACTAGGGTAACAATTTCCATACGACAATTTGGACAAATCGTGAGCGCTAGCGTTGGCCCCCTTTTTTTCTTTTTTCAATCTCATCTCGTTGGGACCGTTTGGTTTAGATTATTGAACGGACTACTACCGTGGATTATCAACTTAATTCTAAAGATAACTTAAATGTGTAGATGTTTTGGTAAATCAACTTTATAAAATAGCTTAAAATAAGTAATTTGAATAATACAATAGAATCAAGTATTTTTTTTAGAACAATGCAATTTTTGAACTATGGAGCAATTAATACAGTGAATAATCTAATGCCTGTTTGATTTAGATTATTGAACATTTATTGTTGCGGATTATCTACTTGTTATATGGGTAGATTAAATATTTTAAGAAATGAACCAAGTTGTATAGGAAATGTAATAGAATGGAATTTTTTAGAAACTGTATTTTCTAAATAAAACCATTGAGCAAATAATTCGGTGAATAACATTAAAGAAAAGCATGGACTTGTAGGTTTGAGCAACCAAAAAGAATTCCGCTTTCGCAAGCTTGGATGATCGAGGTGGATTTTCTCAATCCGATACTCATAAACTAGGACTTTTTAGAGCAAAATGTCTCGTGACAAGAGAGTTTCACCATTGACGGAGGAGGCAACAAAGCCAACAAGTACTTGAACACATGGGGGCTCGGTTTAAATAGCCTCCGCACCAGTACACACTGCACAATTCGTTGGACTGTAGGCACGAGCAGAGGATTGGAGAGAGGGAGAGAGAAAGAAAGAGAATGAGAATGACAGGTGGGGTCCATAGGTTAATAGAGAGTGGAATGTGGAGAGTCTGTTGGAATAAAAGATAAATTTGACTCTCTAAACTTTTATTAGGCTGGCCAAATAGATATTTGGAGAGCCAAAAATAGACACTCTGTTGGAGATGCTATAAGGGGCCGGCTTTGCTCTTAGCATAAACTCAGGTGCACCAAAACACTGATGGGTCCACCTCTAGAGATTTCTTTTCTTTTCTTTTTCACATTCGCGTCCTGATCACACCGTGCAGGCGTGCAATGCATATTTTTTTCCCTGTTCACAGCACAGGAGATAAGGAACATATAAACCATATAAGTGGTGTCTATAAAGATAGAAATAACATGTTCCGAAATTCTACTCCCTCCGTCCTAAAATATAAGAAATTTTGAGTTTTATGAGTCACATCCTCTTATCCAGATTCGTACTAGATGTATCATATTCATCCAAAATCTCTTTATATTTAGGACAGAGGCCCTGTTTAGATTCTCTAAAATGGCAAAAGTTTTACCATTTTGTAGCACTTTTTGCCATTTTGGATCTAAACACTAGTAGCAAAAGTTGGCAATTTGGTATTTGGCATTTGCTAGTCCATAGTAGCAAATTGTGCCAAAAAGTGCTTTGGGACCACTCCCTATCTCTTTCTCTCTCTCACTTTAGTGCTAGAATGGCAAAACTTTAACATGCATCTAAACACCAACTAGTACTTTTGCCATTTGCCATTTGCCATTCCAAATGGATCTAAACAGACCCAGAGAAAGTAATACATAGTCCACTAATTGCTATTTTTTTTCTATAAACCAAAACACCCCTGCATATGTTTCAGATCCATATGGGCAAAAAGTAATATGTGGAAGATAAGGGAAGAAAAATAGTCTCCATTTGTATTCGGCCAAAAAGATCTAGACGGACATTGCAAATTAATTTGCTTCCATTTAAAAAGAGGAAATTGTTTTTATGCAGTATGCGCTAAATCAAATTACAAATAGTTAAATCTAGGTAAAAATAATTAACACGGTAAAAAGGGGGAGGGTCCCCTTTCCCTCATGGAGAGATCGTCGTCGATGAATACTGCCTGATCTCGCCACATTGCTTCCACAGTTGAACCTGCGCTCTGTTAGAGCAAGTTTAATAGTATAGCGGTATAGCCAGCTACTAACTCCAAATCATCTATAGCCAATTCATGTAATAGTTGCTTACTACACTATTAATATCTGGTCCCACCTGTCATACACATATTACGTCTTGGAGTCCGTGCTGCAACTAGATACAGATCTGTAGCCCGCTGCTTTTCTCTTTCTTCCTTTATCTTTTTAAAATATGTTTACAGTTGGCTTACAGCCTGCTATTATACCTGCTCTCATGGAGGAGGCAACAAAGCCAACAAGTACTTGAACACATGGGGGCTCGGTTTAAATAGCCTCCGCACCAGTACACACTGCACAATTCGTTGGACTGTATCTAATGACCAAGCAACAACTTGCAGGCGGATCTACATCGTTTCTGGGTGTAATAACTCGTCAAATTTTCTGTGGCATGGTTAATTACTGCACAAAAGATTCGGTACAACACTCGATTTTATTCCTCCCGTGTTTTTAAATAGTACTCCCTCCATCTACTTTTGATAGTCATATTTCCAAATCTGAAAAATCTATTTTTGATAGGCATATTTCAATCCAACAACCTATCATCTTAATGACTTTCTCGGATTTAATGCATGACTATCCATTCTTCCACACAAGATTGGTTGCATGGACATCGAGAAATGTAAATATTAATGAATCGCTTGTTTACGAGGAATGGCTAGTAGCATGTTTAAATGGATGATAAGTAGAATCACTTATCATTGGTCTGTGTGTCACCAAGATGTTTCCACCAAATCGATAACCATACAAATAGTATCGTACTAAAACCGTTCCAGTTTTATTGTACTCATAACAATTATCTTTTTAAAGTTAGATACATGTATTAGGTTAAAATGATTGGAAGAAGACTACAGTTGCTTAAAAAGAGAAAGTACGTGAAGAAATTAAATGGAGATTAAAAAGAGAATAGTTATAATTGGTTGATACGAGAGAGTGGATGGATAAATATCTTTAGTTTTTAAACAAAACTTTTAAGCGGTATACTGATAGCTTCATTTTAAATGGAGGAGGTACTACAGTATTTCTCGCCTCCGGAACAACATGTTAGTACTAGTAGAAAATAGGAACCCGTCAGCTCTGTACCATGTGATCTTCCAACGGCTCGTCTGCTTGTAGACCAGCCTGCGGATCAATTCATACGGAACAATTGAATGGGCTGGGCACGGCCGGGAGGGATGTGGGCCATGTGCTGTTAGGCAACAACGGGTATGGCCCAATGCAAGTACACGAGTGAACCTTGAGGTTGTATGGTCCAATACGAGAAGTGGCTGATGGCCCAAGACTTTTGTAGATTCCTCGAAGTTTTTCTTCGATTTTTCCCTGCCAGATCACTCTCTCTCTCTCTCGTGTTCTTAGCTCATTCACTGTGCAAGTTTCATTTGAGTTTTAATCTCGGTAAATGAGATGCCATATAGACTAAACTGATGACATGCCATGAAATTTATTAAAAGAGATAAAGGATGAACATATAAACAAAACTTGGTTTATACAGTTACCTATGCTTGAAGACCGGATAAAACCCAATTGGGACTGAATTATTTTATCCTATGCCTTAAAAGATGGTAATGAAACCCCATTGTGACCAAATAGTTTCATAACACCATTCAATAATTAAATTATATGAATATAAAATCACGAAAATGAAATTATGCATTTGAGACATTTGTTTCATATTTTTAGATTATGTAGCACTTTAGGAAACCACAAGATGAAACTCCCACCGAAAATGGACATAGTCGGATTTCATTTACATTGTTGTCAAATAAGGCCCTGTTTGTTTCTGCTTAAGATAATTGTAATCTAGATTATTGAGCTACAATACTATAAGCTGGATTATAATAAGCCGATATAAAATAAGTTGTTAACTGTTTGTTTCTCTGGATTATTAGCTGTTTGTTAGTTGTTAGCCACCTAATAATCTACAAAAACATATTTAGAGTGGATTATCAGATTATAGTAATTTGGCTTATAGATTATAATAATCTATCATAATAAGCTATTTGTTTGTTTCAGCTTATTCTAATAATCCATATTATAATAATCATAAGCTGAATCAAATAGAACCTAAATCTCTTTAAATGACACGACATCTTTGCAAATGAGAGACATCTAAAATTGTTCAATTGCATGGAAGGCACATACACATATCCCACTGTAGATATAAATCACGCCCCTCTAAAAAAATGGAAGCCATATATACTATTTCTTTTATTCTTACACTAAACTATGGTCGTAATTTTAAAATATGAATAAAATCTTATCGTAAATGACAAAATATCTATGACAGGGAGTATTAGGCACCAGCATTCAAATATTTCCCCTCTATATGACGAAACAAATTTAACCGCACGTAGAAAGTAAAAAGCATTCGCAATATGGCCTCTTGCATTCAATTTAGATTCACCCCTCCTCAGGTTCTCATTCAATTTCAAGGAGATCATGGGGTACTCTGACAGGCATCCCACGCCGAATTAAAAACCCACATTTATCTTGTTTCACCATATTTCCCTGCCACACCCACCACCCCCTACACAAACAACGCAAACACCTCACTGACAGCTGGGACCACCCCCACGTGGGGGCCCACTCTCCAGTGACGCATGAAGCCAAACCACTCGGTGCCCCGAAACCGCCAGGCACCGCAGCCAGCCCGGGTCGCTGTCGTCACTCCCTGCCCCCGGATCCCACCACCGGTTTCGTGCCCCGGTTGCTCACATCACACCACGCTTGCTTCGCTTCCCCTTGTTCCAACTCGCGTACTACCCCTCCCCACCCCCGTAATTACGCGCACATTGCAGGGGTGGAAGAGTAATTTCATGGGCCGCAATTAATTAAGTCAACACGAACCGCAGCCTCCCAGCCCACGCTACCTTGGCTACAGGACGACCCCACTTTCCCCAAACTGCCCCTCCCCTCCCCACCCCGCACCATCGCCTCCAAAACCACCACCACCTCACCCTCCTTCCTCTTCACTCTCACGAGACAGCTTCCCACGCAGCGCAGCGCAACCGCAGCAATGGCCGATTCGCCAAACCCTAGCTCCGGTGACCACCCCGCGGGCGTCGGCGGGTCGCCGGAGAAGCAGCCCCCGGTGGATCGGCGCGTCGCGGCGCTCGCCGCGGGCGCGATGTCCCCCGCGCGGCTGCCGATCTCGCGGGAGCCCTGCCTCACCATCCCCGCGGGCTTCAGCCCCTCGGCTCTCCTCGAGTCCCCCGTCCTCCTCACCAACTTCAAGGTGAGCTGTGTACCTCGGCCGCGCGTGTAGCTTAGCTATCACCCACCCATCTCCTCGCGCTTAGTTACCGCGGGATCTACGAATTTCTACGGCGCCCGTATCGTGCCGGGGGATTAATCTGTGTCGGGGGGGAAAGGAGGGATTCCGATGCGCGCATTAGCTTTATGCTTCTAGTTTATGAGACATTTGCACCGGGGAATTGGCTCGTGGCGTCGGAATAATGCGCTTTTGCTGCGCGCTTTCGCATTTCTGGTGGTGCCTTGCGGCTTCTGGAACTGACTTTTGGCGGGGTTCGCGCGGATATAGTTGTTTTTGCTCTGTTTCTCCTTTTGGGGCGCCCCTGCGCCGTCAATTTGCTGTGGAGTGAGGTGGGAGCTGTTGTTTGTGCGTTTCGGGGGAATTATTCTGTGCTGCACACACTTGGTGGCTCGGGGGAACAAATCATCATGTGGCATTTTTCTTGTTGCGGCCTCAAAGGGCCTTACATAAGGAAACGCCCCCTTGGCTTTGGCTGCTATTGTGCTGGTGGTGTGCATGCTAAGGAATGCTTCTGTTTCGTAAGGGAAGCACCAAGCACTGCAAGAGAGTTAGTTTATAGGCTTTGTTTAGAAATGATTGCTTCACTGATATCGAGTGCTGGGTCTGGCCTTAGGTGTTGTATTGGCGGTTCTGATTCTTCTCGGTGAAAACCCACAAATTGGAATTTACTTGCTGAGCATAGAGTGCTTGTTTGCAGCTTCATATCACTTGCTTCCTCTTGGTTCCTTCGTTACTTTGCCGACCTTCTTGTTGTTTCCTTTTCCAAAACATAGGGATGCTTGGCAAACAGGTTTTAATTAAATGAAGAATTTATGAAGGTAACATTTAGTTGACAAGTGTTTCTGGATAATTTTTCATACTAGAGGCATAAGTATTGTACTAAGCATGACATAAATACTTTCTGCAAGTTACTGTTCAACATGTACACTGTAATACTGTTGCGCATTGTTGAATGTTCAAAAAATTATAGAGATTATGCTTACCTTGCTTGCAAACTAATTATCAAAAATTCCCTGTTTAGGTTGAACCCTCTCCGACAACTGGTACTCTGAGCATGGCTGCAATTATGAACAAGAGTGCAAATCCAGACATACTTCCTTCGCCTAGGGATAAAACATCTGGTAGCACCCATGAAGATGGTGGCTCTCGAGATTTTGAATTCAAGCCTCATCTGAATTCATCCTCTCAATCGGCGGTATGGATCCTTTCTTTGAGTGATTACCTGGTATCGTGTAATTCTTCATTTGTGTATACTGTATTTGAGAGTTTGAAAAATTTTCCATAGAAAATAATAACATTTGTTGTTTACAAATGGTCCCACCAAAACAGTGGAATTTATATTGGGGATGTACATAAAAGGAGTGTAAAGTTCTAATGTGCTTATGCTAACTTCCTTTCCATGATCTAAAGTTGTTACCTTACGGTATGCTATTTATTGGATCTATATTGCATTTTACTTGGTAAATCTATCTGAGGTTCCAGCTTTTGATATTTAAGTTTTCCTGTGTTTAATTCAAAATATTCTCACGTGAATCGCAAACCTCACCAGGAGTACAATAAATTCGTTTTATTATTATTGTAGGCTGTGTTATTTCTAGTCCATGGTTTGGTGTCTTGAAAAATTTCAGTGCCAAAATTGGGATGGCTCTGGTTACATCTTCAAGTCTAATAAATGATCACACCGACTTTATTGTATGATTTGATTATAGCAGGGTCTTGCAACATAAATACAAGCTATTAATTGTGAAAGGAGAAATGAGATCTTTGGTGAGATCATGAGAATAGGGTATAACAGACACAATATTTCCTTGCTAGGTGAGACTTGAGTGGTGCTAGTCTGGCTGCAAATTTATAGAAGTATGTGAAAATTTGAGGTCAGAATACAAGTAATTGAATGGACCAATCTAATGAGTTCTGTAGCTTTAGAATAATTAATGTTAACATAAAAATATGTTCATGAAATCAGGTCCTTCTGCATTTTGTTGTTAACCGAATTCCACATTCTTCTTTAGTTCTCACAAGTACAGACAAGTATTTTGTAATGGTGGATTCTTTTTTGGAAAACAAACTTCATTACATATTTTGTGTGATCCATCTATGCCTTGTGCCCTTGTTACCCTTTTTTTCCCTACACCTTGTTTTCTCTTGTACTTAGTTTTGCATTGTATAACCTTTTGCTGTACTCGTGTCTTGTACTGTAGGCTTCAGCTATCAATGATCCCAAAAAGCATGAAACTTCTATGAAAAATGAAAGCCTGAATACTGCCCCGTCATCTGACGATATGATGATCGACAATATACCTCTATGTTCTCGTGAGTCAACTCTCGCAGTCAATGTTTCAAGTGTCCCGAGCCAACCGGTTGGAATTGTTGGTTTAACTGACAGCTCACCTGCTGAAGTTGGTACATCTGAGTTGCATCAGATGAATAGCTCTGGAAATGCTATGCAGGAGTCACAGCCTGAAAGTGTGGCTGAAAAGTCTGCAGAGGATGGTTATAACTGGCGCAAATATGGGCAAAAGCATGTTAAGGGAAGTGAGAACCCGAGAAGCTATTACAAGTGCACACATCCTAACTGTGATGTAAAAAAGCTATTGGAGCGTTCGCTTGATGGTCAGATTACTGAAGTGGTTTATAAAGGGCGTCACAATCACCCTAAGCCCCAACCCAATAGGAGGCTGTCTGCCGGTGCAGTTCCTCCAAGCCAGGGTGAAGAAAGATATGATGGTGTGGCAACTACTGATGGTGAGGGTTTTATCCTTTGTTTTAAAAACTGATGCTGGATCCCTCTGGTTTGGCAGCTTGACCTCCTGCTTCTTGGATCTGATTCCCCCTTTTTTTTTTTTGTGAATTCTCTTGCTATTTATGTCATCTCTGAACTTCTTATTGCTTCTCAAGAATTTCTTGCAGAATTATGATTCATATTTCTTTAGATTCTTAAAAAAATGAATGATTTGACATATAAAACAGCGAATGAACGTATAGCGTGGTGGTAGAGCCTCCAATAGTGGGGACGCCGAGTCACCGACCTAAGCTCGAACCCAGGTTTTGCACCAAAAAACTCCCCTGCATGAGGTTGAGTGCAGCCTGGCTGTGCACTGCGTTTGGGTGGTTTTTTTTCTCAACTTAGTTGAATTCCACGGGCCATTTTAACCTGCCAATCATTTTTTTTTGTAACATACCAAACAAAATTTGATGAGAGTTTTCTGAGCTGTATTTGCACTCCAGTACATCACTGCTGGTATATTTTTGCCAGTCCATACACCGAAGGAAAAGTCGTGTGATATGGATGAATGCTTTTGTTGTGTTCTTTTATGCGATTTTTAAGTGTTACGTTTTTATATGCAGACAAATCTTCAAATGTTCTTAGCAATCTTGGTAATGCAGTACATACAGCTGGTATGATTGAACCTGTTCCAGGCTCAGCTAGTGATGATGACAATGATGCCGGAGGAGGGAGACCTTACCCTGGAGATGATGCTGTTGAGGATGATGATTTAGAGTCAAAACGAAGGTGCGGTTCATTTGAACTTGTTACACACTAGGGCGAGAATCACCCATTTATACTACTGAATGTGTTGTTTACAACTGTTCAAACAGGAAAATGGAATCTGCTGCTATTGATGCTGCTTTGATGGGCAAGCCTAACCGTGAGCCTCGTGTTGTAGTACAAACGGTTAGTGAGGTTGACATCTTGGATGATGGATACCGCTGGCGCAAGTATGGCCAGAAAGTAGTTAAAGGAAACCCCAATCCACGGTTAGTTGTTATTTTCTTCATCTATTGCTCCTAGTAAATTCTCCTCTTTTTTTCTCTGACATGTCAACAGATTTTTAACAGTAACAACAAAATGTTCAATAATCTTCTGGTCATGTTATTTTAAATCAGAAAGATAAGATTTTTTTGCCTTATACATATTTGTAAAACATGTGTGTCGGATTGTCCGGTGATACTGCTGGGGAGTAAGGCTGTAGGGGCTTAATGCTAAGGCTGGGATGCCGGGCATCACTTAATTGGAAACTAGGCCTTCTCTTAAGGCTCTAATGGTTCAATATAATCAGATATTTTCCATCACTTATTGAATAGGTGTATGTGTCCATAACCCATATATATACAGGATGCAACTTGTATATTCATTTTATTTCATGATTGCAGGAGTTACTACAAGTGCACAAATACAGGATGCCCAGTCAGGAAGCATGTTGAGAGAGCATCACATGATCCAAAATCAGTCATAACAACATATGAAGGAAAACATAACCATGAAGTCCCTGCGTCGAGGAATGCGAGCCATGAGATGTCCACTCCCCCCATGAAGCCTGTTGTCCATCCAATAAACAGCAATATGCAGGGCCTTGGTGGCATGATGAGAGCATGTGAACCTAGGACATTTCCAAACCAATATTCTCAAGCAGCTGAAAGTGACACCATCAGCCTTGATCTTGGTGTTGGAATCAGCCCGAACCACAGCGATGCCACAAACCAATTGCAGTCCTCAGTTTCTGATCAGATGCAGTATCAAATGCAGCCCATGGGTTCAGTATACAGTAATATGGGACTTCCAGCAATGGCAATGCCGACTATGGTCGGCAATGCAGCTAGCAGTATATATGGTTCGAGAGAAGAAAAACCTAGTGAAGGTTTTACTTTCAAAGCCACACCGATGGACCATTCGGCCAACTTATGCTACAGTACCGCCGGCAATTTAGTCATGGGTCCGTGAGAGTCTATACTAATGCTTATAGCTCGAGAATCATATATTACCAATGCTTCGTATTGACATTCTCTTCAGAAAGATGCTCCTATCATTGACACATCAGTTGAACCGGAGGCGAGAGCTGTACCTGTGGGCTGCAGCAAAATACACCACATGGGTCTTCTGGAGCGGCAAAGGCCTTGTTGTATACTTGTATGTGGCACTGGCCCTATATTCGTTGTACAGTGAACCCGTTAAGATTAATTAGATCATCAGAATTTGGTTTTCTTTAACTATCTTCGCCTTCAGTGGAATGTGGATAGAACATGGATTATGGTTGGTTTGGTTTTGTGAGCTTGTCTAATTCTCTTTTGTGACAAAGCTTTGTATCTCACTGCATATGTACAATGCCGTTGGCAGTAAAGATATGCAAATGTGATACCTGTAACACGTACGAATGCTCGGACCGTTGGATTCGTCCCGGTTGAAACATGATGCTACATTTTCAGCTCTACTTGCCAGCATTCCAATGGATATTTTAGCTTATAGTGGATGATAATTCTGATCATAGACATTAGTGTGCCACAACATTACTACAAGACATTTAAAAGAAAAACTGAAACATATACTCTCAAACATGTACTACACTTCTACACCTCATCAGCATTTTGCCCATTTTCGAGTTTGACCCTAGCCGCTACCTTACCATTACAACACCATTGTTACAGCTACCCTTACCAGTCCGTGATCACTATAGCTTTCTAAAGCCCCCAGCCAAGATGGTTACAAGGGAAGTTCGTCGTCAGATCACCTCACAAAAGTCACAACGCTAGTGCCACGCCGACGAGACCACCAGGGGCCTGCTCTTCCACCCGAGGTAGAGCGCCCCGTCCCTCTCGGCGAGCTTGTAGTTGTCCGAGTAGCTCTGCAGCAGCGTCCTGATGGTGGCGTTCACCAGCGAGCTGAGCGGCGACGGCCTGAACCCGGCCATGGTGAGGCGCGCCTTCCACTTGCCGAAGGGCTCGTACCGCTCCGCCCTCTCCTCCCCCTCGCACGCGATGAGGTTGACGATCTCCCTCGCGAGGCAGTGCTGCTCCATGTTGATCCTCTCCCTGTCGTCCCTCGGCAGCGTCAGGTCGATGGACTCGAAGATGGCGGTGTAGTAGTCCAGCGTCTCCGCGAACCTCTGCGGGAACGGCGCGGTGTTCGTGTTGGACTCCATCTCCACCAGGGTGAGCACCTTCGGCGACAGGCCCTTCACCATCCTCAGGAGGCGGTCACGGTGGTTCGCCGTGCTCACCGACTCGTCAGGAATGTGGTGCAGCTCCAGGGTGAAGTTCACGGCGAGGGCTTCCCCGGGGATGACTCCGAGATGCGCCGCCTCCACCTTGCTGCCGGAGATAGCAAGCGGGTGGAATTCAAAGGGCACCTTGCACAGGCCGGCGATGTGGGACAGCCTCCTTCCGACCAGCTCTAGCCCGCCGCCTCGTGCGTAAGCCGACACTGAGTCATCAATACCAGTGATCCTTACAGTTGGTGGTCCACCAGGCCTGGCTGCAAGGGCCTGAAGGAGAGAGATCCACTGAGCCCCTTGAGAGATATGGAAGTCGATGATATGAATCCTGTCTTCTCCCTTGACAGCCTCTGCAATAGCACCATTCGCCGACATATAGCCGAACTTGAAGTAGGGACAGGCCTCATACAGGAAGTGCATGTAAGATAGAAGGTCAGAGCTCTTTGGTTCCTTGCATTTCAAAGCTTTGTAGATTGAATTGCCAGAGGAGGCAAGCCTGGCAACAAGCCCTTCTACCATGTAGGCTCCCAACCTCTCAAGTGGCTCACCAGATACCGAAACCATTTTTCTCAGCTCTGGAATCATCATATCAATAGCAAAGCTATTCTTCTCTTCCACAGCTCTAGCACAGGCAATCAGTAGCTCTTTCAAGTTGCCTCTAGGAATGCCCATCATGCGCACCCACTTCTCCGGCTCCAAGGAAAGTTGGTTTGCCACAGAATTCTCAAGGCTGTTGACTATCTCCGAGTCTGGCCCAAGCATAACGGCCTCGAGATCCTTCATTTTTTGCTTCAGATCATTAGGATCCTCAGTGACACAGGAGGCGCCTACAGGAGATCCATCAGTCGAGTCAGAGTGACTGTCTTCCTGAGATAGGGGGCTACCACTTCTGGTTGTGAAACTTTGACTGGAGGGAGAATCATGTCTCATGCAACCAGCACCTTCAGAGGAGTCCAATGTGTACTTGTTAGGAGTAGCCTGGCTTTCATAACCAGCATCCGGTGAATGTGACTTTAGGCCATAATGATGTTGTGGCACAACGTGGGTGTCTGAAGGTGCCCTATAAGGGTGGCAAGGGTGCTGTGGATTATCAGAATACTGGAACTGCTTCAGGTTTTGGCTCGGTATATTGCTGAAGGGATGAATCATTCGGGAAGTTGGAGTATCAGCCATTATGGTTCAGTAAAGACCTCCAAACCAATTACTGCATAGTATCCACTGCTTCGCGTATGGCAAGGAGATCCAGGAACAGATTAACTGGAAGGAAAACTTTGTACTAGTTTGTTGTTGGTGTCTTGATATCTCTAGTCCTCCAGTAAAATTTCAGAAATCCAGCAGGAACAAAATCTGCAATGAACCAGTAGATATCAGAAGTCAGAACACAAACAAACTGAGCTACCAACTCAAGTAAATCTGGCACTGAACTACTGGAAGCAATTATTTTAAGTAGTATCAGAACCAAACAAGGCAATATCGGTAATTGAAATGGATTTTCTGACGTTGTTTCATTGAAGAAACCACCCACTATGAATTCTCAAACATTTAATGTTGAGAAAACCACAATATCTCAAATCTCAGATACCTGAGATAATCTACTGTATCTAACGAAAGAAGATCGCCAGAAAACTACATAGAATCTATCCTACAACAATACTGAGTATCTGATCAGAACTGAAGAAAGCGGGCATGCCAAAGTACATGTTGGACTGTGGCAACTTAACTTGGGATAAAATGTCATACATGCATTCTTTTCTGCCAAATAAAACTAAGACGAGCAGAAACCTTAGCTCTTCTAAACAAGCATCATTATGATGTGAAAACATGTGAATTCCGCTAATAAAAGACGAAACAAAAAAGAAACAACTAAGAAATTAGGTTGTGCAATACCACCAACTATTTTGGCATCCTAGTCCTACCGACAAGTGAACAAAATCAAACAGCATGCCGTAACGCTGACCGTAGAACAACGTCATGAATGGATGGGTACCGTACACCCATCGTACAAGAAGGTTTGACCAATCCGTGTGCCAACAAAACAGAGGGCTGTAGATCAAGTCGTAAAGTATCCCCCTCTCCCATAATTTTCCGACACCAAAACAGAGGGCAAAGTTTGACACTTTGACCCATTTGGCGCAACTACCCCCGGGTCCCGGCACAAGATTATTATGAACACCCACCTTAAAAAAAATTCATTCCAAGTCAGCGGTCAAAAGCTTCAAGATCTACCTTGCTCAAGCTACCACTCGTGCGCTGCTATGACGCGGTCCGTCTCTCTCGGTGATTAACTTCACGGCTTCAACCAAACCACGATTCAACGGGGACTAAGCCGCTGCATGCGTCGCTAAACACGCTCACGAATGCGTAGATGAACAACGATATGCCTAGAAGAATCGCCAAGCTACCGAAAGAAGCAAAGCAAAGTGCTGGATTTGAGCCATGCGAGGAACTTCCACAGAGCAGAGCAGCCTCGCATGTCGCACCCGCGCGCTCCGATCCAGCCTCGCATGCTCACTACACGAAGAACCCGGCCTAGCTAGCATACAGCATACTATAGTACTACCACCAGCTGCTACAAGAAAGGACGGGGATTACCTCAGCGAGCTCCGCTCCGGCGCGTCGGATCTCAGCGGCGGCCGGCGGGGAGGACGAAGGGTTGGGGAGGCGGCGCACGCAGCCGCGGAGGAAGCAGGTGGTGGGATGTTTCCGGCGAGGGGAGAGGTGAGGTGAGGTGAGCTGGGGAATTTTTCGGGCGGGCGCGGGTATTTCTACCCGGTGGCCCGTGCGCGTCGTCCGCGGTTTATCGTGAGGCATGACGGGTGCGGGGGGGTGGGGGGCCCACCGTGCGCCCCGTGTTCAAACGGACGTGGGCCCCAGCGGAAAAGGGTATCTACCTCGGAACCATCTACCTCTCTCGAGTGTCCTGTGACTCCTGTCCAGCTAACCAGCCACTCATCTGCTGCTGATCTGCTTGCTATTGCAAGGGGGAAGAAAAAACTCGGCTGCTGATGCTGATGCTGATGCTGATGCTGCTGAGTTGCAACTTGCAAGTAGTAGTGATAGCCTACGGATGATTGGATGAAGTGTCCTCCCAGTAGCAGTAATAAATTACGCATGTCTAGATTCGTAGTGCTCTTACTGTCTCAAAATATAAATATTTTTAGCATAATGATAAGTCAAATATTTTTAACTTTGACTATTAATAGTAAAAAAAATAAAAAAAATCAATCATATCATGTTATTAGATTTATTATTAAAAAAATTATCATAATATGCAACTCTTTTTATTTAAAACATTTTACTTTTATAGATATTATCGGTCAAAATAGCATCTCGGAAATCGTGTTAGAGTCTAAAAATACTTATATTTTGAGACTAGATAATATCTCATCTACTTTAAGTCAATTCTTTCTAGAATGGAATGATTCGTTGTACTGAGTAGGGTCACATCTATTTTAGGTTTAGTTCTTTCTAGAGCAGAGGGGTACGTCGTAGGTCACTTATACATGGGTAAGTAAAAATATGATTTTTATATACCAGCCATTTAAAATAAAAAAGTATCATCTAGTTGTTGTTACTGCTGGTTTTTCTTAGAGTAAATTTTAAGTAAGTTTTAGTAATAGGTTAATAGGATCAAAAGTATACTTGCCACTTTTCTATACTTAGAAAAATGGCAACTAATTGACTCTTCAAGTTTGTCTAGACCAAATATTACTACTAGCAAGTAGGAGTATAGGATATATTCTTGGAGGATGACGCTACCTAAAGAGAAGCAAACTAGGCGCTAAATAAAATATCTCACGGAATCGGGAATTTCATACCGAACATGCTTATCATGAACCAGTAAGGTTTTACTATTTTGACTTCTTGTAATAATATTTATGTGACGCTCGTGTAGAGAAAAATATAGACGAGTAAGGTTTTAGTATATTAAGTTATGAATGACATAGGACCTAGAACCTAAAAGAGTTATGGAGGCTTCCGGAGATGATGAATATTAGTATTTGTCGCTCTCATGTAACTGTACTAGAAAACACGTGTTTGAGATTTTTCATTATTGGATCAGCTCAGTCAAAGCTTCTCGAGGCATTTTGTTCTGGATAATATCCCACAGTACATTACTAGCGGAATTTTCCCATAATTTTACACCGAGATATTTTTTTTTGAATTTGATACATGCAATTTTGCACTATACACAATTATCCTAGATTAATATGTTTCTATACATACACACACACACTTGTATTGGCGTGTTGTGCAGTCAACATACAGTGTGTTGTGTCTGTAGCTATAGCAGCTAGGGCTGTGTCCAAGTGCTGTACTGGTTAACCGAACAGGTTCATTTTATATATAACTATATCAAATAATCTACACCATCATAATCTGAACCCCACCATATATAATTTAATGGTCCAAACCTGTTTTCTTTTTTATAATTAAAGTGAGAATTTATAGTGCTTGTTCAGAGCGAACATGGTTAGTTTTTTCAAACTACCTTGATAATATATTAGATTAACGAGTTATGATAGACTAGCCTATATGATATACCATATGTGCAACCGTCCAATATTAAGCATTATATGAACTTCTTATGTAAAAAAATATTTACCACGAAACCATTCAGAGGTCCTTTGGACTTTGGAATATACTGATATTTAGAGGATTAATTTTTCCAAAAAGAAAACTAAACTTGTTCCATAAAAATGCTGCGAATTCATGGTTTTTTTCTTTAAAAAAAACAGGACTTTAGGTTGAGGAAAAGAGATCAGTACATATAGTATCATTCTATCCAGCTGTAAGAGCATCTCCATTTGTTCTTAGATCTAACTTTTCCAGCACATAATCAGTAAGGGCCCCTTTGAATCGCAGGGTTGAAAAAATGGAGGAATAGGAAAAACACAGGATTCTGATAGGAATTGAAGTGTAAAACAGAGGATTGCAAAACACAGGAAAAACACAGGAATGGTCGTTTGATTGGAGCGCAGGAAAAACGCAGGAATCGGATGAGAGAGATAGACTCAAAGGAAATTTCACAAGAGGTTAGAGCTCTTGCTACATTTCCTCCAAAATCCACATGCAATGTGCCATTCCATAAGAATTTCATAGGATTTAGAAAGTTTCAATCCTTTGAATCAAAGGGCCAAATATGAAATTTTCCTATAGGATTTAAATCTTATGAAATTCCTACATAAATCCTTTGATTCAAAGAGGCCCTAAGATTTTTCTGTCTACACTGATAAAAGGTGAGATGTCCTGATCATCTTTACTCCTCTCTCCTACTCATTTCTTCTCTCTAGTGGTATGGTCTATTGATTTTCTTATCTGTCCCTGGAATGTCATCCACATTCCGGCCAGTGCCTTTTGGCTAATCTTTTGGCTCACAACACACCATGCATGCGTCGAATGGTGGGCCCACCGAGCGCGGAAATGCTGCTATAGTGTGGTTTATGACTAAAGATGATGACCCTGGTAATAGGACACCGGTGCACTTATGTTCAGAGAACGACATGGCTATTTCGCATCTTTGTGACCACAACCTGACGAGACACTGCAGCCTTGTATCTTGTTCTGTCATCATAGCAAAAAGCCGGACGGATGCATAAAAGAGTGTTGATTTTATTGCATATATATCTGATCTATTCACTGGAGTGGGGAGTGTAAACATCAATGGCTGTGGATAATATTTATGTTTGGCCGATCTCATAGTGGTACCATCCTACCAGCTGGTTCTAACTAGAAGAAAACTTGGAGGAGGGCCATGGGAATTTCAGGTTTATTGGTTTTTATCGAATGTTTTGAACAAAATGTTTAAGTAGATTTTGAATTTGGACATAATAATTGACAATTTTGCTGAAATTTAAGGGAAAAGGGACTAGTGCGGATTGAGAAGCCATCACATTGCCAGGTTGGTTAATTATTAGCGTCGTTGTTAGGGTGAATGGAAAAACCACGAAATTTGAGGTTTGGGCACGGGAAAAAACATATTATGAGGCAACTTTTGAATGTTTTTGAGAAACTCAAATTTGAAACAGTAAATTCAAGAAAAATGTAATCAAAATTTATGGAAATTCGTTGAGAAAATGTTATACTACCGGGAGTTAGGTCCAGCAGTCCATCGAAAATGTAAACCCTAAATGCACTACCTGAATTAGCTGTTGGTTGAGCTCTTAGAGCAAGTTTAATAGTATAGCCAATTACTAGCTTCAATTCATTTATAGCCAATCTAATAGCTCATTCATACAATAGTTATATACTACACCATTAGTATATGGTCTCACATCTCATACACACACAGTGCATTAGAGTCTGCGCTACAAATTTGTATCCCGCTTTCCTTCTTTCTCTTCTCTTCTCTTATCTACATGTGCTTACAACTTACTTGAGTTGTACTTGAAGTGTCCCACTTATTAATAGGATTCTTTGTGACTTACCAAGTTATCATTTAAACTTGTATTTCTGATCCCATGCGTCGGAATCGCAAACCTAATCAGTAAATCTCAATCCATTTAGAGCAAGTTTAATAGTACAGTCAACTATTGGCTCCAAATCATCTATAGCTAATTTATACAATAGTTACCTATTGTCTGGTCCCACCTGTCATGCACACATACATCTTGGAGTCCGTGCTGCAGCCAGCTATAAATCTGTAGCCCACTACTCTTCTCTCTCCTTTTTTATCTTCTTAAAATATGTTTATAGCTGATTTATAGTCTGCTATTGTAACTGCTCTAAGATATACCTTTAATCTCAGTGATAATTCAGTTTTATTTATCATGATTGAATTAAATGTACATCATAACTAAAAACTAATTGACAGTGGACCAACAGTACGCGTGGTTGGAAGAAGCCCTGGACAAATTAACTCGCGAGTAGGTTGGAGCATGATGGTAACTGTCAACTTCGCAATTTGGTCAATAAATAATTTGATCCTGAGACAATTTATGCCCAATTAGAAGAAAAACATGGCCCTCTTCCTTTTATAAAGTGTATCCAGGTTCGCTCACGAAATCGTCATGCGTCTATCTGTTTACGTAGCGTAGAAGCGCATAAACATTTGGATATAATATGACAGTGGATTTGCCCACTCCAGCACGGGAGTAGTCGTCTCAAACTCAAAGAATGGCCATATGCCCATAGCTCAGTCAGGTAGCAGATAAAAAACAGGGGCTGAAACCGTGTGGCAGAGAGAAAAGTTGCCGAGTTGTTGAGCTGAAACTGGTCAACCTTTCTTTGGTCAATGTTGTGGTCAACATGAATGTACAAATGCACAGCTTCGGTAGATTAGTATAGAACACGTCGTGGAGCAGTTGCTAATTGCTACTGCAAGTCTCTGGTTAAATAAATGCAGAGCTCGCCATCAAAACATAAGCTACTACAGTTAGTCAGCTACATTAGCTTCAGAGCAATGTCGCAGCAATACCACTTACCCTCGTTGCTTTTCCTTGAGTTTGGCTGACTTTATTAACCTAATAAAAATTGAAGCTAAGATGGATCTCGATTCTCCGTGTCAACATGCATGTTGCGTTATTCCTCCCGGCTGCATGCCCTGCATTGTATATAATTCACTAGGCTCCGTGTCCACGAGGACCACGACCTTTCCCGGCCTGATGCAATATCATATCAAAAAGCTTCTTCTTAAACAGCAGAATATGTCGAAGTGGCCGTGACGAAAAGCGAGTGCCATACGAGTCACGCAGCAATCAGCATGATTCGATTCGACGCCGCTCCACTACTGTAGCTCTGCTGCTGCTGCTGCTGTTATCCATCGGGAGTTCCCGCAGGTCGTGAACCGGACGGCTAAAAGACCAAGCGAAGCGATGATTTTGTTTGTCCCTCGCGTGATCGGATCGGATCGCATCGCATCGCGTCGACGCGCTTTCGATCGGGCGATGCGAGGCGGGGCGGGGCCTTGGGCTGTACATGTTGTTGGCTTGTCCCCTGGAGAGATTCCACGGCCGGTCGGGCAATCGGCCGCGGCGTCCAGGGTGGTTCGGAGTTCACACGTGTCCGGACAACGGGCGCTGCATGCCGACCACGCCGGGCGCCGCTGCGGACGGGGACGTGGTGGTGGTGGGAGCGTGTTGTGTGGAACGAGTTAAGATTTTTTGTTGCTGCCTTTGGGCGAGGTTCTAGAATCTAGATCCTGGCTGCCTTCTGTGGTGGGGGGTGTGTCCGTGTGGCTGTGTGCGGTTGCATCGGCATCTCGTGACTTGTGGCGAAACAGCGTCCAAGATCTCCTTCCTTCCACGACGCAGGCGCAGCCTCGTCGACCGGCGGAATAGGCGGGTGTTCCGACCTCCGCGCGGCGCTTGGTGACCGCGGGCGGACGAGTGTGCGTTCTGGGTTCTATATGCTTCTCTGCTGCTCTGCAACTTTGATCGGAAAAAAAGGTTAACGCGACGCGCACGAGCACACGGGCAGAGGCTCTCTCTGTCCCTTTTTGTAGTTCTTTTGTGTTAGTCGTGTATCGTCGCCGTCGCAGGGAGACTGGTCGTGCTTGGTGCGCGTCGTTCTGTTCATGTCCAGGGGCGCCCGGAGACGGCGTCACAGATAATACAATGGACCGCCGCGGCGCCGCGGCGGCGGCGCCCTTCGTCTGAACCGTCAAAGTTTGGCTCACACTGTCGTGTAACTCGTCTGTGAGGTACTTGTTGAAAAAACGAACATATCTACACAGCCAGTGGTCTAGACCAGCTACCACTCCATCTATAAAAGAGACACCATCCATCTCATTTCAAATACAATTTTCTCTTAAACTACTCATCCGATCTACGATCCGATTACACCGTTGTGTTCGTAACAATTAAATCTTTACAACAAGATCTCACATGATTATATTTTGATGAAAAATCACAAATTACTTTTATGATATGTCTAAATTACTTTAGATTTCACTAAGTTACTTCTTAGATTATAAAAGTAAATTCAGTAAAGCCTAAAAGTAATTTACATATATTATAGAAGTAACTTAGAACAAAACGAAGGTAATTTTGGCATGTCATTTGAAGTAAATTCATTGTAGAGATAAAAACATTCTATCTAGAAATTAAATTAATCAGCAGAAATTATGAAATTAACTAAAAACAATAATAAAAGTAATCACCTCAGAGTATTATGAATGTATAGGAATTATTTTAATCAAATCTAAAAGTAACATATATATGATAATTTGCTCAATGAATAAAGGCATTAATTAAAGTTATTTTCCTTTTGTTATAAGTTACTTCTATAATATATGTAAATTATTTTTAGACTTTACTGAATTTACTTAAGAAGTAACTTAGTGAGATCTAAAAGTAATTTAGACATATCATAAAAGTAATTTGTGATTTTTCATCAAAATATAATCATGTGAGATCTTGTTGTAAATATTTAATTATTACAAACACAATGGTGTAATCGGGATTGTAAATCGGATGAGTAATTTAAGAAAAAAAATTTATTTCAAGTTTAGATGATTGGAATATTTCCCCTACTTACTTAATGGATTAGTACCATACTAAAGTAAGATTCTTCAAGTTAACATAAATTTGGATAGGAGTCGCTCATTATGACTAAATCAAGAGTGCTCTCGATTTAGATCTTGCGAGAAAAAACAGTAAGGCTGTGTTTAGTTTCACGCTAAAATTAAAATTTTGACTAAAATTGAAAGTTTGAAGGAAAAAAGTTGAAAGTTTATGTATGTAGAAAAATTTTGATGTGATAGAAAAGTTGAAAGTTTATCCAAAAATTTAGGAACTAAACTCGGCCTAACGATAATACAAGAACGAGGGGTCCGTCGCAAATTCCCCCCGAACGCTATAACTAGTTGACTCGATCCATCAGGTACGATCGCTACCAATGGTAGGTTTAGGTTGTGTTTGCAATACTGGGTTTCTAACCCCTCTTGATCGTATTCTGCGTGCACGCTTTTCAAACTGCTAAACGATGTGTTTTTTTAAAAAAATTTCTATACGAAAGTTGTTTAAAAAATTATATTGATCTATTTTTTTTAAAAAACTAATATTTAATTAATAACGCGTTAATAGACCGCTCCGTTTTTCTTGCTTGCTGAACCTTAAGATTACACAGCCTTAGCGATCCATGATACGGTGGCCCGAGCAGAGACCCAAGTCAGGACACGAGTGTGGGCAAAAAGCTTCCAAAGCCCAACAAACAGAGTGGACTATCTACATAATATTTGTCGACAAATGACTATCTACATATTTGTCGACAAGTTTTTGGAGAAATTCTCTAAAAATTTGTCAAATGTAAATGTAGTACAACAGTAGTGTAATTAGTAATTACATTGTAATTTATATGTAACTAGTATTTAATTTTCATGTAATCCTAAAACCGTTAGATTTGCTTAAGATTAGTGCAAGCAAAGAAGAGAAAAATCGAAATGCGCACACAAGCAAGGGATTTGGTCCTGTGACCATAGCTTAGAGAAATAGCATGCTATTGCAAAATTTTTGAAAATTACATACAAGTTATATTATAGTTACATTACATGCAAGTTACGACTACACTACAATTACACTATATTGACAATTTGTCAACAAATATATAGCAAAACTGATCCGTATATAAGAAAAATCCAAGTACTATATTTTTCTTTGCCAAATAAGCCAGCAAACATTGATGTTTCCCCCAAAAGTTTTTGGAGATCTATTTCTGATGATTTTTTTTTTGTGTAATTCCAAATGTGAAGATAGAGCAAATCAATCTGATGGGCCAAATTGGAGACCCATATCCGTGCAAACCGAGGGGAACAATATTTTCAGCCCAATATTGAACACGACCTCTTTCTTCTCCAAACGAACGACCATGCTCCCAAATCTCTTTCTTGTTCGAGGTCGGCGAAGCTCGCGGGCGGCGGCGATCGGCTAGGTCTCAATGAGCGGCGGCGGGTCTCCGGCGGACGGCCGGGGACCGCCGCCGCTTGGCACCTGGCTCCGGCCACCGGCGCAACGGGTATTCTCATCCTCATTCTCTCCGATCCCATTTCCCCCTCCTAAACCCCACCTCCACTGGGTTCAGTCGCTGCTTATAAATACACTCTTCCCCCTCTCCAATCCCACCTCCACTGGGTTTCAATCGCCGGGGTTTATACAAATTCCCCCTCTAATCCCACCTCCGACGGGTTTCAGTCGCTGGGATTTATCCAATTTTCTCCTCTGCTAATCCCTCCCCAACTGGGTTCAAAATCCAGTTCTTTCCCAATGTATGGCATTCCCGGGTGGCATTTCGATTCCCGATATCCAAACGGGAATCGACTCGCCGTTGCTGAGCTCGGTTCAGCGAACCGCCTTCTCCACCGCGCGCGCATGGCGCTATATAAACCCTCCTCCTCCTCCTCCTCCCAAGAATTAGGAGAGGGACACCAAGTAGCGAAATCCACAGCCTTTTTGATCGAATTGCCATCCGCGGCGGAATCCATTTCGGTAGCAAGCAAGCAAGCAAGCCGGTGCGAGAGGCGTCGCGGCGTTAGCGTCAGCGCCGCTTCGTCGTCTTCGTCTCCCTTCTCCCCCCCTGCCCCCCCTTCGCTGCTCGGTGTCGCAGGGTGGTGCGCTTCCTGGACGACAATGTATGTACTAGTAAATTGGGGAGCTAGCGCGGCGTTGCATTTGCTCTTTTCTGTCGTTTGCTTGATCCTTGTGCGTTCTTGAGGTGGTTTGTGGAGCATCTGGTACAATCAAGAGCGGTTTTGGTAGAATTCCGGGGACGGGTGGGTTCTTGGCTAGAACGATCCTTCGCTTCTTGTCTTTTCTTTACGCGGGTGAATTCATGTAGCGGTTCGTGGATTATCTGGTACAATCTTGGTGGTTCTAGTTGAACTCTGGATACTGATTCTTGGCCGGGACGATGCCTTTTACTCTTGTGATTCTTTGCGGGTTCAGCTGTTCTAGGGGTTCGTGGATTATCAGGTACAATCTTGGCGGTTTTAGTTGCACTCTGGATACTGATTCTTGGCCAGAACGATGCTTTTGTACTCTTGTGATTCTTTGCGGGGTGAGCTCTTCTAGGGGTTCGTGGAGTATCTAGTACAATCTGAGTGGTATTGGTTTAATTCCGAGATTATGTTCTTGGCTGGAATGGTTCTCGTTTGTAGATATACAACTTCTCTTTTCTTCTTTTGGTGTGTTCTTGTGGAGGCAGGTCTATGGCATTACAGGAGGAGTAGGGTTCGGCTAGTTTTGGTTGGATTCTGAGAAGGGTTATTGGAAAGAACAGTTCTTGCTGATTGGGTTCGTTCTCTTACTATGGAGATTTTGGCTGGGTTGGTGGGTATAGAGTTTCTGTTTTGCATCCAACAGATAACTTTGCACTTTGTTCTTCAGATTTGGAACCAGGAAAACATAATTTTGGGTCAATGTGGAAAAACACGAGTTGGTGCAAATGTTTCCTCTTTTGTGGGTGCAAACAGAGATAGATGCAAGGTTTCCGGTTTTGCTTGCACTAATTTTCTCTACTGCCAAATTTTGGTTTAATTGTTATCCTTGTAATCTTTTTTTTTTTGAAGGAAGGCAAAAGCTTTGCCCTCTATATATTAATAGAGCAGGAGAAAATTATAGCGAGATATATACAGGGTTAGATGAAAAAAGCGAAACAAATAACCCGCAAAAGGAGAGGCAAAAAAGTAGGGATTAAGTGATATCTCCCAAAATTCCGAACTCCTGCAGGATTGAAGCCCCTGTTTTGACCCATGCTCTCCCTTCCTCCTTGATCTTTGCTAGAATTGAGGATGGCGTAGATGCATTGTTGCGGAAGATTCTTGCGTTTCTTTCGCACCAGATTTCCCACGAGATTAAAATCACCAGGGTCCTAAGAGGCTTGCGTGGGGTGTTTGGAGATTCCGTTATGAGTGTCCACCATTGCTCGACTGAGTGACAATTTTCCCAATTGTAATCTTTTAGAAATAACTGCCGATTTTTCTAATCAGAAACATTGGTTTGCAGTGGGTTTTTATATTTTGTCCCTTGTGTTGCAGGAACGGGGAGCATATGCTCCAATGTCAACTGGTTTTGCGGCACAAAATCGAGAAGTTGGAGCCATCATGTGCAAATGCTATTGTTCAGTACGCCAACATAGCAAAGCCAAGTTGGATCAGTTGGTATGCATTTTCAGCTCCGGATGAGGCAATACAAGCCCTGATTAATGAGGCGAAGTCGTACTACATGAGGTTCCCCCCAATACAACACCTCCAGCAGTTACCCTTACTGCAGTCACCTTCAACGCGGTATGATTATGAATCCCCATCGCTCTATTTGGAGCCTCAGTTTCAGGTAAGTGGTGGTTATCATGGAGTTAAGTTTCCATGCCTCACCGTTGGTCAAAGTGGAGCTTTTGACATCCCATTTTCTGCACATTTGCAGTCTTTGAACATTCCAGGTAATGGCATGCCAAGGGATTATCTAAATGCACAAGTTAATGTTCTCGGGTCTGGTGTCCATGAGATGCACAATCAAAGGCAATCTCATCCTCGTGGCCGACAGAGGGATTTCTTTGGTGAAGGTCCCGATTTTACGATTTATATTACCATCAACTGTGATGGCGGCAGATTAACTAAGAAAAATATTCGGGACTACTTCAAGTATTTTCTCCTAACCTTTGTATTATGTTTACTAGTTTGGAGAACAATACTAGGTGTAATATGATTTAAAGTTTCAAATTATACCACTACATTCAATTCAATAATTTTACGATGGTATTTCTTCCAGGAAGTTCGGGCCTGTGATCAATGTCTACCTTAGCTGTAAGCCAGGGAATGAGAAGTACACTTTTGGTTTTGTGACATTTGAAAATGCTGATACGGTGAGCCTTCTCTTATCAAAGAGCACACCTCATTCCATGTTTGGAGTAAAAGTTAGAGTCAAGCGTTACCTGGAATGGACCAAACAAGAGCAAAGGTCTGTTATCTAACTTCGTTGTTTCTTTTGTTGATTGCTTCTCGCAGTTTTTTTAATTAACCTACAATGTAAACCTACTGTTGTTTTCGTCCAAACGATATCTGAGTTATGGTTTACAAACTATACTGTTGAGCGCCTGTTAGGAGGAGTACATGTTAACAGTTCCCAAATCGATCCCTATGTCCTGGCAAGCAGCTTGGTGTGCCTCTTTTTCAGTGGGGTTATGTAACTTACGTCACAGTATCCTGCTGCTAATTCATCTATTTGGCCGGTAAAAGATCAATCCCTCTCATCCAAGGACTTGCACAAAATCTTCCATAAGTGCTTTCCTGAGGATTCTAAAAGTAGTTATTAGTTGAAGATTCTCTCTGGAGGTCAATTTGAGAGTTCCTGAAATATGGTTGTTAATAAAAGTATGATCTATTATCGGGGCCTCCTTTTGCATGGCAGTGGTTGGTGGGGACTAATTTGATTTTAATATTCATTCAGTCTATAGGACAGAGTTCATGCTTTTATGTTATCATGCACTCATGCGTGTGCAGGTGTGCTTCATAAATCATATTGACAGTTTATTCATTTGGTTACTTATTTTAAATGTGTAGTCAAACCGTCCATTCTGTTCCACATGTACCGTCTTTGTGAAAAAACAATAACTAGCTTTTCTGGCTGTACTTAAGTTGCACATTGAATTTTTCAGTAATTATATAATTACGTACATCTTAAACAAGTACCTGCAAGGTATCCGTTTAATTTTTGGGCACATGGAAATAGTTTGTTTTCACTGTACATTTAAGTTCCACGAGACATTTATTTACTGATTTAATGGTTGGAAATTAGTTTGCTTTTGTTGAACTAATATTTTTAGCTTGTTCAATCGTTTTTGCTCTCTTATTTGCGCATTCAAACCTAACATGCTTACTGATACAGGAAGCTTCCTCAAGAAAACGACCATTTTGACAATGTTGCACACAGGACATCATGTGCCAATGCCTTCGATGGCATGCCAAGGGATTACCTAAATGCACAAGTTCTCGGGTCTGGTGTCCCTGAGATGCACAATCAGAGGCAATCTCATCCTCGTGGCTCACAGAGGGATTTCTTTGGTCACAATCAGAGGCAATCCCATCCTCATGGCTCACAGAGGGATTTCTTCGGTCAAACTACCGAGTTTACGATTTATATTACCATCGCTAAGAACATATTGACTTGGAAAAATATTCGGGACTACTTCAAGTATTTTCTTCTAAACTTAGTACTATGTTTACTTTGTTTTGAGGACAAGACTAGGTGCAATATGATTTGAAGTTTCAAATTATACCACTATGTTCAATTCAATAATATTATGATGGTATTTCTTCTAGGAAGTTCGGACCTGTGATCAATGTCTACATCCCCTTTAAGCCAGACAATGAGAAGCACACTTTCGGTTTTGTGACATTCGAAAATGATGACACGGTGGGGCTTCTCTTATCAAAGAGCACATCGCATTCCATCAGTGGAGTAGAAGTTAGAGTCAAGCCTTACCTGGATAGGACCAAACAAGAGCAAAGGTACTTTATCTAACTTCACTGTTTCTTTTGTTGATTGCTTCTCACATTGTCTTTAATTAACCTGCATTTTAAACCTGCTGTTGTTTTTGTTCAAACAATATCTGATTCATGATTTACAAACTATACTGTTAAGCACCTGTTTGGATAAAGGGGTTAGACTCAAATCTATAGTAAGTACATGTTAACCATTCCCAAATCAATCTTTCTCTGTCCTGGCAAGCATCTGGGTGCACCTCTTTTTCAGAGGGGTTATGTCACGGTATTCTGCTAATTGCAGGATTAGAGTTTGATGTGTTCTTGTTTGTTCTGAGGTCCAAATGGCAGTCTTGCCACAGTGTCCTCTCCCTTTTCTGATCTTCATATATATAGCTTGCAAAAGATCAAATCTCTCTTCTCTAAGGACTTGCACGAAATCTTCCATAAGTGCTTTCTTGAGGATTTTAAAACTAGTTATTAGCTGAAGATTAATTCTGGGAGTCATTTTGAGAGTTCTTGAAATGTGGTTGTTAGTTGAAATATGATCTTGACCAGGGACTTCTTTTTCATGGCAGTGGTTAGTGGGGATTAATTTGATTTTAGAAATAATTATCGGTCTATGGGACATCAGTTTCACGCTTTTTTGTTATCATGCACTCATGCGTGCTTCATAAATCATACTGACATATTACTCATTTGGTTAATTATTTTAAGTGTATGGTCAATTTGTCCATTCTGTTCCACATGTACCGTCTTTGTGAAAAAATAATAACTAGCTTTTCTGTCTGTACTTAAGTTGCAGATTGATTTTTTCAGTAATTATAATTTATATGTACATCTTAAACAAGTCCCTGCAAGGTAGCCGTTTAATACATGGAAATAGTTTGTTTTTGCTGCACATTTAAGTTCCACGAGACAATTATTTACTGATTTAATGGTTGGAAATTAGTTTGCTTTTGTTGAACTAATATTTTAATCTTATACATTGTGCAATTGTTTATTCTCTCTGTATTTACATGTTCAAACATAATAACATGTTTACCGATACAGGCAGCTTCCTCAGAGAAACAACCGTTTTGACAATGTTGCACACAGGACATCATGTGCCAATGCCATTGAGGGTCACTCTGGTGAGTAAATCTGTAAATGCCCTTCCTTGGCTTTGTGCTGTGCCACTTCTGATTTAGTTCTAGACTTATGGTTGTGATTCTATATTTTGACTTATTAAGCCATTTCTTTTGTCATTTCTGATAGGACAAAAAATGCCGAATTTCATTGAACTTTCCCAGGAGACACTGACACATCGATTTGGATATTTTGATTCACCTCTAACACATAACCTCTCTGAGAAGAAAACAGAATCTCCAGAAGGTATTCATGTGGAATTTCCCTACTCCTTATTCATCCTTGTTTTTCATTGAACTGTTATAGTTTTTATATTAGTAAGTCTTACTTGATTCTGTGATGTTTTAGATGATCATGCGACAAAAGAGTCTAATGTGGATGAATCTTCAGAATTCCCAGCTATGTGAGTAATGAGTACTCCTGTTTCTATTTGCAGATTAAACAGTCTTATTTCAACCTGTACGATGCATTATTGCTTCTGAGAACATTATTCTTTAAGCAACACGTAAACAAATTAATGAAACTAAGAGTTAATACTTTTCATAATTTATTCATGAGAAAGATCAAGATATGTTGGAAAATTGGAGCACTTCTGATGCTGCTGCACAGTTGTACATCTGTAACGTAGAAGTGGCATTTTTCATTCTTTATGCAGCATAGAAACTTTTTTAGTCAATGCAAATGAACACTCCCATCTTATTGTTCTCGCGAGAGGTCAAAATATGTTGGCAACGCACTTCAGATGCTTTGTGCTTTTGAATGTACAATAGCAACAGCCAATGTATTTCATATCTTACTCTTATATACTGTATTGTGTTTCGCCCCCAACTAATTAATCTGATTGTAACATCTGACATATGCCAACTGCTTTGCAGGGAGCCCTGTCTTCCAGATGACCTATTTAGTGAGGAACAGTGAAGGTGAAGCAGCACTTGTATGACTTTGCTAGTTCCAAGCAACCTAAGCCAGTCAAACAAAAGGGAAAGTTTGTGTACAGTGGCCCGGAGGAATGTTCCTTAGTTGATTGATTTTGGCGTCACACTGAAGTCGTTAGGATATACTACTACACGTAAACATGGTTAAGTAGCAGTTGATGTTAATGCTGAAACAGCTTAGTGCACTTAAGAGTGTAGCCATACAATACATGTTAATCTTTCTGTGACAAGAATGAAACTGTGTTAATCTTGTCACAGTTTCATTCTTGAGTGTACATTCTTTGGGGGGCTGATTACCTATTTTTTGACAAGGTGGTTGAATGCCTATCGAGTGTAGATTTGCTCAGATATGTGGGTTAAACCGGTTGCATCTTATTAGCATTGTATATAATTGTTCTGATAATTGGAGAAGTGTTTAGACATATCTATCCTTATATTAATGAAATGGCAGGCTGCCCGTTCCCTCGAAAAAAAGAAGTGTTTAGACCAGTTCCTTCACAAAAAGAATGTATTTTGTGTTTCAGTGAAGCATCTAAATTTACAGGAGTATTTTATAGGAGGGGAGTGACTGAATTTGCACGGTGGAGTTTTGTTCTTGAAATGCTAGAATGAGTCCAGATGCAGCATGCCATACCTGATGATGTCGTTCTGAAATGTATGCTGGAAGATAAACGAGAGGGAACATATCCTGATTCTTTTTTTCATTTGAGGGGAAAATGTCATTGTTGGGAAGAGTAACGTTATACTCCATTGCAGAAGATCTACGGTAGAAAATATATACTAAATCAACTTTAAAATTTAGTCGTAAAATTTAAAATTTAAATTTTAGCTATAGGGCAAAAGATAGAAAAAGCAACGATAACTGGTTATAGCTGCATCTATCGACCCTGGATTTTTTCTTCTTCTCGATTCGCATCAAAATATAGGCATTTTATAAAGTTTTAGTAGAAATTAAGGATAACTTGTGATTGATAGGAAATATCTATATAAATATTTATATTGTATAAATTTTGAGTAATTTGGAATGGGACGAGTATATTACGTCAACATATGGTACTGAATCTTCAGAGTCGTGCGGTCGACTACTCGACTCCATCTCCGCACACCGCAGGGCGCAACCTATTGGCCTTCCTGTCTCCGGACTCCGGTAATGTACTTGCATGTTGCATCTTCTCTCAGCCTTCCTAACCCACGGACTGAAACAACTGTGACACATTATGCAAACATTTGCAAATACTAAGATTAAGTTTAAGACATTTTTACGTTCTTTAGTAAAATTAAGATTAAGAGAAAAAATATCTTTCAATTATCTCAGCAATTAATTTTTTGAATTGCTTAGATTTTCCTATAAAGAACCTGATTAGCTGAAAATGTTATTCCCACATATTGAAATCAATGCTCTAGGGTTGGTGATATGGGCCCGGGGTATCATGTTTAGAGGGAGGAGGCCGCCCCCGAACCAACGTGGCGCCCCCCCTGAGGGGGCCCGGGCCTGGGCTGGAGCGACGGCTGCCCCCTCCCAGCTTAGGGTACCGAGTTTGAAAGGAGGAGACTACCCCCACCCACATGACACTTCCCCGAAGAGGGTCAGGCCCGGGGTGGAGTGGCGGCTGCCCCCTCCTCGCTTGGGGGTCGGGCCACCTCGACCCCCTCCGCGTGGCGCCACGTGTGCCGTGCCAGACGGGCGTTCCTAGCGCCCACCTAACCGCGTTTAAGGCGGTCTGAGCGAGCGCTCCACGTGCAACATTTATTGTGGCGTGGTGCATCAGACCGGTCCGTGACCGATCTGTGACCGATGATTGACGTGGCTGGGGTAGTGTGCCTGCGCTCTGGTTGCATGTCAGGCGGCCGCCTGACACCCTCCCGTCATGTCGCAATTGTGAGGGCAGCTCAGCCTCTCACGTCTGCCGGAGACGGTTTGCCTAACCCGGTTAGGGCAGGATTCCCACTTCCCGGTGCAAATGAGGACCCAAAAGTCCTCACTCTTTAAATGCTGAATGACATGCGTGTTGACACTGTCAGCCGGATGGATTTGATAGGCCCTACGTCGCAGCAAGGTGTGCAACAGACTTCCAAGACAATCAGCAAGACATACATTTAATGTGATTATCCTCCCTGAATAGGCTCGGCCGGCCCATGTGGTAACCCCTTGAGATATAAAAGGAGGTCCAGGCCTACTTAGGGAGGGGGGATCAACTCTTTGTCTAACTGGCGCTTGGGGGCTCACGCGCTTAAGCATATGTATTCCACACATAGTCAGCTAAGCACATGAGTAGGGTGTTACGCTTCTCAGCGGCCCGAACCTGTATAAATCCCTTTTGTCTCTGTCTTCGAGGGCCCCGCCCCCCTCTCTTTCTCTCATCCACCACAGGAACCTCGAATCTCACTCGCTGCCCCCGGTCGAACTAACAGGGGGGGGGGGCTCACCTGCTGTCCTCGGCCGAACTAACAAATGGGGGGCCTCGCGGTCCCCGATAGAGGAGCTCACACTCCGACATCTAGGATTTAAAATTTGTCTCAAAACACAACTACTTGTGTTATTTAAATTTTTCAAAAAATACAGCTACTTCTCTACCTATCTCCTCATCTCAACCAAGCATAATCTTTCTCATATATTTTCTCATCTGAACCCATCACAGTCATTTTCCACACACCCAGCCTTAATCTCTTATTAAAAAGGGCACAAGTACATTTTTAAATAGAGGGAGTATAAATTAGTGTCCTAAAAATAGAAAGTTTTAGCAATTCAAATCTAGTCTCTACTACTCCCTCCGTCCCATAAAAAACGAATCTAGCACCAGATGTGATATATTCTAGTACTACGAATTTAGATTCGTAATGCTAAGATGTGTCATATCCGGTACTAGCCATAGCCATCTTTCTGGTTCCCACCTTATCCCACATATAAAAATATTCTGAAAAACCATTAAAAAAAAAGAGAGAAACCGCTCAAAAATCCGCGATCTAAAATAGCATATGAAAAAAGGTTAAATGAGAGAAAAATACCGGATAGGAGAAAATGTTGAACCGCTTTAATAAAAAAAAATCAAGAGAGAAAATTGAACCACCTTCACCTCTGATCCAAATAGGAGAGAAAATATGGAAGAAGAGAATAAGGCCGTGTTTAGTTCCACAGTTTTTCTTCAAACTTTCAACTTTTCCATCACATCAAAACTTTCCTACACACATAAACTTTCAACTTTTCCGTCACATCGTTCCAATATCAACCAAACTTCTAACACACCGTGTGAACTAAACACAGCCTAAGTTAAACCATTTACGGATACCGTCTCTTTGCCAGTGGCATGCCACTAACGGAAAAAAAAAAAGAAAAAAAAATTACAAAAGCCACCTCATTTAGAGATACTAAATTTTGAAATGAAAGAAATATTGAAAGGATATATCATCTAGAATATTACATGGGATTAATTAAAATTCGAAATATAAAATAAAATAAATTCAGAAATAAAAATAAGATAAAATTGAGTGTTTAAGTAGGAATGTAATTTAGAAAAAACTAAAATTTAGAATGGAAATAAGGAATATTAAAAAATAGTCCGCGTAGAACGCAACACGATATTAATTAAAGTTATAAATAAAAATAAATTCTAAAAATAGATAAAAATGAGTTATCAAGTAGAAATACAATATAGAAATAATAAAAAAGGAATATAAAAAACAATACATCTAGAACACAACAGTGGCAAATGCCAAAAAAGAATGGGGTAGCGGACAAGCTATACATGGTTAGTGTCGTGGCGGTTGATGAAAAATCTAAAAACTATAAATAAAATCCTTCAATGATGAGCATGTTTGATTTTTAGAATCCAATGACGATTAAGAGAAAGGCAACGGACAGGCCGTGAAGCAGTAAGGTTATGGCGATTGACGGGACTTATAAAAAGTAAAAAAAAAAACTAGGTTCAATTTTTAAATTCCAATAACAATAAAGAGTAAGAGCGGGCTGGCTATAAAAAAGTACAGTAACAACATTTGACAAGACTTCTAAAAACAATAAAAAGGAAAATTAACGAGACAATGAACTCTAAAAATTATAAAATTATAAGATATGATTTTTAAATGTCTCAAGGATGAAATAAGTCGTGACATGTCGGACAAGTAAATAAAGAGGCAGAATAGAAGTAACAGGTGATGGCTGGTGTAACTTTGAAGAGCTATAAAACTGAAAACCCAATATTTAATTTCTTTTAATATGCTAAGACAACGAGATGACTATTTAACAAATTTTGAGAAAATCACGTGAAAAAAGCTTAAATAATTGTGTACGGGAGCTATGGCCACGCAAATACACGGCCCACCCAGGTAGTTTTTATAATTTCAAAAAAGAGAAAAACGGGACACGTTTGTGTTCGCACTTGGCACACGAAGAACAACCGCAGGTCGGCGCAGGGCCTCCTCTCTCGTCGTCAGTCGGTTCCGCAAACCGCTCTCCCTTCCGGCGAAAATGGCACTATAAACCCTCAGTCCCAAGATTTAGGGAACACCAACTGGCGAAAGCTACAATCTTTCCAACCTCTGGACCGATTCCCATCTGCTAAATCCCACCTACGCGGCAAGCCCCGCGGCCTGCACACGCGGCGACGTACGGCATTCGCGCAGCGCAATCGCGCCCGCTTGGGGGTTTCACATGGTGGCGTTCTTTCTTCCTGGACGAAGAAGGGATCCGCGCATTAGGAGAACTGCGAGACAAGGTGGGTTCTTGGGAGGGTTTGTGGGGGGTATCTGGTGCAATCTGAGTGGTTTTGGTTGAATTCTGGGGGACAGGTTCTTGGCCAGAAGCCCAGAACGATTCTTGGTTACATATATGTTAAATTTATTGAAATTTCGCCTTTTCTTTTTGGCGTGTTCATGCGAAGGATCGTGGTCTTCGGTCGGTTTTGGTTATATTATAGGGATGGGTTTTTTGTACAGCATTTGTTGATCATGGGTTCTTCTCGTATTCTGAAGAGGTTTGGTGGTTTAGTGAAGGTAGAGTTGTAATTTGTTATCCAGAATTGTTTCTGCATTTTTGTCGTTTGGTTTTTGGAAGCAGCAACTGGGAGAACACGAACTCGGTGTTGTTTGTGGTGGAAACAGTGGAATGTGCAATTTTTCGTTTTTGCTTGGACTAAAGTTCTATATTGTCACAGTATTTGCATCTTAACCTTTTAATTCATCATAAAACAATCTCACTCTTGTTTTGCATTGCAGTGAAATTATCAGAAAACAATCTCCTACTTTTTCTAGGTGGAACTTTTTTTTATAGAATGAGAATCCCATCATTTCGTTTCTGTTGCAGGAATCAAGAAATGGCTATGAACAAATGTTCAGTGCTGCTGAATAGAGCTCGGGAATTCGAGCCATCGCGTGCAAACGGTGGTTACATCCTCTCAACAAGTTCATACCCGCAGATCAGACAGTATGCAGCTAGTCCTGACGAGCATCTACGTTCCTTACCCTCACTGCTGCCTCCTCCACCGGGGCAAGAACTCCCACTGGCTTACTTGAGGGCTCAGTGTCAATCAAGCGGCAATCGTCGTGGAATCCAAGCTCAACGTCGCCCACTAATTGATCAAACTGGAGCATTGCAGAGCTCATTTCCTGAATCCATCTGCTTAAAGGAAGAGTTGCAGTCTTTGAGCATGCCAAGGAATTCTCCAAATGCTGGTCGAAATCTCGTCGGATATCCTCATAGTAGCTCGAAGTCGAGTTCCAAGCCTTGCCATTTCCATTTCTTCAGGGGTTACTGCAAGAAAGGTGTCAACTGTCAGTTCTTCCATGGGTCCGTCCCTGAGCTGCATAATCCCAGGCAAGTTCACCCCTTTGCGTCGCTGAGCAAGCTGGATATGGAGATCAGAGAACTCCTGATCGGAATACCACCACCAGTCGCAGTCGATCGTTTGCCGTCGATGTACTTTGAGAAGTATGGTAAGCCCCTGCGGCCTGATGGATGGCTCACTGAGAGCCAGCAGCATGGAAGGACTGGTTGCAGTCTTACAGGTCTGCTCATGGGGCTTAACACCATCAGAGTGGTCGAGAGGTTTCTCCTATGAATTTCTGCTGTGTTTGTTTTAGATGTTAGCTAATCAATTCTTTTTCTTTTTTCTTCACATCCTGATCATGGATCTTGCCGTTTCAACTTCAGAGAACATGGACAGTATCATGTAGTCCTGGTGGAAGATGCTCGGAAGAAGTACATGGACTGCTTGGGCTTGGCTCACAGTTGCAACTTGATGGATACTGGCACTGGGTCTAACCAGATTTATATGACCTTCCCTGTTCACAGCAAATTCACTGATGATGATGTCGAGAATTACTTCAAGTATTGCCTTAACTTTATTGTTACTAGGTGTGAATTGTCAATTTGTCATGTTATTATGTTACTGTGATGACAATATTGTCTTGATAATCTACCAGGCAATTTGGGCCTGTCTCCGGTGTGCGAATTCCCTATCAGGAGAAGCGGATGTTTGGTTTTGTGAGCTTCCTATACACTGAGACAGTGAGGCTTATCTTATCAAAGGGGACAGCTCACTTCATCTGTGGATCGCGAGTTCTTGTCAAGCGCTACATGGAAAAGCCTGAACTAAGGTAACACTCTACTGTTCTTATCTTATGTCGCTTGCTGTTTCTGACATTTTTACTACCACGCATTGGAAACCACTATCGATTTCATTCAAATGATTCCTTGCTTTCATGCGTGGTAGACCAAGACGTTAAAGATGAAAAATGATATTTGCTTCCCCTTTATGGTTTACCCAATTTAAGCCTATAGTTTTTACTATTAAGGATCTGATTATGTAATGCGGGTTTACAACATACATAACAATACCCCTCATCCATACACACATGAAAATTCCATAAATGCAGTAATAGTTATTTTATTTGAAGAATGACATGGCTGAAGAGTGTTTCTGGAAGTCAAGTTGAGAGTTTTTTTTTTTTTTTGAACGACTCGCACGAGACGGTGCGAAGTTCTATTGATAGAGCAGGAAAAAAATACAAGATTACAACCATGGAGAGTCGTAACCAGGAAAAGAAAAAAAAACCACCACCCACACGACGACATCGCCAACACACACGCCCAGGAGAAGACTAGTACCGGATCGGCCGCCGCTAAGCGTGGCCGACCGCCACTAGACCAACAAAGGCACGGCTGGACGGCACACGATGCTCACCACCGCACAAGCTTTGCCGACATGTGGGACCCGTGCACCGGGCGTCCCGCGCGGCCAGCTTCGTCGTCCGAAGACCGCGCCACACCACCGCAGCTCCTCCTCTACCTAGTCGCCTCCTTCCAGCCGCGGCGCGCTGCGCCACAGCCGGCCTCCTCCACCGGACACGCCTCTCGCGCCAATCGGCCTCCCTCCATCGGCCGCGCCTCTCGCGCCAAGCCGGCCTCCATCTCCGCCGCCGCGCCTCTCGCGCCGAGCCGGCCTCCGCTGCCATCGGCTGCGCTTCTCTGCGCCAAGCCGGTCTCCGACCCCTCCACCGAACGATGCCGCGCCGGCCAGCTGCAGCCGTCTCCCACGCCTCGGCTAGTCAACCAAGGCCGCCATGCCTCCGGTGACCGCAAACACGGTCACCACCACCACAGCCTTGGCTCCCGAAACACCCAGCCACCTCCCCCGACTCCTTCCCCGCCGCCGACGTCGCCACCGCCTCCAGAGTCACAGCCGCCGTCGCCGCTGCCACCGACGCCAACCACCGCCTCTGCAAATTGCTGTTGCGCCGTCGCCCTCCACCACCGAACAGCTAGCAGCCCGACGCCATGTCTTCCGCCGCCGTTGCCAGATGACACGGCAGCCACCACAGCCGCCACCCCCGTCGCCAACTGCCGCTGGCCCAGTGCCGCCGCCACCGCCGTCACCCACACCGTCGCCGTCGTCGCCAACTGCCGCCGGCGCTCCAGATCCGGCCGAGACCGCCGTCACCAACTGCCACCACCGCTGTCGCCGACTGCTCCCATCCTCCAGATCCGGCCGAGAGGCGCGGATCTGGGGGCACCGCTGCCGTCACCGCAAGCATCGAGCCGCCGGCCCACAACAGCCGCGCCTCCGAGCCTGCCGCGGCGCCCGCGCCTGCTCCGCCGTCGCGCCTGACGCCGCCGCCCGACCGCCCGTGCCTGCGCCGCCGTTGCGCCTGCCACCACCTGTCGCGGCCGCCAGCGCCCACGCCTCGCCGACGCCGTCCCGCGCCTCCGCGACCGGATCCAGCTGCGAGCGCGCCAGATCGGTGGTGGCGACGCCGGATCCGCCGCCATGAGCCTTGACGCCGGCGCCGCTCCGGTCGGCCACCGCCTTTGCGTCCACCGCGCCAGGAGCTCGGGAGATGGCCGCCGCGAGCCGCCGCCGCCGTCCCGCGCGAGCCGCCGGCTTTGCCGGCCGCTCGCTCAGGCGGCGGCAAGGCAGAGGAAGGGGCGGGGAAGGGCGGCGGCGGCGGCTAGGGTTCCGCCGCCCGAGTCGCCCGACGCGGGAGCGACGCGGGGGCCCCTTCTAGTTTTAATCAGTGGGGCTAATTTGATCTCACAATCGGGACAGATCTAGAATATCATTTTTGCAGAGATTGGTTCCATGCTTATACTTCATATTTACAGCACTACATCAGATTAGGGGTTCAATTTGCATTTTTATCACTGTTCTGCACATACCATAGTTTGTAAAATCATTAGCCTATCTTGCTCAGTTATAATTGTTGACTGAATTTTGTCTATCTGTGAAGACTTTATTGGTGTAGTTTCTTTATAACTATTCTTTTTAGAGAAATGGTGAACTAATATTTCATATTTGCTGGTTATACCTTGTGTAATTTTCTTTTGCTCTTTATATCTTCAACTTGAGGAATAACCAACATTCTATTCCCATTTACTGATACAGAAAAATTTATCGGAAAAATAAGCAATTTGACTATCGTGAACACAGGACATCAGGTTTCAGTGTCACTAATGAGCATTATATAGGTTAGCAAATTCTTACACTTAGATTTGTACTGCGTCACTTCTGAGGGAATGATTACGATTCAGTCGTTTTCCTTGTCATGTCTGATTTTGTCTCATGTAAATCTTCCAGGTAACAACATGAAAAAAAATTCACACAGGTCGGATGATTTGGATGAAGCTTCAGCATATGAAGATAGGTAACTGTTACTACTTATGTTATTTCAGTTCTCTTTAATTCTTTTTTGTTTTCCAAGATAATTAATCTGGCATTTCTAGTTGTAACATCCAAGTCGTCTGAACTGTTTTGCAGTGATGAGATCATTCTTCCAGATAGCCTTGGTCTCTACTGAGCGCTATTATTTCTTCACCAATACTACAAACACACTGACAAGAGATTATACATTGGTACACAAATTATTATTATTATTAATTATTATTTACTTGCCATAGATTATAAATAGGTACACAGACGCAGTGAGGTCAAGTAGGTTTCCACAGATTATTATTAATAGTAGTAGTAGGATGGTTTTTGGGTTATACTTATAATACAGAACTTAGGATTCACAAGTAAGCATGGTCAAGTAGGTCGTTATAGAAAGGGTTATTTTGCAGTTAGCAGTAAAGCAGAAACAGCTTGATGTACATAAGCATAGCCATGAGATCCAGTCTATTTTTTTGTCGTGTTGCTTACTACCTAGACATGTAATACGTGCTTTTTCCTGATAAGTTGACAACATTTGAGGCTTTCTTTGCTTGTGATGCGTCGATTTTTCCCTTTTTTGGGATTTCTCCCCGGAATAGCACCAGACCACCAGTTCCAGTTGCTCAAAATGCAAACAATTGGCCACTACGTTTTCGAAAAATCATATATCTTTATCAGTTTTTAGATAGCTTTTCCCAACGTTCGTTCCTTTTCCAGAATCAGAAGTTATTTGCTAAATTCTACCTTTCAATCACCAGTGACTTATCTAGATCAGTTATATCGTAAATTCTGTGTTGCAGCATAACGTTATAGATGAAAAATATGATTTCTTCTATATGACTAGTAAACCAAACACAACACAGATAGAAGCCACAGCAACAGGAATAATTTTCCACCATAACAAACCAGAAAAGCGCACAAAGTACAGATCGAACTGGTGATAGAATTTCCATAATTTATAACCGTGGAAAATAAAATATCGTGCTTAACGACGCTACAGACTTACGGCAACGCAGGATGCTGCCTAATTCATCCCTAATAGATGGTTAGTTTGTTGTGCTAGACATATTTAACATTAGCTAATGGTCAAGGTGATATAACCGTGGCAGTAGACAACAAAATGCCACATCAACCATTCTGGTGCATCCCTTTTCATCCTTAGATGAACTCCTGGAACATCCATTTGTTTTTCGACTGGAGGAATCAGATGAAGAATTTACACCTTGTTGTAATAGGAGGCAAAAAAAAAAGGAAGTCTAAACTGTAGTTAGTGATGTATCTGTGATATTGATATATGTGTGCCGAATGCTGATGATTGAATACCAGCACAGCAACCTAGGCCTTTTCCTGCAAACAGTAAATCAATCAGCATTGCTATGAAAAGCAACTTCTGTAAAATAAACTCAAAATATTTGAGGTACTGCGTGAAATGATCATCTCACAGCGTGGCATAGGTTCAAAAACAACCTACTTCTCAATCATGAAGTATCTACCGCCTCGATGTTAATGTTTTCCTTCCAGTCTTCTCTGAAAAACCTTTGAGCAGCATGCTCTGACGAAATGTATGATACTTTTCTAAGCTAGTCCCAGCCCACCTCTTGCAAAATCGCTCATCTGTAGGCACAAAGGAGCTAAGAGGGAATGGACCCTTAGGAGCTTTCTTCAATGAAACAAGAAAACGGTGACGGGGACGGATTCTCTGGTCAAGGGACAAGCTCAAGTACATAGGATACTTTGTCAAGGATTGAACATCGTTTTTAAGGTCATTGACCAAGTAAAGATACTTCGGTTTGAGATTTTCCTCCAAGGACAAAGACAACACCTGAAAAGAAACAAATATTAGAAGGTATTATAATGGCATCTGTCTACATTGAACAATGAAGATACTTGTAAAAACAAAACAAAAATGAAAAGGATAGGGAACTTGAATGTGGTAATACCTGAGTCAGACTCGTCAATACCTTGAGAACATCAGCATCTCTCATGCCAATGCTTCTAAGGAAATTGATTCGAGGCAATATTCCATCCTCAATACTGTAATGAAGCAGCTGTGGGTGTTTTGTGACCATTTTAACAATGTTATCTTTTGGAGCCCCTAATTCTTTTGATAGAAAAAGAAATCGAGATTTCCATGCACTATCGATTCGCTGGACCAGAATCTGTGGGCTTAGTTGCACTACTTTGCCCACATCACTCTCCTCAATGCCCACTTCCTCAATCAGATACCTTATGGTTGGCTTCAGAGACTGCTCAACACTGTAAGAGAAAAATGATGGAGCAGCTGAAATAATTTGACCTATCCGTGCACTAGGAACACCTATGCCCACCAGAAATGCAACATGAGACTTCAGGTTGCTGAGAGTGTATTCCAAAATTTGTGGTTGTCTAACAAGCATCCTCTTCATATCCTTGCTTTTAACACCAACACTTAGCAGGAACTCCAACCTTTCTTCTGCAGAAGCTTGACTGATTTGAAAGCAGGCCATGTGTCTCTCATACATGTTTGTAAAATGAGATTCCTTCAGTCCAAATGTGCACAAGTAATCGATTAGCGGTAACCATTTATCATCAAAGTCATATTCTTCTTGAAGTTTTTGAAACAAGCTTCTAGAGATACTTTCATTTTTCAACTGCGAAAATAAATCAATCATTGTTATCCTGCATACGTTAAATATTGAACATAAACAAGAACATGGACACACTGAACACCTTAGTAGTCTACCTCTACTTCGTTATCTATGTCCACAGGACCAGTTGATCTGCTAGCTTTACTCTTGGCATGCAGAGCATCGACTTTTTTTGAAGTGTCACATCTGTCTCGTGTTTTAGGTTGTCTTCCTTCCCAGTTTTGTTTCAGTGGTGGTTTTTCCCGGCCTGGAGAATAAAGTATTAATACAAAGTAACCACTGGATATCAGGGATTTTCACAGCCTTTCATACCTGGTTTCTTGATTGGAGCACGAGGATTGTTTGAATAAAGTACACCAGGATACTCCAAACCTGATAGATCATCCTGAAAAGAGTAAGAGAATATATTAGAATGCTGGAAATGTAGAATATTGCCAATGGTAAGTTTCTCATATTTCATTCTATGAGAAATGAATGAAAGTTAGCATCACAAAACTTTATCCTTTTGAATCGAATAATCTGCAATTCTGCCTGGTTTGGCATGTGGACTAAACACCCAGTGATACAGTATACTATACATTGAAAGCTCAATGCAGAACAGATCATATAGTTAGGGTGGCAGAAGAAACATAACTGATTCTCTCTCTCTCTCTTTTAAGCCTTCACTAATCAGCAGAAAGGCGAGTTTCGCTTTTTCTATTGGTCCCCATGTGTTGGATATGGTTTACCCAAGGCATAAATCAAATTAGTCTCTCACCCTAATGCCCACCTCTACCTACTGTTACCCAGCTAGCCTAAGTTTAAGAGCATACCATTGAGTATTTAAGCAAATAAATATGCATGGAACAAATAAACCATATAAATAAGAATTGTTTACCTGTGGCAGCCAGGCAGAAAACTTTTAAAACAGTTTATCATGTGAGCGGTTAAGGTGTTATACCATTAAATACAGGAACAATGATTTACCACTAGTGTGCTCTTGGCAAACTTATGCCTCTTTAACTCAATGTGCATACAACATTACATCCTACAATGTTTGTTGATTCCTTTGACAAACTTATGCCTCTTTAACTCAATGTGCATACAACATTACATCCTACAACCTAATGAGATGTTGGTTAGTTCAATTTCTGAAACTCTCTAGCCTGACGCAATAAAATGGTATCACAACTCTAATGTACTCCAAAACAAAAGGAATACCGGAGCTCTAATTACATAATGAGCAGCGTCGTTCAAAAATTACATAATGAGCAGCAGTTGGATGATATTCCTTCCGGAGCTCTAATTACATAATGAGCAGCAATTGGATGATGCTATCATGTGATAGCACAGCCTTGCACTTATCCCATGGCACGAGCTTGAGTACGCAAGCAATTTTAGCTAAGGACCCAGCCACTCAGGCAACCTCTCACAACAGTAGCAAAGCTAGAACGAGCGAACTTACATCGGTCTCGTAGCCGTCTTCCTCCTCCTCCTCTTCCTCAAACTCGAACTCCTCGGCCTCGTCGTCGTCGTCCTCGTCGTGGTCGTAGTAGGGGTACCGGGATCGCCGGGAGCGGCGGTTGGGCTTGAGGAGCCGCACGTTGGTCTGCAGCGAGAAGGCGACGGCGACGGCGCCGCGGCGGGCGGCGGCGGAGGCGGGGCAGGGGAGGAGGTGAGGGAGAGGGAATGGCGCGGGGCGGAGCGCGGCGAGCGGCGGAGGCGGCGCCATGGGAGGGGGCGCGTAGGCGTAGTACTAGTACACGTTGGGGCCTTCGATTCCTTGGATTTTTATCCGCGGCGGCGGTGGGGGATGGATGAGGACGAGGAGGAGAATCTTTCGGGGGATACGTGGAGCGGTGGAGGCAGCGGAATCAGGCAGGGGACGAGAAGAGGAGAGGGGTTTAGCCGACTTGGGCTGGGCCGCTTCATCACAAGTTGGGCCGCATTTTGGCCCGTGGTTATCCGGGGATAGTGGGTTGGGTTCCTCCATTTTGACCTTGGAAGATTTTGCCTTATTGGGAAAATTGGAACCATGCCATTATAATTTTGTAAAATTTGAGATATGCCATCCAGACCCACATGTCATTGACTCATGTGGGTCCTACGTGTCATTGAGATACCGATGACATATCTTAAACTTTGCAAAATTATAATGGCATGGTTCCAAATTACCCTTGATTTATCGTTCACTTAATTACGTTGAGACAGGCGAGCTACGCGCACATACACACGGACTGGTTTCAGTGTAAAAAAAAAATAGCGTTTACTGCTCCCGCCGCCCGAAATTATAGGGCGCCCTCTTTTTAAAAAAATTAAACCCGGTAGCTTTTGACTAGTAATCATACTAAGGGGTATTTAGATTTAGGGATGTAAAGTTTTGGTGTGTCACATTGAATATACGGACACACATTTAAAATATTAAGCGTAGTATAATAACGAAACAAATTACAGAATCCGCCTGTAAACTGCGAGACGAATTTATTACGCCTAATTAATCCGTCATTAGCAAATGTTTACTGTAGTACCACATTGTCAAATCATGGATCAATTAGGTTTAAAAAATTCGTCTCGCAAATTAGTCGCAATATGTGTAATTAGTTATTTTTTAGCCTATATGTATAATTAGTTATTTAATACTTTATGCAGGTGTTCAAACGTTCGATGTAACAGGGTCAAAAATTTTGGGGTGGGATTTAAACAGGGCCTAACTATCCATACTAAGTATTATGCATATTATATCTCTAGATTCATATTTTGAATTACTTTCATGTGATGCTAATTTCATATTTGTTGGGATTATAAAATGAAATAAAATACTAGTCAAAATATGTTTCAAATATGTTATTGAAGACCATGTAAAAAAATATAGGCCTTATAATTTGGGATAGATGGAGTATGACAATATGTGTGTCTTTTTTATATTTGTGTGACTTTTTTACTTTAAAAATCACTCGAGTGATATATATTAGTTTATGGACACATGTTACATATACTAACTTATAAGAAACACATGATCGAACCGGATAAGAGGGTTGGGTAAATCCGAACCCTTAATCCTGCTCTGCTTCTCTATCCTCACCCTTCATCTTGCCACTGATCTAACCCTACACATTAATTAATGCCACCTCAGTGATTGTTTAGATGGGATTTGAGTAAGGGGCCAAATATCTTTTTATTAGTGGGGATTTAATAGTATCCTTGTGAAGGAATAGCGTTTAATGTTATGCTTATTTGAACAATCTCTTAGATTTCTCCAGTACTCCCTAATAATAATGGAATTAATAAGGGTATATTTTTCAACGAGCAAGGTGTTAGTGAAAAAAAAATGACGAACTGAGTGAAAGGTCGTTCTCAAGACTCGAGAGATTGGACATTTGGACTGTTGGCAAGAGGGGACTGGTGCAATGTAGTACCCATGTGGCCATTCATTATAACATACTCCCTCCGTCCCACGATATAAGGGATTTTGAGTTTTTGCTTGCGACGTTTGACCACTCGTCTTATTCAATTTTTTTTTGCAAATATAAAAAATGAAATTTTGTGTTTAAAGTACTGTAGATAATAAAGTAAGTCACAAATAAAATAAATAATAATTTTAAATTTTTTTGAATAAGATAAGTGGTCAAACGTTGCAAGCAAAAACTTAAAATCCCTTATATTATGGGACGGAGGGAGTACTAATAAGTTGATACGACTCCATTGATCAGTGTTTGCATATCTAGACACTTTTGGTGTAGGCCAGTGTGGTGCATTGCATCTGCACATCCTATCCATTTTGTTTTCTGTGATGTCAAGATAAGAAGCAGCTGATGATTATGGGTACCTTTTTTTTAGAACAATTATGGGTACTTTTGTATGCAAATTGGGTGTCTTCGTTGATTATAATGATGCCATGCTAGTTTGGTTCGTTGGCTTCCCCCCGTGATCTACCTTTTTATGCAATATTATATTTTTCACCTAGATGGTTGGATGTCTTGTGGACGGGACACCAAGACCTCGGTTTCTGGACGGGTATCCTTGTCGGCTCTGGTCTCTTGTGCAGATGACAGAACTCGGGCGCTTGAGGATTCCTTCCAGGTACTAGGGCCGTCGATGTTCCGTTCTCCACTTGCGTGGGAGGAATTGTCGGCGAAGCGTCGTTTCTCGAAGCTGTAGCCATGCCGTTCTCGTTCCCGATAGTGATTGGGCCTGTCGAGATCGGCGTGACGGTGTAGACTGGGAAGACAATAGTCCCGACTTGATTCCAAACCAGCGATGTCGAGGTAGAGGCTCCTTGATTTACGCTGGTGTTGGTACTGCTGTCGGGATGGCTTGAAGTCATATTGGCAGAATCTTGAGCACCAAGTTCCCCTACCTGGCGCGCCACTGTCGACGAGTGGTACTAGTAGACCGGATGATTTGGGTATTGGGGTACGTTAGAACGAGGATCTACGTAATATGACATCAAGCACATAGAAGACAAGAATTATACTGGTTCAGGTCCCTTATCAGGTAATAGCGCTACTCCAGTTTATATGGGATTGATGATGGAAAACCACATATTACAATGAAAGTAGTCGAAACTGACAATACCGACGAGATCGTAGTCAATGTTCCCGACGAGATCTCCCGGCGACCTGGCTCCAAGTACTCCAGCTTCGTAAACTATGGTGGGTGTGTTGGCGATGAAATTCGATGCCTTGCACCCCTCCTTGGAGTCCCTTAATACCGTGGATCATCTTGATCTCCAAGTAAAACCAGAGACATCGGATCTTGTACGATATAACATAAACTTTATCCCCACCGAGCAGGACTTTGGAAATCACTTGACTCGTAGAGATATTTTTCATAATTCGAATAAATTCCTTCGGCTTACACGAGAACAATCCGCGTACGTGAAAACATGCCATATCTGTATATCTCATAAGTCATAGGATAGAAGGTATGCCTTATCTGTAACCTTGATAAATTGTGCTAAAGAAAAAAAGTAAATTACAGTTCGTACTATGTATTCTTAAAAGTTTTCATATTATGTCATCCTTTAACCATTCTTTTCATTTACAAAACAACTAACTTTACATTTCAATTTGTACCACCCTATTTCATCCATCTCCAAGTCCAGTGACTCAGCAACCACACACTAACTCTCTCTCTCTCTCCATTTTCTTTTTCCCTCCGACAGTTTGGGAACTGCTAGATCCAGCAAGAAGGAGCCTGGATCTAGCGTCTCCGCTCTTCATCGGGTCAACTCCTGCCTCCGTGAGTCCCTACAATAGTGTGCATGACGAGAGAGAGAGGAAAAAAAGGGTGGCTCATGTAGTGTAACTAGATGGTGCGGTTGCGCATGCAAAGACGGAGAGGAGGAACGATGGTGGCTCATGAAGAAAGAGCGGTGGTGGCGGTGCGTGGAGTAACAGTTAGTGGTTGCTAGTAGTATGAGGAGTTTGTTGTGGACACAAATCGCTAACCGAGTTTGTTAATTTTTAGAATGTGTGCCACTAGTCATTATAAAGAAATAGCTAGTCTTAACGTAGTAAAATATTGAGATAAATGTGAGAGTACTCGTCTGAGGCTTTTAACTTTTTGCCAATTTTAAAATATAGTAAGTAAGAATTTAATACTCAGTCTATAATACGTGGGTTCTCATGTGTATATGACATGTGGACCAGCGACAAATTCTTAATCCCCAATAGTAAGGGAATTTAACTATTTGCCACTTTTAGGTTTGCCAATTATCCAAATACCCTTATTATATTTGCCCTTATTTTCTTGCCCCTCTAAGGTTGTGCCTTCTTAACTATTTGCCACTTTTGCCCGTGTGGCATGCCAACGTGGCAGCATAGTGCAAAAATCACCGTGGGACCCACTCGTCAGTCACACAACTCTCCCTTTCCCCTCTCTCCAGTCAGCCCCATCGTCCTCCCTTTCATCCCCGACTGGAGGTCATGGTTGAGGCGGAGCGCGGCAAGGCGGAAGTTGAACTCGAGGCGGCGCTCGGCTTCTCCTCCGGTGCCTCCCTCTCCTCCTCCCATGGCTCCCTGTCGAGGGAGGCTGTGTTGCGTCGCTCCGTCTTGACGGCGGCGTCCCCCGCTAGCTCATAGCCGTAGAGGCACTCGGCGAGGACGCCGACCCCCGTCGATGCAACCCGAGAGGAGGAGTCGAGCGCCGCCGCGAGTCCGACCTCCGCCTCGCCGCGCTTCATCGTCCACCGCGAACCGGTGCACTGGAGGAGGAGCCGAGCGTCACCGTGAATCCGACCCCGCCTCGCCGCGCTTCGCCGTCCACCGCGAGCCGGCGCACCGCCGCCGTTACTCGGGAGGATTCGCTGCCAGGAAAGAGAGGGTCGCCGGCGATGAAGGGGACGGCGGGGCTGACCGGAGAGAACGGAGGCTGACCGGAGAGAGAGGGCTTCGTCATCCACCGTGAGCCGGTGCACCGGAGGAGGAGCCCGAGCGTCGCCGTGAATCCGACCTCCGCCTCGCCGTGCTCCGCCGTCCACTGCGAGCCGGCGCGCCGCCGCCGCTACCACCGGGAGGATTCGCTGCCACCTGCCAGGAAAGAGAGGGTCACCGGCGATGAAGGGGGCAGCGGGGCTGATCGGAGAGAGAGGGTAAAGGGAGAGTTGTGCGACTGACTAGTGGGTCCCATGGCGATTTTTGCACCGCGCTGCCACGTTGGCATGCCACATAGGCAAAAGTGGCAAATAAGTAATTAAGAAGCCACAAGCTAAGAGGGGCAAGAAAATAAGGGCAAATATAAGAGGGGTATTTGAATAATTGGCAAACCTAAAAGTGGCAAATAGTTAAATTTCCCTTTTCTCCGAGTGTTTTCCCCTTCCCTTTGTGGCGTAAAAGAAAGAAAATCTCCCGTCTCCTCCTCCTTGCGCCGCCAAGACGAGTCGCGGCTGAACAGGGAGTGGCGGCGATCTCCATCTGGCGAGCAGAGCAGGGGAGAGGATCATGGTGAGCATCACATCCTCTTTCTGATTCATCTCTCTCTCCCATCGGTTCTGGAATTTGCTTGTGTTCGTTCGTTAACCCTAGCTTCTCTTCTAGATCTGGAAGAAGCTCTTCCCTTAATTTCAGAGCCTTAACCTTAATACAAGTAACAGTTTGTTTGTTCCCCGAAAAGTTTGGGGAGTTGGATCCGCCCCTGTCCTGGCGTTGATTTTGTGAAATAGAACCGACGAAATATTGATTTCTGGTTTACTTGTTTCTGTTCCTCTTCTTCTGAATCTTCGCAGGAAGATCCGTGGCTGTGCACATCTGTTTGCTTTTGAATTCATATTTCTCCTGTATGTAGATAGTGTAGTGTACTTCTATGATGATCCTGCCTACCTGTAGTTTAAACCGTTCATTTCGTAACAAAAGATATGTTTATTTTTAGGCTATGCTTCAATATTATCCTTTGGCAAGATTTAGAGGATCTGGTAACAAGTTTATCAAGTTTTGTTGCTGACTAACTAATGCCAGGTTTAGAATAACAGTGACGCAGAGATTGATTTTCCTGATCCGAGAGCGAACATTCACTAGTTGTCTTGCATTACATCACTGCATGTAACCGCATATTCTGGATTGGCCTATCAAAGACCTAGAAAACCTGGTTATGCATTTACGTGGGCTAGCCATCATATTTGGTAGTATATAGATTACTTTATAACGTATTTGAAATGTCGACGAAGAGTATTAATTGACCCATGCAATTTTGCATTTGTCGTCTAGCACACTACAACGCTTCCGATCCTGCGTAACTTCAATTTAGCATATATTTTAATGTATGGTTTTATTGTTTTCGACTCCTATGCTTTGATTCGAAAATGTGTTCCAGGATAAGATGTGAAGATTAGGGATTACTCCCTCTGTGGCTCTGTCCCGAAAAAAACGAATCTAGGACTGGATGTGACATATTCTAGTACGATGAATCTGGACAGAGGTATGTCCAGATTCGTAGTACTAGGATGACATCCAGTACTAGGTTGGTTTTTTATGGGACAGAGGGAGTAGTTTGGAATCAGGGTCCACCTAATCGAGCAGAGGATATTACTATTTTTATGATATAGTAAAGCATTTCTAATTTTCTTGTCAGCATTATCACGTGCCATTGAGTATCATCTAATACATATAATAAAGGCACAAAAACATATAACTCACCCAGTACGCTTGATTTTATAATTTCAATGGATTTAGTTACGATCAACTTTCAAACCCTGCTTACTGGTTCTAGGGGGTAATGGAAAAATTACTCCCTTAACATGCAAGTCGGACAGATCAACATGTTGTCAGAAATATTTGGTAGCAGGCATCAGTTAGCTGGTGATGGCACCATTGTGCTTTGCATCTTGAGTAACATTTTTTTTTCCTGAATAGATGAAAGTTTCTGTATGAATTTACTGGCATCATGAATGTCATTTCCTTGGTATTCTGTCCAAATACACTGCATATTTCTTCCTTTCTTCAAACAAGTTCTTTTATGATATCTTCTGATATTATTTGCTGATGATGAAACAGACTACCTCAAGGCGTCTCTCAGATAGGAAAGTGGCACGGTTTGAGAAGAACGTCACCAAGAGGGGTTCTGTTCCTGAGACAGTCAAGAAAGGAAATGATTATCCTGTTGGACCCATTGTGCTTGGATTTTTCGTCTTTGTGGTTGTTGGTTCATGTAAGTTACATTCTTTTTTTATATATTTGTGGTGAATGGTTGAGCTATTTATCTTCACTCATACTCTTCATAACTCAGAATGCCTTTACCAACCTAAATAGATTTTAACTATTTTCACCCTTAGTTCTTGTTTTTATGGGTATTGCTTCTGTGCTCTCTCCAGGACTAAACTGTGCTAAATTGCGAAAGTGCTAATCTAGTACTATTATCAGTAGTCGTGTATGGGGGTAGCTGTAGTATACATAATTAGTTTTGCTTTAGGATGTTATCACTTTGTGGGAAAGTATCTATGTGTTTCCTGTTTTGATCTTAGATTAGTCAAATCCTTTTCAAAGAATAAGAAGCTAGATTCCTGCTCTGATTAATTCCAAAAATAGTCTCATGGTTTACTCCAGATATGGTTGTTAACTGCTGCAGCTACCACACCCATGGACATCAGCTACTCTAATCTGTTGCCAGACAATAAATCCTTATATGCTTATAAACTTCTCAAAAAAATATATGCTTCTCCTTAAGACTTTGGAAAATAGAAGAGGAAGGTTTGATGTTACCCTAGTTAAGGATTCAAATGGAACAGACAGTCTAATGTTGGTAAAATAGAACTCCTTGCATGAAAAATCCTGCAACTATTTCAGTCTTCATTACAGCCTTGGCAGTAATTTCCATCTTTTTCATCATAACTTTATGAACATCTTACCAAGTCATTGTGTTTTCTACTCTTTTCTTTGTGCAGCTCTCTTTCAGATCATCAGGACAGCCCAAAATGCTGGATACTTCTGAGAACTGTAGTGGCCGCTTATATATATAGTCTCGGTTACCTTCAGGAACATGGTTGATATATGTAGCTGTTCGTCACTCCAAAAGGAGAAACTTATGGCATAGCTAGTTCGCTATGATGTTACCTTGTCGTTGTACCGTGCCTTAAGTCATACAGATAACAGATCGATATATACCCAGTTATACTTGGTGCTTAATCTGGATGTTCATGTTTGTTCCAGTCCTGACGTGCTCTGTATTTATGTTCCTCAACTACATGTTTTGGGAGCTAGAGATTCTTAGAAGATGGTGACAATCCGGAGAAACTCGTTTTTCTAGTTTTTGGCTACTAGTTTATTTCTTGGATTTCTTTAGGTTGAAGCTTGTAAGTTTTTAAATCAGGTAACAATCTGGAGGGGGGGAGGGGGGGGGGGTCTGAAGTGTTTGAATTTGGATAAAAATCAAGATTGTTTGGGAGCTAGATTCTAGGAGTACCTTTCAGAGCTTAATGTAGTTCAATACTACCCCAGTAGTTCATTCGTACTAAAATTATAGCGACGGATAAAAAAAAAAAATCTAATACTACATGAGAACTAATTTAGTAGTATGGATCTATGTTGTCTTATTTAGTACTGTGTTACTATATTTTGAGAAACGGAAGAAGTAGCAAAACTTATGTTTGTGTGTTTAATCCAACATCGTACAACGCTCATAGGGTGTGGCGGATGCAGGATTCAGGATGGGTATTCAGATTTATCAAATGATGTTTCGGTGGAAATCTATGTCTATCTATTGCTCCTGTAGGATGTCAAATGTTATATATATCTTCTACTATTATTATCTTCGGAAAGTATGGCTTTGACTGGCATTTTCAAGCCTAACTACTTGCTCCCTAGTAAATCGTTTAGCTGTTGCTACTAATGAACTACCTGGAGAGAGTTTTTCGGGCGTGGACTACTTGGTTTCAGGAGTTTGTTACGTCGTCGCTGCAACAGCAGCTGCGTCTTTCAAAAGGGAGATCACAACACATGGATGAGAGTTGAGGAAACTCCAATATTTCAACGAGAAGAAGGAAGCCTTGGAATGATTCTTAAGGTGGATTAGTGTTATGAGAAGAGATTTACCTTTGAAAAAAAAATCAGGTGTTGGGAAGATCGTTGTGTTCAAGACAGGTATGATTCAAAGCCATCTTCGTCTTGAGATCGTTCGTGCTCTTATGATTTACAGATCCACTCAAATCGCTTCCTCTCATCTGCATCAGTATTCTTTTTATCAGATTTGCAGAGAATTTCATCAGCATTCACCACTCGAAATTTGTTGGGAGGATTAGTGAATAGAGACGGTGTTCTTTTCTTGCCGGAGATGAGGCGTCCTAAGAACAAATATGGCTTTGTCACCGCCGTGCTCTCGTCGGCGACGCCTCTCCTCCTGGGCTACGGTAAGAACCAGCGATCCCAACCATGCGCGCGCGCGCGAAGATGCATCGATCTGTCCATCAAGCACGGCGTGATCTTGCGAGCGCATTGGTGATCGATGCAGACCTCGTCATGGTGTGCGGCTCGGCCGCGCTGCCGGAGCCGCCCGGCGTGAAGCTCCTGGCGTGCGTCGCCGTCGCGTCCTGCGTCCTCGGCGCGCTCGCCGCGTGGGAGCCCAGTGCCTCGTCGGCGACCGCTGCACCGTGCTGCTCTCGGCGGCGGTGCTCTGCGCGGCGCGCTCGCCCGCGGGCTCGCCACCAGCTTCGCGGCGTTCGAGGCCGGCGTCTTCGTCAACGGCGTCGGCATGGGCCTGGCGCTCATGAGCGTCCCGGACTACGCCGGCGAGCTCAGCCCCTCGTCGCTGCACGGCGGCCTCACCTCTGCACCCCACGGCTTCGTGTGCCTCGGTTGCATCCTCGGCGGCCTCTGCTTCTCCCCGAAATTCTTGAACCTCCCCGTGCGCGTCGCCTGGCGGCTGACCGTAGCCACCGGCACGGCCATCCCGGCGTTGCTCGGCTTCGCCGTCCTCCTCATGCCGGAGTCGCCACGGTGCTCTTGACCAAGGACCACGCACGTCGCGTCCTCTCCAGGACGTCCGTATCGCTGGAGGATGCCGAGCTCCGTCTGCTCGAGACAAAAACTGAGCTCGGCGAGCCGCACGACGTCGGCTGCGACGACACGGTGCCAACGCCGGCGTGGCGAACCCGGTGGAGGGAGGAGCGCGCGCTCTGGCTGGAGCTGCTGGCGAGGCCGACGGAGCCGGTCCGGCGCAACATCGTCAGCGCGCTGGTCGCCAAGGCGTTCCAGCAGGCGTCGGGGATCGGGTCCATGTTCCTGTACGTGCAGCGCGCGTTCCGCGACGCCGGCGTCCCGCCCGACGCGCGCATGACGAGGGCGCTCGTGGCGTTCGGCCTCGTCGTGTTCGCCTTCTTCGCCGTCTCCATGGTGCTGCTCGAGCTCGCCTGGCTGCTGGTGAAAGCGCTCGCCGGCGGCTGCTGCCCGAGGCGCGCGCCGGCGCCGGCGCCGTCGCCGTCGCCGGCCGACCACCCGTCGTCGCCTCACGCCCACCGTGGCGGCGTTGCCATGGGCATGAAGCGGCGGCGGGAGCAGCTGAAGTGGGCGAGGAGCCTGTCGGCGACCATGCTGATGTCGCTGATGGCGCTGGTTTGGCTCTTGCTCGGCCCCGTGCAGATGGCGGACGCGTCGTCGTCCAGTGCTGGCCGCGGTGGCTGCGGACCGCGGTGGCCGCCGTGAACCGGGCCGTCAGGGCGGCGATCCTGTGGAGCTTCGCGTGGGTTTACGAGGTTACAGCCGTGTACGGCAACTTGCTCGCGTGCGCCGCGATCATCGTGTTCGCGTGGTTCCTCGTGTATTTCTGCGTCCTTGGCGCCAAGGAGAGGTGAGGATTCTTTCTCCTTGAAAAAGTAAAACAAGGACAAGATCTGGAGATGGATTCTAATAGCTCAAGGTTACGTCCATCCGTTTATTGCATGTCAACTAGATGGTTATGAAAAATTTTTAAAAAAATTAACAAGATAGATCAATATATAATATATCACTCTACAAACATACAATTTGAGTTTTGTTTGTTATTTTTGTTACAATTTGTAGAAATTAAATTTTGACTTGCATGCTTGTGAATTGATATATTACATATTAATCTATCTTTTTCATATTTTTCAATTTTTTTCATAACCATTTAGATGACATGCAATAAACGGGTGAATGTCCACTCGAGCTGTTTTAACCGTTTCCTGACAAGATCCATGTTATTTGTGAGCATTTTTACAGTTTTTGTCTTTTTAAGGAGGTAACATGAGATACAAAAATTTAGAGTAAAATTTACCTTAAAAACTGTAACTTTACTCAACCACAGGCGGCTTAAGTACTCAACCAGGTCCACGCTCAGGCTCTACAGCCCATATGACTGGGAATGTATTTACCATTCATCCTTGAGATTAATTAATTGTATTTTCTCTATATTTATTTCTTTATTTTTTATATTAATTAAGGTGCACTAGCCTCCCATGGCTGACAAATTCCCATCCATTCCTCTTCAAATTAAAAACAGTTATTCAAATACCACTTATACATAGGGATAAACAATCAACAGCTGTATGTGGAAATGCCACGTTGGATCCATCCAAGCCACCATCAACTTGCCGCAAGCTCAGTTTATCACCGCAATCGAAGCCTGGGTAGACGGTGTCCGGGCTGATACCGGGGAACGCCTCTGGATTAACCGAAATCGCACGGTACGCGCCGATGAACAGGGCTTGCCGGCGAAAGCGAGTCACAACCATCGACACCGTCCTCTTCGAATCGAAATACACCTAACAAGGATTTTCTACACCTAGATGCTATGGCACTTATCATTTGCATGCGACTCAAATAGTTATAGAAAAAATTGAAAAAAAATTAGTAACATCGTTTGTGATGATACAAGTCTATATACAAACATGCATGACTAAATTTAATCTACAACTAGAGAAACAAAAATAATAAAATCAGACGGTCAATAGTACCCGTACAGTGCAGATAAAATTTGTTATTTTTGTTTCTTCATATATCGATCAAATTTAGACTGGCATGTTTGCACAGTGTCTTATATTATCATGGACTATCTTATTAAATTTTATGTATTTTTTATATAATTGTTTAAATTACATGGCACCTAGGTGTAGAAAATACTTTCTGGTACTTGCTTCTCCTGCGGCCGCCGCCGTGCGAGTGTGAGACCAAGCTGCGGCTACGGTGGACAACCATCAGCCTGCCGCCATTGCCGACCAAGTGCAGGTCGTGCGGCGTACGGTAGAAATTGGGGTCGGGCATCAGGTTCCGCGGGGAGGAAGGCACCCCGGCCAGCTTGGCGACCACCACCAGCTGCGGCGGCAGCCGGTGGTCTGTCGTCCTCACCTCCACGATCACCGGGCGGATGGCGTGGCGGGTGGCGCAGTAGAAGCGGCCCGCGAACGACGAGACGGAGGCGAAGCTGGCGTCGGGTTCGACCACCGTCCACCGCTCGTCGCCGGGCTTGGCGGCGGCGAGCTTACGTGCGTTCTCGAAGTAGACCACCACCGTCGCGGAGCCGTCGGCGAGGCCGGCGCCGTGCACCGTGAGAACGTGGAGGAGGCAATGTACGGGGGAAATCATTAGGCTGGTCGGGTCCAGAACCGTGGTCGCCGGCGGGAGGTCGGTGAGCTGCCGGGTGAGTGGGTTCAGCAGGCGGACGGCGAAGGTGGCCTCGTCGAGCAGGACGAGGAGGCCCTCCGCGGTGGCCCCGGAGCTCCGGGAGGTCCGCCTGGATGCAGCGGCCGGAGGAGACGTTCAGGAAGCGGCGGCGATCGGGGACGGCGAGGGCGTCGCGGAGCATGACCCATTGCCGCGGGTGGAAGCGGCTGTCGAGCGGGCCGTGCGCGCGAGGGCTGGTCGTCCACTGCCGCCACGAGCGGCACACGGCGCGGAAGCTCACGTAGTCCGCGACATCGTCGCCGGCGAGCACTCGCTCGGAGATGAGCCACGCCGGGCCATTCCCAATGCTCGACCAGTCTCTCCTGCTCCCGCCATAAATCGAATCGGATCAAATTGAGGGAAGAAAAAAAAAACAGAGCAAACCTGTCGAAGAGAAGCTTCGACACGTACGAGTCCAATAACATTGTATACTTTTGAGTTACTTTGTTAGCCGCCACGGATGATGATTGGCGTTGCATCTGGTCGATCATTGCATTCACAAAAGCAACATGGCTCTGCAAGTTACGATTAGCGAGAGAAAATTAACATTGGTCATATTCGAGCTCAAGCTACTACTCCATAGGGGTTAGTAGCTGTCCTACACTTTCTGTCTTTTGACGCTAGCGAAGTGAAAAAGAGGCTATATATCCTCTCTACTAATTAATTAATTTATCGCATTTGAGCTCATCACTATCATCAAAAACAGTAGGCGGGGATACTTTTTGTTGAAACACCTACCAGCCTATCCAACACCCGACTGACCCTTCTGTATTGACAGCATTTTGACAGCTTGGGAAATTGCTCTAGCTTGTACAGTGATTTGTGGTTTGCATACCCATAATAATCAGCTGCCTTAAATTTATACTGTCAAAGAGAAAATATAAAATTTGGGAGCCAGCACTCACTTGTACTATATATACATATTAATTTGATCTGATATTTTATGATGATGTGGCTTAAAGCTTAGCCGTGACTCGTGACCCAAATTAAGCAACGGAAAAAACAAATTTAGGGTAGCCATTTATACTTTCTATATTTAGCGGGTTTAAAAGCCAAGAACAAAAATATAAAATGATTGAAAAAAAACACCTAGAATAATTTTGAAATAAAGTTTAAAATTCAAATTTAATTGCGCTTATTAGGCAGATGCCAGCTGTCAATTCTAAAAAATAGAAATCTCCTTAACAAGTTCATCCTCTTAGAGTGTCTGACGGTAATCTAAGTAAAGCTTTAAGAGCACTACATGCTAGAAAAGCCTTCTTAACCAATGAATAAGTCAGATTTATTCCCTTAAAACTAAAAAAACCCATGTAAACTATGATTACCATTTTTTATATATACGTGCAGATTAAACTCCCCAAGTTCAACACAAGATGGCTTTTATTCATACGTTGCGTGCATACATGGTGGTGGCCCCACATTTCCATGTCTCCTCCTATTGGTCTTTCCTCCTACGTTTTCTCTTTGCCGCCAGTTGTAGCATCACAGGCCACAAGGAGGTTGCCGACCGTGCGTTTAGTTAGGGCCAATCACAAATGTAGGCAGATGCAAAAGTTCACGATGACCTTGTGCTTCCGTCTCCACATGTACAGGGTCCGGCTTGGCCAAAAGTATGGAATTCCCACAACATGATGTGTAAGGTGAAGATCATCAAGATGAATGCGGAGTAGTCCGATTTACATTCCTAAAGTATTGTCGCCAGTTCAATTTACACTCCTAAAACTATAATACCTAAAACATTCCACACACCGTAAACTTTCGGAATGGACGAAATCTCCGCAAATCACAAGGTGGCAGGTTGGTGTTAATTCTTACATGGCGTATACAGTGGCCATCATCTAAACCACTTTAAATCCATCCATATACTTTGAATTGAATAGTTGATGTGATCTTAAAGATCAGATCTAATTTATTTATTTTGATTCAGGATTGTGAAATAAAATGTTCCTTCTAACTACATAATCAGCTAAAATTTGAAGATAAACGATAGAGTGAAGAAAAAAATACCCCATCTTTTGTACGTCACTTGTAAACAGAAGCCACAAAAATAATGGGCCTTTTTAATGCCTCCAAATTGCAAATTCCATAGCCTAAAATTAAAATTAAAACTAGCGAGCATATAAAATTCTTGAGGGCCGCTATTGTTTTTTGGTAAGAAAAGTCTGAAAACATTGACACCACAATGAGTCATTGGATGGTCACATGGGGATATTTAATTGTCGTATACTGACCGCGTGGTCACCACAAAAGAGTGGTCACGTTTATACACTATAAAATAGGCCGCCTCGTGAACTTAACACCTGAACTGAACCTTGAAAGCTTGCTTGTCTGCATTGATTTTGCCCCCCAATCTCATGACTTGATGCTTTCATGATTGCTGTCACAAGCATGAGATCAAACTTTCAATTAGTATAGTGGAAAATTACAGATACAATCATAAACCATCGATCTACCTAGACCATACAAAAATACCACACACAACACACACAACAATATTATGTTTTCAATTTATATTTTTATCTCTCAGAGGTTGTGTTTATTGTTCCAGCAACCTCTGTCAGCTGAATATGTCTACTTCCACACAAATCAATCCAAATTTACAGTTGACCAATTGTTCTAAAAGGAAGTTAGTATGTCTGTACTAAAACTAAAAATTAACCAATCTCATACTCATGCTATATAACATAAATGGAAAGAATAACATTGTAACAACTATTTGCATTCCCTGCCTGTGTTAGGGGCATTACTCATGGGTGTGCGTGCCATGGGTGGCGTGGAGCGCGTGTGTGATTTCCATGTAATGAAAAAAAAAAAACATTGACACAACGCATAATATTTTATTTCTGACCAAGCTTGCAATAATATTATCGTCGCGTGTTTTAAACTTCAAGCTTGTTGGGCAATCTCACGCCTTTTTATGTTTCAGCGATTCGACAACCAAATTAAGATCATCACAAATGAACAATTACATACAATTTCGTGCCATGCAAAGCAACAATGAAAAACACAACAGCCACAAACAGCCGCGGCCCACTAGAAGTACCCGAGGAATGAGCCCTCATCTCTGGTCAACATCCCGCAGAGCGATAACTCTACCCCAATTAACCTGTATAGCACGATCACTGCAGAGCCTGAAACACTTCAATTTTGCTTTGCCACTGTCACGAGTCACAATATGAGGGGCATATATAAGCGCTCCTATATTTACGCCCCCGTTTAATTACTAATGCATGTCACTCTTGAACAGTTTATGATATGCAAGCTTTATTTTCACCGGGCCGCTATATATGATTTAAATCGATGGTACCTAACTAACATTATAGTTGCTAAATTTGATAGATATCTAAATACTTCTTCACACTGATTATTTATATATCATTTTCGGGATGACCAACATTTGAGAGCTCCTTTAAATCGTTTTATTGAAAAAAACGGAAGAATAGAAACAAACATATGATTTGAATAGGAATGTAAATGAAAAATAGAGAATTAAATATACAGAAAAAATATAGAATGATCGTTGAAAGACCATATGAAAAACACTGCAATTAGATATGTGAGATAGACTAAAAAAATTTCCAAGAGTATGTTGAAGCTTTTTTTTTTTGAAAATCTCTATAGGATTATCTACATAGAAATTTCAAAGGAAAATTATTAGGATCAATCCATTCTTTTACAGAATTCCATAGGATTATTTTCTATAGGACACAAAGATAATAATATAATTTCCTATGTTTTTCGTTTGTTTCAAAGGAGCCTGAAATTATATTTGCATACAGCATGCAAAGTTAGGCAGAAGATTGTGTTGCTGAAAGAATGACAAATGATCTAAAAAACTATCACATTTAAAATCCCAAAGTGTAGCTTTTAAGCAAAACTGTGATGACCATGACTTTTCTCTATTTTAATCATGTGACACGTCAGGATTTTTCTTATATATGAAGTGCCTTAGCGAGGCCATAGACTTTTAGATCAACTTTACAAGTATATATGATTAGTGGTCAAAGCTGCATATGCTTGATAAGGGGCATGCCATGATAGCCACACACATGGCAGATAACATATATATCTTTAAAAGAGGAAGTGCGCGTGTGTCACACTATGCTTTGCGTAGGTGCTTCTCTAGCATTTTCTTAATTAAGTATCTCCAAAGTCCCATATCTAAAAAGCTCATGCATTATGGGTCCTAAATCATGTGTATGCTATCTCTGATAATGATAAATCACTTATGCAGATCGACCAGCTCCAATTCTGACTGTATTATAAATTTGTTTTTTTAAACACAAGATTACAAAGGCACACGCTTGTATAAAACGTCTCACTGTAGGGCGACTTGCCGATCAACGGGGTGCATCTTTTTTGAAAAAAAATTTTCATACAAGCGCACACTCATATAAACGATCTCACATTCAAACGATCGTGATCAACGGTACGTCGGCCTATCACAAAGAAAATTAATTAGCTATAAATACGAGCACATGTGTCAAATCTATGAATTAAATTAATCCAGGTTGATAGAGTTTCAATAAAAAAAAACCTAACGATTGAGCTCACCTCTAAATTTATTTTCACACTTCCTTTCTAAACCTATCTTTGTTAGAAGAGCTAGTTCCGTTCACCCGTAAACTATTGTGACATGACTAAAATCAATACAGCTCCGTTTTTATTATACTTTCACTGTTGTTTCTTACCCACTAATAATAAACGAAAGTTTCATGCTTATATTTAATTAGGATCTAAAGTACTTAAAGTTTACATTAGATAGTGCGCTGCCTAGTGTCTAAGAATGTGTAAACAGATCAGGGAGTATTATCAGGCCAATTTAGACCCTGGCAAATTCTAGAAAAAAAAATTGCCCACTAAAAATATCTTAGAATTTAGTCGCTCAATGCATAATCAGGCATCGCTGTCCAAGTAACAGCATGCAAACATAACTCCGCCCCTTAACCACGTCCACCGGCTTGCTTGCCGCTGTGGCTTTGACATGGACGAAACGATCGATCGAGGATGCGATCCATCGATCAGTACTGCGCCTGGCCAGTCCAGGACAGGCAGAGAAACGACCCAAATTGTAGCTTAAGCGCTATAGCTACTTGTTGCGACGCATGATTCTTCCTGCGACTCTCGGGGGATGATGCCACTGTTGATGAGAGGGGAAATATAGTGTCCCTTGCTTGTGATTCATCCCTGTAAATTCGGATCTCGACGTTGCCTTAACGGAAAAATCATGTGCGTCGTCCCAGATCTATATATATTGTCGGCAGTGCTCCGATCGATGATGAGTCGAATCGTCGGGCACGTAGCCTTTAGACATAAAATTATCCAATGCTCAATACGAGGATCATTTTTCTTTTTTGGATTTACGCTGAGAATGAAACCCATAGCAATTGAGAAAAAAAGATACAACCATAGATACGTAATCATGTCTTGTACTACAGAGGAATCCATGTCCTTCGATTGCGATGTGATTGGATGTGCATCATATTGAGAGGTGTACAGTGGCGATGGCTCTCTCTTATTGAGCAGAATTCCAATTGCCCCCCAACGATCTTGAAACGACGGTCAAGCCAATCCATCTGCAGTCCATCCCTGACCCTCGTGCGCTGAGAGAAGATTGAAAATATGAATGCACTTCGCTGTGATACCTAAAACCAGCATACAACAATATATACTTTTTCTCTGCGTCGATAATATTTTTACCACGCCGTGCAACGATCGAGTAATTAATTAACCATTTTACTTATAAGACCGAGCCGAAATATACCATATTAGTTAGGTTAACCAAAATTAAAAATTGAAATTAAAATAATCCAGTGGCTACTAGCCAGCGTCAGGGTCCATGCGCGCCATGCTTGGCGATGAAGGCAATTTTGGCCACATGTTTGTGGATGATTATTTCATTTGGATGGCAATGATTCTCTCTCTTTCTCTCTCTGTGATGCAATGCATGCATATGTGTGGTGTAGCATATTCAAGAAAGCTCTCTGCTGCCTTAGGGTGTTTGTCCACCGCGTTTGCTTCATAGGGGGCTAACTGTTCGTTCGGTGTCAATTCATTCATGTTACCAAACATATCGCATATGAGGGAGATTGCCTACCCTTCCTAGAAGAGCATCATTTGATGGTTGCTGCACCGGCGACGATCGCACAAAACAGTCCTACTTTCTCACTCATCAAAGCCTTCGTGCATGCAATATTGGCATTGTTTGTATTTACATGAAGCTAGCTTCTCAATGTTACTATGTACACATAGGAGCGGAAGCTATAACAAAATGAAAGCGGGTTTAAACTCGCTTGCTTTTACTCTGGTTGAATCAAAGATTTAGCTTCATACAAGGTGTCTAAAGTTTAAATTGAACGGGCGGTATATATATGGTGAATAGATTAAATATTATTGTATGCTAAATTTTTTTGAACCGTGTGGTTCCTGGCACCCCCCTAGCTATACATAGCTCCGCCACCTGATTACACATACTCTCTCTTTTTTTTTTTTTTCTTACTTGTCATTTAGGTTTTGGAATTCGGACATCGATACAATCATATATGTTTTACAGTTAATCATGCGCTCAAAACATAACAACATCGAAGTACCTTAATTTCACGGTGGAATCGATAGTATCATCGCCTATGCAAGGATTCAGATCGAGAAAAGTATTCAAGTTATTCTTAGTTAGGACTTAGGTATGAGAACACACAAAAGGTAAAAAAAAAATGGTGTTGATATGGTATTGAGATTGTGTTGTGGATAGGATCAGTATTGTCAGTTGTCATGGGGAAAGCGGCCGGGATATAGTTTCATAGAGCGCTGAGTAGACATTGACTACTCAAGACGGCCTGTAAGACATCAAGGACATGGTCAGCCATGAGTATGGGTACCATGAATTCAGAGGGATTAGTAGAGTGATGGCGTATACAAGAAGGATTCCCTGATCCACCCCCAAGGGGAATTGCCCAAAAAGGAAGGTAATTTTTCTTTTTTTTTTTTTTTTTTTTTTTTTTTTGAGAAGGGTTATAACTCAGGACGCACACTAACACACGCCGCATCACACCACGACACACGCACACACACGCGTGCCAAAGAGATTCTGATCAACTTTTATAAATACAATCAAAGCTTACCTACATACATAGGAAAGCCATGCCCTCGTTATTAGAGGAGGTCACCAATGATTAACCTTACTGACTAGCTAGGGCCTTTAATAATGTTATACAATATATCTTTTTGTCCTAAAATATAACGAATTCAAACCAGAATTAAAGATATGATCAAGGAGTTTAGGTTAAGAAATAGGTTTTGGGATAAGTTACTTTTTAAAATAAAAAAATATGAAATCTCAAAATAGTCTAAAAATATGAAAATCTCAAAAATAGTAAGAATCCACGATCATATCCTTCAAAGAAGCATAAAGGCACCATGTATAAAACATAACACATGTTGGGACATTAACCCGCGATATTATACATCCATCACCAATATGGGAAACTAACAGCCTTATTTTATTGAATCAACCAATTAACTCGGATAAAAAAAAAAAACCCTCCAATATCTAATAGACAATGACCAAAACGGCAGGTGCACCTCAAACATTTTGGGTGGGTTACCGCTTTAGCCCCGCCGATACATGGTTATCGCCAGTATTAAGTGGTTACCGTAAAAACTGAATGGGTACCCACGAGTATTACCATGGGTTCAAAAACTGAAAAGGTACTGCACGTGATAACTGCAATGGTTTTGCCAAAACCTGCAAAAGGGATCAAGATGCATGTGTTAGGGTATTGGTGGACTCGTCTCATGTGGTGACATTTAAGTGGTAATGGTCAGACTACTGCGAGAAATGATTCTTTAATGGGTCGACCCAAAACCACAATAGTCCCGGTTCCAAATAGAACCTGCGACTAAAAATGATCTTTAGTCCCGGTTGAAAACCCCACAGCCATTCTTATGAATCTTTAGTCCCGGTTTGGTAACACTGACCGGACCAAAGATCATTTTAGTTCTGGTCATTCCCCTGTCAGTGGCCTATAGGGGGCGAGGATCATTAGTCCCCGCCGTGGTGTCACCAACCGGGACTAAAGTACACCACTTTAGTCCCGGTTGTAATAACTAAAGATCAAGTTCCCGGTTAGTATTACCAAAACCGGCGACTAAAATCAATGGTAGTATATAATTCCTCGCACTTATCCTCTCCATCTCACAATCGCAAACCACATTCCTCACAGAGCCTTCCTCCTCCCCTTCTCGCACTTATCCTACTTCACATATCCCTCCTCTCCTCCCCCTCCTCCCTCCCCAATTCGCGCGCGGGCAGCGCGGCGCCGTGGGCGCGGCAGGCGGCGCACGGGGCAAGTGGCGAGCGGCGCGGCCGGCAGCCGCGGCACCCCTCCCTTTCCGGGCCGGCGTCCTTTCTCCCTTTTTTTTGGATAATTTGTGATCACTGAGATGGTATAATTTGCTGATTCATTAGCTGGATATGAGATGTATTTTGATTTGTGTGTATTTTTCTTTTAGGATTGTGATGTATTTCATTTGTGTGTATAGTACTTAAGATTTGTGATGTGAAATGATTTGGGATGTTACACTTGAATGGGATTTGTGGATTATGTGGTTTGATTTGGGGATATGCATGGCACTCGATTCGGGAGAAAATACAAGGATTACTCTGGCCAAAACAAACAAAAGAATAAGGGACAACGGGACCGCTTACCCTATCTTTAATCCCCGGTTAGTAATACCAACCGTCGATAAAGATACCCTCTCTTAGTCCCGGTTGGTAACACTAACCGGGACTAAAGATGGATCTTTTAGTCCTAGTTATTTCAACCGGGAACTAAAGATGCGGCATCTTTAGTCCTGGATTCCTAGTCCCGTTGGATCCCGGGACTAAAGGGCGTTACCAAACCAGAGCAGTAAAAATGCGGTTTCTCCACCGGTGGTGCCAAAGAACTATTAAATTTTATTTGTTGAAATGATCTAACAAAGCAAATTTTGTTTAAAACTCACTAGGGCATTGTAAATCTTAAATAGAGTAAATTGCATGCACGGTACAACAAGTTGGATAGGTGGGTGCCGATTTAGTGCAAGAGAACTTAAGAATGTGACTTCTAAGTGCAATAACTTGGCATTGGGTGCGCTTTATATAAGAATTTTATAATTTAGTATTTTGGTGCAATAACTTGGGCCTAGATATTGTGCTATTTTGGTAATGAGAGCTATGAAACGTCACGATGTTAATATCCCACATGCAATTCCCGTAGATATAATCTATAATGTTTGATGTAATCTGTAAGAATATATCGCTCACCCTAATTTGCCACATCGATTTAGATTATTTTTTTTCACTACTCAAATTTACCAACTAGGCAAAAATTTCTACACTAGGTAAATTTATTTTGACTTTTAGTTAACTAGATGACAAAAAGAATATGCTTGCTACAAATCTACATAAGTTATTAACAAACTGAGTACGTAAAAACTGAACGTGTATAGCCAAAAAAATACTCAAATTAATTAAGTTTTACACCACTTCTCAAGTTATGTACCAAAAAGCACACCCACCTTCAAGTAGTTGTACCCATAAGCCTCATTTTTAAGTTTTGTTTACTAGGTTGCACCCACTGGCAAGTTGTTGTCCTAGCTATGCTCATTTCTCAAGTTCCTACACTAAATCCACCAGATTTTCACAATTGGTCATTTGAAAAACTCCCTATTCGCAATAGACCCCTGAAAAACTTATCCGAAAATGGTCCTTTAAGCGCCCAGAGTCGCTGCCTCTCTGGCGCCGTTCTTCCTGCCACCGTGGCAGAGTCGGCGCTTAGGTGGCAGGGGAGCGCGCCATCCCGTTGAACGACGGCGCCAGCGACTTCTGGCGCCCAAAAAGTAGACTATTTTCGCGGATTAATTTTTTTTGGGTCTATTGCGAAATAAGTTTTTTAAAAACACCAAATTGTAAAAAAAATCCAGTTTAAAACGCTTCGTCCAACTTGCTAAGTTGATGTATCGTAAATGCAACATTAATTATTATGGAGGCAAAGCCCCTGCCTCGTCTCCTTTGCTGTCTATGCCACTCGATTTCAGGACAATTAATTGAATAAATTCGAATAATACAAGTACATTTATTATACAAACATGTTTTTTTTTTTTTGTTCTATTTAAATAGTGCACGACTTTGTTCGGATATACTGACCAGATTTCTATATCTTTTTCATGACGTCAAAAAACATATTTTGTACAGGAAGCTTTTAGTTTTTTCTGTACTGTATATGAGTATATCCCACATTTTCCTGACATTGGCCCACACGGTGCTACGTACGACCACTCCATGGTTTTGACGCTGTGTAACTTGAATATGTCTAAGATGCAGCAAGTGGAACAGTTTATACTCAACTATTTTTGGATTTGAAGATCGGGAAACAAAAAATTAAAGTGTACTACTCATTTAAAATTGAAAAACCCCTGAAAAGTGTGATCTTGATGTACTCTCTCCGGTTCCACCTCTACAAAGATGTAGCAGATAATTTCTATAGGCCACCTCATATAATTTTAATTTTTGAAACGCTTAGGCTTTTTTTTGCTTTAAATTTGGACCGATCTCTTGGCTCCAAGAACGACCCGAGGCGGCGCCGCCCGCCCGTAAACACAATATTTTAGTGCTTGCTTTTCCCTTTCCGAAAAGGTTGTCAGTATATGTATGCTAATTTAAGCTGAACTTACTATTCGGCTTAATCTTAATTAGAGCAGACTACTAGGTGTGCTACTATAGTAGTATAGCTACTACTAGCTAGTAGCAGCTTGCCCTTTGGCCTTTTTTTAAACTAGAGTAAAAATCACTCCTAAATATAACAGCGCCAAATTAAAGCATCATGCCAGTAATTATGATTCCTCTTAGCAGCTAATTAAGTGGCTAAAGCTCCATCTCCTGTCACTATTTAATTCTCCGGTTAAATTACTCTTAAACAATACAGATAAGTGTAGCTTGTCATAGTGTTCAACATACGTTTCACTAGTGAAAAACGTCCAAAATGCCTATCATGAAAAAAAGGAAAGCTTTAAATGCAAAAGCACTTAGACTGCTTTAGAGGCAGCTTCTTGGAAAAGTGTACATTTAGACCAGCTTCTAGAAGGCTTCCACACTTGTAGAAAGATGGGAACTGATGAATAAAATTAGTTACTTACTTTTCAATAAAGTTTTTTTTAAAAAAAATAGGAATGTTTACTTGGGCCCAAACCCCCAGCAACAAAACTGACTGAAATGAGGAGACATGTTATGAAAAATAAGAGTTAAGCCGAAACCCTACCAACCGGCAAAAGCATCCCATGACTGAAAAAGCATCCTCAACATTCGCGTATGATGTCCTGGTTACCACTTTATTCCAAGGCCTAATTACATTTGACACTAACTACTTAAGCCACTACCTAATTAAACCTGAAAAGTGTGTGGAGGGCGTTTTTGGTCCATCTGTTCGTTTTTTCGAGTGACCCACAGGTATTTTTCCGAAATAAACTTGCATTCAGACAACGCGGAGCCTCCTCATTCAAATAACACAAAAGAGGTGAGGGGCCGACGTCGCGAGTAGGTGCTGGCCGGCGGAGGTGGTGAAGGACGACGTCGGCTGAGTCGTAGCGTAGCCGCGCGATGTGGTGGGGGCGAGTTGCGAGTAGGCGGCTGTGAAGCAGCAAATGGTCGTTTTTGGCTGGCGAGAAGCAGGGAAGGTGCGCCGCGCATGGTGGCTGGCCGAGGCTGGTTGGAGGCTGGAAGGT
>CM020184.1:18867440-18902040 GCA_009805545.1 Oryza longistaminata | reverse complement strand
GTGCGTTACCACTCTGAATCGGGAAGCGACCGATCACGGAGAGCGCTGCCGCTGCGTGCTCGCTTAGCACCCCAAGAGGGGGCTTGGTTGGAGGAGGAGGAGGAGCGGAGGTGATCGCCGGTGAGCGTCCTGGCTCGCTTTGCCATCTGATGGCGCCGGTACACGGTTGTTTTGGAAGTTAGCTGGGGGTCGTGTTTACCGTGTTGTTTCAGATTTATTCTTGGGATGTACAGTACAGGAGTCCAGTTCCAATTCGGTGCCTGTTTCTGTGAAGAGCCACGACTAGGACTCCAACTTGGAGCACACGGCCCGGCCGGCTGGGTTTACTGACTCTGCTACGTGGGCTTAAGCGTTGGGATCCCAGGCCGGAGTTGAGCTGGGCTCACTCTTGGCCCAACTGTATCTAACCTTAGAAGTACTCCAAAGTGACTTCAAAAAAAACTCATACTTTTAAAATCGATAGTCATTGGGGGGGGGGGGGGGGGGGGAGTCGGGGTGCTTGTCAAGTGGCAAGCTCGGCAACGATAACCCTCTTCCGCTTTCGTCTTGTCTTCGCTGTGGTAGCGTGGGTTGTTGTAGTTGGCAGGAGAGAGAGAGAGAGCCAGGGCGAAGGCCCTGCTCGATCTTGGGTTGAGCCTACGATGTCGACACATGTGGGCGCCGATTTCCTTCTTGAAGGCGTCGTTTCCTTGCTTACCTATTTCTTCGGGTGAAAACCTTCTTCTGGTGTTCGGACGGACGTTGTTTGGCGTTGATCGCTACCTTCCTCCTTGGAGGCTTCGTCTTGAAGACCCTGCCCTACATGGTCTGTAGTGTGTAGTTAGGAAGTCGGAGCTGCTCTTTTGAGCTCGGCAACGATGTCCTTTGTCCTGAGTTTTGTTGTCGCAAGTTTTTTGGTTTGTTCTTTGTGTGGGTTTCGCTCGGTTTTCCCCTAAACCGTGCCTATGTGAGGTTTTTGGGCCTGGTTTTCCCTCAAAAACTGGCCAAGTCTCTTCTTCTTAAATGAAAACAGGCACTCCCTGTCCTCTCTGAGGTTATCGTTTCAAAAAAAAAATCGATGTCAAAGTTTTTTATTTTATTTTAGATAATGTGGTGTCTACTATATGAGTGTTAGAATTAATATGATTTTGAGACGTTTTTTTAAGTTGAACCTTTTCTAGAGAGAGTGGAGTTTGTCACATTGTCTTAAGTTTATATTATAGATACCAAAACTTAGTGGTTGTGCGGAGGTCGAAGATATAAACCATTTTCATTATTAAAAAGTATCTAACTTCTTAAACTTGAAAATAGAGCAACTGATCAAGATATTCTTGTTGTGGCAGAATAATCGGAGAAAACAAAAGAGTAAAATTTACTAAAATATAGATACTTTGATAAAATTATCACAAAACTACAGATTTAAGCCATAGTATTCATAAAACTACAGATTTACAAATGATTTTATCACAAAACTATATGTTTAAGCTATTATATATCAAAAGTATAAATTTAGTTTGTCTTTTTTTTTCACAAAACTACATATTTTAGATGTGCTATCCATACACCTGTTACCATGGTAAATTTTAAAATGTGTAGTTTTATCCTCACAAAAAAATGTAGTTGTGGGTCGGTGGTGCTGCTGCTTGGAGAGGCCGTCGGTGAAGCATTTTGCTTGTTGGAAAGCCGCAAGACACGGGAACAACAGTGTGGATGGCGGCTTGGTCGACGGCAAGTGATCCTCCACGATTGGCTGGGGCTTCTCCCGTTCCCTGGAGCTCCTCCCCTTCTTTTGATCGGTCTGCTCTCAGACTCCGATCGTGGGGAGTTTCATGGCAAGGGAGGAAGCCAGTTTGGTAGAGTTTTACTTGGTGGAGTTCAGGAACCTTCATCGGTGCTTGTGCTTTGATTGTTCTTGCGATAGCGAGTTGCTAGGTTTGGTGGTGAGGTGCTGCACGAGACCCCGCGACGCAACCTGTTGGGTGTGGTGGGGAGTCGGAGCTGCTTGTCGGGAGGCAAGCTTGGCAACGATAACCCCCTTGCCTTCTTGGTAGTTTATTTGGGGTTGATGTGCAGGTGGCTTCCCAGCGGTGGTTTTGCGTTAGTGCGTCGGGGGGGAGTCGGAGCTGCTTGTCAAGTGGCAAGCTCGGCAACGATAACCCTCTTCCGCTTTCGTCTTGTCTTCGCTGTGGTAGCGTGGGTTGTTGTAGTTGGCAGGGAGAGAGAGAGAGAGCCAGGGCGAAGGCCCTGCTCGATCTTGGGTTGAGCCTACGATGTCGACACATGTGGGCGCCGATTTCCTTCTTGAAGGCGTCGTTTCCTTGCTTACCTATTTCTTCGGGTGAAAACCTTCTTCTGGTGTTCGGACGGACGTTGTTTGGCGTTGATCGCTACCTTCCTCCTTGGAGGCTTCGTCTTGAAGACCCTGCCCTACATGGTCTGTAGTGTGTAGTTAGGAAGTCGGAGCTGCTCTTTTGAGCTCGGCAACGATGTCCTTTGTCCTTGAGTTGTGTTGTCGCAAGTTTTTTGGTTTGTTCTTTGTGTGGGTTTCGCTCGGTTTTCCCCTTAAACCGTGCCTATGTGAGGTTTTTGGGCCTGGTTTTCCCTCAAAAACTAGGCCAAGTCTCTTCTTCTTAAATGAAAACAGGCACTCCCTGTCCTCTCTGAGGTTATCGTTTCAAAAAAAAAATCGATAGTCAAAGTTTTTTATTTTATTTTAGATAATGTGGTGTCTACTATATGATGTGTTAGAATTAATATGATTTTGAGACGTTTTTTTAAGTTGAACCTTTTCTAGAGAGAGTTGGGAGTTTGTCACATTGTCTTAAGTTTATATTATAGATACCAAAACTTAGTGGTTGTGCGGAGGTCGAAGATATAAACCATTTTCATTATTAAAAAGTATCTAACTTCTTAAACTTGAAAATAGAGCAACTGATCAAGATATTCTTGTTGTGGCAGAATAATCGGAGAAAACAAAAGAGTAAAATTTACTAAAATATAGATACTTTGATAAAATTATCACAAAACTACAGATTTAAGCCATAGTATCATAAAACTACAGATTTACAAATGATTTTATCACAAAACTATATGTTTAAGCTATTATATATCAAAAGTATAAATTTAGTATTGTCTTTTTTTTTCACAAAACTACATATTTTAGATGTGCTATCCATACACCTGTTACCATGGTAAATTTTAAAATGTGTAGTTTTATCCTCACAAAAAAATGTAGTTTTATGAGAAAATGGATGCATCTGTAGTTTTGTGAAAAAAAATCCACTAAGTTTGTAGTTTTGAGATACAATGGCTAAAATATATAGTTTTATGATAAATTCATTCCTAAATCTATAAGTTTGTGATACTATGGCTTGAATTTGTAGTTTTGTGGAAATTTATTAAAGTATTTGTAGTTTTGTGAAATTTACTGAAAAGAAATTCTGAGCAATGCGTTAAGTTCTATATGGGAAACTATTCTAATCCCTCAAGGGGATGTTCCCTCGTTTGGTTAAAAACCATTTAAACTGTTATGAAAAATTCTGGAAAAATTTGACAACATTCATACAACACATATATACAACTCCACAAAATCTTAAGTCCAAACTCAAATCACACGTCGAGATATATAAAAAGACAAATTCAGCGTATGAATAGTAGCGTACTGTTTATATCTAAATTTGTCTTTTTTGTTTCTCGATGTGTAGATCGAAATTGAACATTAATTTTGGTGGACTACTAGGTATCATTATACTCTATATTGTCATTTTTTTCCAAAATTTTTCACAATTATTTGCATCAAATTTGAAGAAAAAGATATACGAGGGGATATCCCTCTCGAGAGATTAGAATCCACTCCCGTTCTATACTTCTATCTACATGCTACTTCAAGTTGTATTAATCAATTAATGTTCCATGGAGATACTGAGCTCAGCGTTCCTTGGAGATAGGATAATCTGAGCACATTCAGTTGGTTAATATAGGTTTTAAAATGGCTGCAAATATTGTGGACTCCAGAAGTCAAATAAGCCTAGGATTTTTGAAGTTGCTTGCACGCAGACGCTTACAAAATTTAAAAAGTCAGTTTTCGTGTTCAATGTGTTGTGTTTAATTTCCACATGCATGCGTAGATCAGCCAACGTTTCAATCGCTTGTTCGATCAGATTAACGGCGTTTGCTTTTTCCTTAAAAGCTGCACGAACTAAGGGTGCGCTCGTTCCCACGAGCAAACGCCCCCACCACCTCGTTTTTCACGCGCACGCTTCCCAAGCTGTTAAACGGTGTGGTTTTTTAAAAAGTTTATATATGAAAGTTGCTTAAAAAATTCATATTGAACCTTTTTCAAAAAAAAAAATAGCTAATACTTAATTAATCACGTGCTAATGGCCTGCTCCGTTTTTCGTGCCAGAGGGATTATTCCCCCCGCCCTCACTCTCGATCGGGCCCTAAAGCTCACGGCCATGGCTGTCGACCCCAAGAAGAAGAACGCCAGCTATGCATTCACCTGCGCCATCCTCGCCTCCATGGCCTCCATCATTCTCGGCTACGGTACTCGTAGTACAATCGTATTCACATCATCTCAAAAAAAAAAAAAAAAAAAAAAAAAAAAAATCTTCAGATGTGTCTGAATTTGTTTCAGAAGTGTAGTGTACTGTCAGCGAGCACTGACTGTTCAAGTTCGCGCCAAAATTTTGCAGACATCGGGGTGATGAGCGGCGCATCGCTGTACATCAAGAAAGACCTGAAGATCACTGACGTGCAGGCGAGATCCCGATGGGCATCCTGAACATCTACTCGCTCGTCGGCTCCTTCGCCGCGGAGGACGGCGACTGGCGATCGGCCGGCGGTTCACCGTCGTCTTCGCGCCGCCTTCTTCTTCGCCGGAGCTCTACTCATGGGGTTCTCCGGTGACTACGCCACTCTCATGGTCGGCCGCTTCGTGGCGGGCGTCGGCGTGGGGTACGCGATCATGATCGCGCCCGTGTACACGGCCGAGATCTCGCCGGCGTCGTCGCGTGGCTTCCTCACGTCGTTCCCGGAAGTCTCCATCAACCTCGGTATCCTCCTCGGCTACGTCTCCAACTATGCTTTCGCGCGCCTGCCGCTCTCCCTCGGGTGCGCGCTCATGCTCGGCGTCGGCGCGGCGCCTCCGTGCTGCTCGCGCTCATGGTGCTCGGCATGCCGGAGTCGCCACGGTGGCTTGTCATGAAGGGTCGCCTCGCCGACGCCAAGGCTGTGCTGGAGAAGATCGCTGACACGCCGGAGGAGGCGTCGGAGCGGCTCGCTGACATCAAGGCGGCGGTTGGCAATCCCAGACGACCTCGACGGCGACGTGGTCACCGTGTCCAAGAAGAGAGGGCGGCAGGAGGGGCAGTTTGGAGGGAGCTCCGTGTCCCGACCCCGGCCATGCGGCGAATCGTGCTCGCGGCGGTCGGCCTCCACTTCTTCCAGCAGGCGTCGGGCGTCGACTCCGTCGCTGTCTACAGCCCGCGCGTGTTCCAGAGCGCGGCATCACCGGCGACGACCAGCTCCTGGGCACCACCTGCGCCGTCGGCGTCGCCAAGACGGTCTTCATCCTGGTCGCCGCCGTTCCCTGCTCGACCGCGCCGGCCGGCGGCCGCTGCTGCTGACCAGCACGGGCGGGATGGTCGTCTCCCTCGTCGGCCTCGCGACGGGGCTCACCGTCGTGGGCCGCAGCCCGGACGCCCAGGTGCCCAGCTGGGCCGTCGGCCTGTGCGTCGCGTCCATCCTGGCCTACGTCGCCTTCTTCTCCGTCGGCCTCGGGCCCATGTCCGGCGTGTACACCTCGGAGATCTTCCCGCTGCGGGCGCGCGCGCTGGGCTTCGCGGTCGCCGTGGCGTGCAACCGCGTCACCAGCGGCGTCATCTCCATGACCTTCCTGTCGCTCTCCAGCGCCATCACCATCGGCGGCAGCTTCTTCCTCTACGCCGCCATCTCGTCGCTCGCGTGGGTGTTCTTCTTCACCCGCCTCCCGGAGACGCGCGGCCAGACGCTGGAGGAGATCGGCAAGGTGTTCGGCATGGACGACACGGCCATGGAAGCAGAGGACTCCGCCGCGTACAGGGAAAGACTCTTGGCAACTTCTCCATGAAACAAAAATTCAAAGCTGGAATTATCAATTATCAGTATTTATCATTGTGCATTCTTGTTAACTTCTTCATGAAACAAAAAAAAAATCAATTGGAATTGTCACTTGTGCAGCGTGCATGCTCACTAGCATAATGACACATTCGTAAACCATTAGGTAGTCTAATCAGTGAGACCGTGAGAGCGCTAATAATAAACTTCGTATCAGGCGCTGGCTGCTTTATGCATCGTCACAAGATTCCGATCCCGTGATTGAGTCGAACAACTTAATTTAAAACTTCATTATTTCTCCGTGGCAACCAGCCGTGACAACATTTTAAAAGGGACAGATAGTTTTTTTTTTCTCCGCACTTCACTGTCTCTTGCTTGACTCACTCGGCAGAATCCTCGAACCACCGCCAATTTTTCTAACCTCATGCAGTCATGCTTGACCCCTTGCGCAGCGATCGAGGAATAACTGGCTAAGGTTGTTGATTACTGCAACAATACTGCTTAATTAACAGTTAAACAACATTTCTTACAAGAACAACGTGACTGACACTTCTAGTAGCTACACACAACCTCAGCCTTGCTACATACTGGTATTCTTCATCGCATAGTACAACTTTTACGGACAAAGCAAAGAGCAAAATAAAATCCATGTAGAAGTCTCGAGCTGGAGCTCAGCTTTGCCGTCGCCGGCCGTCGCTCTCCAGCAACGCCGGATCAGCGAATCTTCCCACGTTGCTGCTACTACTTGCTAGCTAGCCAGTACAGCACACGTTTTTGCAAGAAAACCCTTAGGATTTGGAGATTTTGCGGTTAGTTTGATCAGTTAGTGGCGGCCATTTCCACCTTCTTCTTCTCCTTGGCTGGCTCGTCTGATTCCGAGGCGGCGCCGCCCGTGTCGCCGAACAGCTTGCTCATCTCCTCCAGCGTCCGGCCGCGGGTCTCCGGGAGGTAGGTGTAGAAGAACACCCAGGCGAGCGCGGCGATGCCGGAGTAGAGGAAGAAGCTGCCGCCGATGGTGATGGCCTTGGACAGCGACAGGAAGGTCATGGAGATGACGCCGCTGGTGACGCGGTTGGCGGCGACGCCGAGCGAGCAGCCCAGCGCGCGCACCTGGAGCGGGAAGATCTCCGAGCTGTACACCCACGTGATGGGGCCAAGGCCGATGGAGAAGAAGGCGACGTAGGCGAGGGTGGAGGCGATGCTCAGGCCGATGGCCCAAGGGATCTTGGCGTCGGGGTGCTGGCCGACGACGGTGAGCCCGGCGCCGAGGCCGATGAGGGAGAGGATCATCCCGCCCGTGCTGCTCAGCAGCAGCGGCCGCCGCCCGACGCGGTCGAGGAAGAAGGTCGCCACGAGGATGAAGAGCGTCTTGGTGACACCGACGGCGCAGGTGGTGCCGAGGAGGTGGTTGTCGTCGGTGATGCCGGCGCTCTTGAACACGCGCGGGCTGTAGAGCACGACGGAGTCGATGCCCGACGCCTGCTGGAAGAAGTGGATGCCGATGCCCGACAGCAGGATGCGCCGCATGGCCGGGGTCGGGGACAGGATGAGCTCCTTCCACACCCGCTTCTCGCTGCCGCTCCCTCTCTTGGGGACGGTCACCACGTCGCCGTCGAGGTCCTCGGGGATGCCGGCGGCGGCCTTGATGTCGGCCAGGCGCTCCGCGGCCTCCTCCGCCGTGTCGGACGTCTTCTCCAGCACCACCTTGGCGTCCGCGAGGCGTCCCTTCATGACCAGCCACCGCGGCGACTCCGGCATGCCGAGCACCATGAGCGCGAGCAGCACGGACGGCGCCGCGCCGATGCCGAGCATGATGCGCCACCCGAGGTTCAGCGGCAAGCGGGAGAAAGCATAGTTCGAGACGTACCCGAGCAGGATGCCGAAGTTGATGAACACCTCCGGGAACGACGTCAGGAAGCCACGCGCCGACGCCGGCGACACCTCGGCGGTGTACACCGGCGCGATCATGAGCGCGTAGCCCACGCCGACGCCGGCCACGAAGCGGCCGAACATGAGCATGGCGTAGTTGACGGCGAACCCCATGAGGAACGCCCCCGCGAAGAATATGACGGCGGCGAACACGATGGTGTACCGCCGGCCGATCCAGTCCGACGTCCGCCCCGCCGCGAACGAGCCGATGAGCGAGTAGAGGTTCAGTATGCCCATGAGGACCTCCACCTTCCCGTCACTGATGTTGAAGTCCTTCTTGATGTACAGCGACGCCCCGCTCATCACCCCGATATCTGCAAAGCCACATGCATCGCCATCGCCATGAGCGCCCATGCTGAGGAGAAGCAGCAGCAGCTCGTGCTGTGCTGGGGCGGGAAGTGAATGCCGCTTTGATTAGTTACCGTAGCCGAGGAGGATGGAGGTCATGGAGGCGAGGATGGCGCAGGCGAAGGCGAACCGGACGTTGCCCTTCTTCTTCGGCGCGACGGCCTCCGGCAGCGCGGCGGAAGCCATCTCCGGTGGGGCAGAGGAGGAGGAGGCTCGCTCTGGGCCGTGTACAGTAGTGGCGGTCGAGAGCTCGTCTTCTGTGTGGCAGAGGAGCCAGTGGAAATCGGCCAGCATTTATAGACGGCGCAGCAGGGGTCGGATCACCTCCGGCTACAATCCGAATAGCGTGTGGGCCCATCTTGACAGCCTCTGGTAAGGTGGGCCCAGGCATGGCCTGTCCCCTGCCGTTGCATAGCCGCCGGGAATTGGGATCCTCCGACTTTTATAGGGACGAGGTGGCTGACATGTGGGCTCAATAGTTATGGGTCCCATATAACAGTGATCACCTTACGTCATTACCTTTCATTCTAGTTTCATTTCATCAAATCGTGCCCTAAATTAGAATGTGTTGACAAATTACATTACTACCGTCATTAACTCTATTCTAATTAGCTCTTTTAGAGTAAGTATTACATTTTATTATGAGAGTATTAGTACTAGTATAACTGCTGGATGAATGGTGAGAAGGGGAAGATATATCTCAAATGTTTTAGAAGGTAGTAAGAAGATACTCCATCCGTCTTAAAAAATAACAACTTCTAGCCGTTATAATTTGTCTCAAAATATAACAAGTTATCTACCAATATTCTCTTCTCAACCAATCACAACCCTCAATCGTTTAATTTTCTTATCTACCTTCACTTCTCCTTTAATCACAACACTTTCCTATTTAATTTTACCAACTTGGTATGATAAACAAATTAAACGGAGGGAGTACTTGCTTAGCCACCTCCTGCCTTATAAAATTATCGGGACTGCATGATTAAGCTTCCTAGGCCAAGACAAAACAAAGTACTAGTGATTCCTCAATATATAGTGACCATCGGGTCACTCACACGTCGCTGGACCCCCTTTTTTTTTTCCGAGAGTAGGTGGATGTGATTATCAACTTCTGGCGCCGATATGGCTGAAATGGGACAACGGCTCTTTTTGACAAGCTGCATTTGGTAATGCAGCAACCATTAACAAATCATAAAGCTCTATCATTGTTTGATCAATCTGCTTGCTTTTTCATAGAGCAAGTACACGATCTTTTTTCTGGGATTAGTGTCCAAGAAGAGTGGAAAAAGTCTCCCCAAAAAAGTGCATACTGCAAAGACTTTACATGCCCACGCATGGATTAGCAGAAAGCTGAATCTTATCCTTAACCCGTATATAGTTGTTATCTCATAGTATTACGATTATAGAACAGTATTATCCATCTCGAGTGCTGTACATCACCTTTTTTTTTTAACGAACTGGCGCTTGAAGTGTGCCAATTTTATTGTACTGTACTAATGTATGTATTTGTCTACTTATAACATGCGCTAGGTCAGTTAAGCACAGTACAAATTGTGAAAGTGTAGTAGTACTAAATTCAGATGCAGCTGAATTTCTTGATGCACAAAGCAACAGTACCTGTAATCCTGCATACATTGCTAGCTTCTCATGCCGGCCCTGGAGCTAGATAGATTAGTCAAGAGATTGCAACTTGCAACTACGTTCACATGTCAGATGCCTACTAGACAAGCAATGCTTGATAATTTAAAACCTTAGCCGGGCCATCACTAAAATTTGACATACTGTTTTTTTTTTAATTAAACTGAAACTCTGCCTGCTGATTGAATTCATGCCCAGGCCGGGCAATGCAAGAAGGAAAGGAGAATACATGTGACAATGGGTATGGAGTGATTAAGGGGGTGTTTGGGAGAGAGGGGCTAAACTTTAGTCCCTCTCTAAAAAATATAAGTCTTTAGGGTAGTGACTTATACTTTTGTGAGAGGGACTAAAGTTTAGTCCCTAGTTCACAAACACCCCCTAAAATTCTGCTATAATCCACATAGAATTAGTAAACTCTGCTATGCTACACAGAAGGGAATTAACAGAGAGTATTATTCTCTTTTTAGGGTTTGCTGAGAATGTTTACATAGTTGTAAATCTTGTTTGGAGTACTACTTCTGTTTACTTTTGTAAGGTTTGATCATAGCATTTTGCTTCCGTTTTTATTTTTCTGATGCAGCTCCATCATACATCGATTGCATTATTGAAGTGTGATGAAAATTATAGTTATCATGTGGAGAATTTTCTATCATATATCTTTGAATGATCAAGGAATCATTGAAAATGGGTGTAAAATAGTTGTCCTATGAGCCACTCTCAGCCAGCTTTGGGTCAACTGAACTGAGTGTTTTCAATACGGAAAACCCGCTGGATTTATTAAACCTTGATACCATGCCCACTATTTTAGGACTTCAGATAGCATGCATGATTTCTTTAGAAAAACAGTTCAACACCTGGAATTGGCTTGCTATTCTTCTCGAGGTTATGAGCAACTTGGGATATCTGGCAGCAAGACATGACAGGCTGATGAACTGATGACATGTTGCAAACCTAACAAGCAATACAGTGAAGTTTGTTTGTACTAGCTAGTAGACTTACTAAAACTATTACCTGCCCTCGAGGACATATATAAATCTAAATCAAACCATTATTAATTACTGAAATCGAAACAATTTAAAAGTACAGCTGGAGTCGTGTCGTATGAATATATAAGCAGATCAGCTCTGCTAAATCTCCTTTCAGTGGCGGTCAATGACCGCAGCAATCGCTTACTGCACGTGTATGTACAATCTGAAGACTCGTTTATCACTTATCACTTCATCAGTCCATTTTTTTCTACACCAACCGTAGAATTGAAGGAGGTGGCATAACTATTTGAAACTTTAATGACTCAGAGCGCAGTAATTTAATTACACCGTTGATGGATCGATCGATCGATCGACTACTCGATCATCAGATTCGTCAAACTTCCCCGGAGCAGAGGTAACGATCGCTCGTTCCTCCCGGCCGTACGTGCACGCCACCGGCAATCCCTGTCAGCTGTTGAACCATTTTTATGTGACAGCTAGTTTAAGTACACGAGATTACGAGCTGAACAATTGTAAATTGTGCGGATTTTCGCTTAACTGAATCGGAAACTGCCGTGGAAATCGACTGCTGCCGATGACCCATCATCACACGCAGCAGTGGTCCAGTCCGCCGAGAGCCGGATCAGCTGACAGCAACAAGCAGGCAGGAGCTAGCCAAAAGTAGCCCACTGGCTTGGCTCGCAGTCGCAGCCTCACAGTGCAAATGCGTGCAGAAGCTGGCCTGCATGGATAGCCGCAGCCCGCAGGGTTACCGTCTCGCGCGCAGACTTTCTTCCCTGACGAGGACATCCTCCACTATTATCCGCTGGCAGAGACGCTAAAGTCGAACGGCGACCGTGTGAGCCTCTGAATAATCTCACTTTGCTTAGCTTGGGAGGAGGAAGCCACCTTAAAAGGGAGAGCCACCCTTCCCCTACCGGACTAGTCTTTTAGGGAGATTGGGCCTTTCCCTGAGTGGGTGTGCCAAAGAACTGTTGGGGTCCGGACAACCTTAAGTTATTGGGTCTCGGCCGACCCCACCTGGGCCGGATTGTTATCATTCCCCTTTGCCGAGTTGCCTGCAGGAGCTAGCCAAAAAGAAAACGTCGCGCTCGATCGCCCTCGGCGCTGTGCGCGGTCCCGGTACATGGCCGTCGTTGCTCCAGCGATCAAACGCGACTAATCTGGAGTACGCTCTCCCGGGGCTCTCGGTGCACGATGCACACGTCGCCGTCTCCACAGCAAGAGGGGCATTGATTGATTGATCAACTAGGGGGCGTTTCGCTCGTTTTTCTTTTTCTACGAAGGCTTTTGACCGTTCGGCCCGATGGTGATCACGCGCAGACCACCGCGCGGTGCACACTGCCGCGCCCGGCCGGCGTCCCGTACGTCTCGTCTTCCTCCGCCGACCGCGCGCTGCCGTACGCGTCGCGCTGCAGTGGTGAGGTGATACTCTCTCGCGCGCACACGTATATACACATGGGCCGAGTTTACTTCTAAACTTTTTCTTCGAACTTTCAACTTTTTCATCACATCAAAACTTTTCTACGTACATAAATTTTTAATTTTTTCGTCACATCGTTTTAATTTTAACCAAACTTCTAATTTACACCCATGGTGGATTGGTGATACGTACGTCGTTTTGATGGGAGAAACGCCAAGAAATCTCTCCCTGTCGCGGCAGATCGGCGAATCAAAACTAGCAGCTCACTGCTGCTGCCGTGTTCTGACTTGCGACCGGGAGATTCAACGGGGGAGGGAGTCGCTGGGTCGACATGCACACAGACGCAACGCACGCCTGACACGCCTGGTGACCCGAGTGACAAGTCTACGGCATGGGCTGTCTGTGCAAGGACTGCATTTCACAACTCAGACTTTGGAGTCGATTGCAACAGAAGTAACCATATATACGCCCATACCGAAATGCTGTATAGTATCTCTACAACAACATACTAATAGAGTAATAGTAAGTATCTCCATTAAGCGACAGATACCGTATTGCGTGCATACTGTGACGAAATTGTCGGCAAGCGACAATATATATATACTACTGCATGATCGTGGCTGCAACAACAAGAGTACACGTACGATACGCATGCGGGCAGGCATACGTACAAAAGAAACTGTTGAACTGCTCGACCGGCTTTACTGATGCGTGCATTACGTCGGCTATACAATACAGCATCAAATAGGTCCCATGTTACTTTCATGTGCAAAATTAATTCGTCCGTAGTTTGATTGAGCGGATCTACAACTTGTTTAGAAAAATATCGTTTTCAACTGCTACAGTGGTCTAGCTACGTGTTGTGTTAAGTCAACAAGTCAACCCAAAAGGGCTACTATTAAACGTGTAAACTGATTGATAAGATGATGCGGCTGTGGATGGAACACCGTTGTGATGGACTGATAGCATTGCCATGTACTCAACCATGGAACGAAATGGAAATATTATTTCAGGCCGCAAAAGAAAGCATTTCAATTTTCCTGCTTATTTGGAGCTCAGGTATCCAATAACTTTTTTTTAAAAAAAAATAATTTTTTTGTGTATGTTATCAGATGCCGAGTAGATTAATTCTGATGCGGGACTCAGCATATAACCCATTTTTCTCATGTAGCAGTCCTTTTCATCCTCTTTCGCTCTCTGTAAATATGATCTTCTAAGATGCCTGAATATGAAGAAGAACACCGTACTCGAGCCAATCCAACAGTGACACACACCATGTCGTAAGTGTAGTGGCACTAACCAGTAGTCAAGATTCACCGTGGAAAACTGAAGCCATCGGGGTCCCTGAAAGAAACGAGCCAGGGCTAACCCACTGTGTGCTCGAATGGCCAGTCAGGCAATGGGCCAATGACCTCGGGGGCACAGGTCAAAAAAGATGCTCCAATCAAGCTAGTATTGCTATTACTCCCTCTATTATAAAATATGTATGACATAACTATAACTATATTTCATAGTATAAGGTGTACATGCATATATGCAATTGACTAGCATCTCTTCTCCACTATATTATTGTTTTTCTTAACTATGCATATCACTCTCAAATATATAATTTTATTAGGTGCACGTATTGTATTTATTAGGATGATTCAAACAATAATATGATAATAATTATTTCTTAATCTTGAAATTAAGAATAATTATGCCTTATATTTTAAAATGGAGATAGTAATACTTTTGGCCTGTCGCTAGGGCAAAGGAGAGAGTACGGCTCAAGCTGGCTTGTTCGCGAGTCAAAGGCACGCGCTGGACAAAATAATACGTTTAGCAGGCCCAATGTTCAGTTGGTTTCCCACTCGATCGAGACCTCGTACTGAACTACTCAAGGCTCTCAAGCATGGGTGCTTGGATGATCCGAATAATCTTGATTGAGTAAATTTCACAACTATAGATAGTACTTTGATAAAAACTATCACAACTCTACAAATTTAGCATCAATTTTACCATCAAAATATAGATTTAAAATCAGATCATAAAACTACATATTTATGAATTTATCCTTCTAGCTGGGCCGACCTTGCTCCTTCACATGGCTGCTCACTTCAAAACTTGTGGCCGACTTCAAGGACCTGTCTACCTGAGCCTCTTCGCAAGGGCTTCGACTTCTTAATCCTACTGGTCTCCTAGCCGTTGTGGAAGGAGCGGACTTTTAGGGTGTTCGATTCCACTCTCTCGTTGGTTTATGTGGTCCTGGGAGCCCATTAAGGAAGGTCATTTGTGGTCAAGTGCTGGCACCACGGTTTTTGGGGTATGTTGCATTTTAGGAGTTTTATTTTTTTCCTTAGCAATCTTTTCTTCTTTATTTTCCTTTGTCCCCTGACAATAGCCTTTTGGCTGGTTGCGTCGTGTAACTGAAATTTTGTTTTCTTCCAATATATTAACGTGCAATCCTTTTGTGTGTTCGCAATAAAGAATTATTGGATTTGTCGTAAAACTATAGAATTTGTGTTCAAATCCTTAAAATATATGATTTGTGATGATCTAGTTAAAGCATGCGTAGTTTTGTTATTTCTGATTAAGATATGGATTTTTACATTGGTTTCCGCTAAACACGTTTTTCAAACTACTTAATAGTATATTTCATACGGAAACTTTATATAAAAGTTGTTTTAAATATCAAATAAATTTATTTTTCAAATTTAAAATAATTAAAACTCAATCAATCATTTGCTAATGTCTTTCTTGTTTTATATGCTCGTGCTTAATCTTGATTTGCTATGTTCTCGACTGGGGCCTTACTCTTCTTTTCTTTTTGGAGGAAAAGATTACAAAATACGTTGATCTGCATGTTTGACCAAATTCATATATAAAAATAGAATAACATTTCAAACCCAAAACAACTATACTATAGAACTATATTTTATGGTGGATTAATTTGGTGTTATAGATTATGTTGCTACGTTTTCTTATAAACTTAAATCATTCAAAACGTCTTTTAATTAATATGGAACAATATGGAACGGAGAAAGCAACCGCTTTTACGAAGAACATGAGACAAGCAAGTCAACGTTTGCTGAACCACTGCTTTGTAAATTAGTGATGTGATTGCAAGAGATGAAAAATCGGTCGCATTCCTAATTCACCTGTGATAGTCTGATGCCGAGGGTGTTGAATTTTTCGTCACATCTTGTCCAACAGACGAGTTAAAATGGCTATGCTATCTGAGGACAGATCCGTTCCTTAATAAATCAAAGTCTCACTACTAATAATTTATAAGTAACAACATGTTCTAACCAAAACGTGCGAGAGGAAGCTAATAATTGCGGAATACATGGCATAATCTACACATAAGGTTCGTTTCCAGCAATTCAAAATTTAAGTTCAGTTGAAGTCAGTGACAAAAACAAGGACCCGAACCCAGAAATGACGGTCAAAATAAATCCTATGTATGAACCGTACAAAATTGACTGCCCAAATGCCAATCAGGGTAGTAAATGAAATCACCAGCAGATGAGAAAACCTGAATACCTGATAATGACGTGCTCGATCAGTTTGTACTTAATTAGTACGTAGCTTAATTAATACGTCCATTTCAGATCATGAAATTTATATCCTACACGGCTGCGCCAGCGCTAGATGTTAAAGTTGACGTATGTGTGCGACAATGTATACATCAAACGATATAGTGACGGACGCAGCTTTAAAATTTAGATGGGGCGGAGATTGGAGATGTTCACTTGATAAGAGCAATCGAACAAAACACATATTATATTTATAGTTTAATCGCATAACCGCCTCGACCATTATTTGCAGCGTGCTCGCGCTGCAAAGAGATGGAATAATCTGTTTGACGTTTACATCTTGTTATACCTAATTTTGATGGCCTATAACTACTATAAGGAGGCATGGGAGTCTTGGAAGTGTGGGGCGACATGGGTCGTAGCTAGGTCAATTAACCCACCTTGCCTAATGGGTAGATCCGCCCTTGAAACGGTAACCATATATGAACAAAGAATCGGTGAAATAATAATAACGTGTGTAGAGTTTGTGTCGGATATGTGTACAAAGTCGGTTATAGTTTTAGGGATTGGAGTTGAACTAGGTGTTAGCAATAGTGTAAGAGCCGAACTCTATCCTAGACTCTCTTAAGTAGAGGGACGAACCTATTGTAACCGTATGGCAACTTAGCATAGCGAGAGGGAGTGGCCGTCGGCAGTGTAACTCTGATACCCGCACTATAATATGCTGGATCGGGCAGGAGAGCCTGTAATCAGTGTCCAGCTAAGGGTTGTTGTTACTCTGATACGTTATAATACGCTAGATCGGGGCGAGGAGCGTCTATTAACAAATATTGTGCCTCGATGTCGTTATCGTGTATGGATATTCTATAGTATTTTTTCCGCGATCGGTTCTTGATATGATATTACTTGCTTGCAATAGAAAGTCTTCGCGTAAAACATATATAAAGAAGTTGCTATTTATCTGAGAAAGGCACTAAGGCCCCGTTCATTTTAAATTAATTATAAGGGGATGTATATTATGTTTGGATTATTTGTACCATACTGATTCGAAAAGTTCGATTATTTCTTTAAAAAAAATCTAATTTATCCATCCAATCGTCCATTTCAAACCAGCCGTTAGCGAGAATACTAAACGGCCCAGACAAATTCAAGCCCATCAATTGGACGTTCGAAGGTTAAAAGTGGGCCCTTTATTATCTCCAGGCTCTGTATTTGGTAGCCCATATAAAGGAGCTAATCCATTTAGCTAGTTGGGCCAAACGCCCAGAATCCATTATGTTAGCAGGCATGATAATAGTAGATGAATTATGCATCATTTTTTAGCTTTTACAACTTTCTGAACATATGTTCTCTTTATGTTTAAGTGGTTTAAGCCATGCAGTGAATCATGTTCAGACTTTCCATACCTTCAGAAACCATAGTATATACTCCCTCATTCCCTAAATATTTGATGCCATTGACTTTTTTAAACATGTTTGACCATTCGTCTTATTCAAAAAATTTTATGAAATATGTAAAACTATATGTATACATAAAAGTATATTTAATAATGAATCAAATGATAGAAAAAGAATTAATAAGTACTTAAATTTTTTGAATAAGACGAACGGTCGAACATGTTTAAAAAAGTCAACGGCGTTAAATATTTAGGGATGGAGGGAGTATATCACACACTTTGGCAGTGCTGTTAAGTTGTTTAGTGAGATCAGGAAACAATAATGCGCACCCTTCTGGTTGACAAAAGTTTCACATAGCTTCGAGCTCTCACAATGGGAAAAAAAACATAACCCATTCGAAAGCCCTTTGCAAAAGAATGGTAGGAGGGTTTCTGAGAAACCAGACATCACATCTCATCTCCCCTTGGTCATCGGTCAAGATGATTTATTAAGCATCTACTTCGAATGATATCTGATCAATCAATCCCAAATCTTCTCTCCATGCATATCTCAATCCCTGTTAATGACTGAGAAGCATATGCTGTCCAAGCAGATGGTTCGTAAGTAACCAAGATTATTCCACTGCTTACATGGGTAAAAAAATCATGCGACGCATCCTTCTTCCTTGTCAAGCTGTCATCACATTGTCAATGCAAATCCTCCTAATCAGGAGTAAGAATATTTGGGCTATCATTAATCGCTAGTATACCTTCTTGCAACCGAAAGAGAAGCATGAGCCCTCCAGTTAACTTCTGTCGTTTGTAAGGCCGACAAATGGTATCGTATTAGTCATCATAAGAGGCCATGTTCAAAAACCTCACCAGAGGTGCTCTATAGTCTGTAGTACAGCGTATGATCGCGGTACCATCAGCCAATCACAGAGCAACAGGTTGTGAGCTATTGTTGGTGCATCGTGGCGCCGCCTGTTAGTACTACTCCTACGAAACGTAGCTGTCGGCATGCCCATTGCCCTGGCAAAATGCCAGCCCTAGCTATATCTTTGTTGTACTTGTGATAGAGAGAGCTACTAGTGCAGTGTGCACACACATCTATCCCAGCAAAGCCCTCAACTAGTGTAGTACCGTCACAAGCTTCACAAACTTACTCTAATTCACAATGTGTTTTTGATGACCTTCGACGGTTTCTGGCAGTGTACGTACGCTTCGATGATCGATCATATCAGTGCATCTCCCGATCCGATGAAGGGCTCAGACACCAAGGAAACCGGCTTGATTCATGTGTCATTGGCGCCGCAGCCGCGGGGGCGTGCTCACCCAGCAAAAGTGAAGTCTCGTCGTGGGGCAAAAGCAGGCAAGGGGCAGGCAGGCAGGTATAGCTTGGTAGCTCCTGTATAAATCGATCGGCAGCTGAGGGCGGCGAAAGCGTCGTCTCCCAATGGTGGGGGTATGTGGGTCTCCCCCGTGCGGCCTGCCGACAGCGCGCACTGCTTGGATAAGGTGCCGGACACCACGGCCGGACGAAAGGCGCGCCGCGGGGCTCGATTCCAGCCCACCACCTGATGATGGATCGATGGATGCAACCTGCAGATGGCGTACGTCACGTCGCTGAGCGCAGCAGCAGGAGATACCGGGGGTTGGGGTTTGGACTTTGGACTGCACCGCGTGTTCCACGCGGCGCACGCTGGGAGGCAGCCCCCCCCCCCCGTCCCCCTCACGCCCGCCGGTTGGTGTCGCCCCCGTGTCCTGGTCTCGCCCCCGTGCCCTGGTCTCGACACGAGTCGATCGATCGATCGAAGAAAGGCTATAGCTCAACCCTCTAGCGCAAGATGCCGGCCGCGCGGATGGGGATTGAGACGGGTGCTCTCGACAACTTGGCCCCCCCTACAGCGAGGGTGGATATGCTTTGCTAGGACGCAGGACAACCACGATATATCTCGGCGACGTCGCTGGCTGCCGGTGGTGCGCGCGCGCAGGCGCGGGCACGCGGGGTCGGAGGCGAAGGCGAAGGCTTTTTCCGCGGGCGCGCTGGGCTGGCTGGCTGGCCGCTTTCTGTCGCTTCGTGGCCTTATCTTGCACTCCGTCTTTGCAGGAATGGGCCGCGCGCGCGCGCTCATGATGAGATCGATCGTTTGGCTTTGGTTGGATCAGCGCGGGCGGTGCGTCGCTAGGCGGTTTAGGCTTTAGCCCTGCCGCGCGCACGTTCGTGAGCGCTCGTAGCGGTACGTGGTTTTTGTCGATGGATCGGTCGGTTTCATCGTAAATCTGGTGGACGTGGCCGTGGGGGTGGGGGTTGGTTTCTTTCTCGTAAGCTGGGTGGGGGCCGCGGCGCCCGGTCCAGTCGAAAGTCGAAACCGTCAAATCGGCCGAGAGCAGTCGCAATCGGCACACGTCGATCGCTTTCGCGTGCGAGCGTTGTTTCATGCCTCGTCAAGATGACGTCGTCCCGTGCTATGGCGCCCTTTATGGTTTTCGGCATTTTCCGGCTCGTTTTGTTGGAGAGAAAATGTTCTATCGCTCTTGAGAAAATGTTTCATCGATTGGATAAAAAAGTTTTAATAGATGCAACACTTGAAAACTACTGATTGCAACACAAAGACATCAATATGTGCAACATCCAATAAAAACATAATGAAACATCCAAACACAACCAGGTACAACAAAATCAAATCATGGATTGAAACATCGTCGAGCTCCAGAAAAAAAAAACAAATCTAACTCTACCTTCTTCTACCTAGCCATCTTTCGAAACTCACGTACAGTCCTCGTTGATGAGCTCTTCGACTGTAGCCAGTCGTTGCATCACTTTGACCTCCTTTATCCCTCCGAATCTCCTCTCATTGATGGCGGTGCCGGTGGCCAGGATTTGTCGCCTCCATCCTCTCCGCGTTGCCCTGCTGTCGTCGCCGCCGCCACCACCGTGGCTGCCAGTGATGATGGCTCCACCATGTCTTCTCGCCGCCACTGCCATGGTCGCCGGTGACGAAGTTCGGCACCTCCTTCCTCTCCTCGTCACCCTGCCACCGCCGCTGCTATGGCCGCCGGTGACGATTGCTCCGCCATCTCATCTCGCCGTTGTTGCTATGGTCGACGGAAACAATGGCTAGCTCCGTTCGTGTGTTCCCTACCATTGAAGAAAATGTGAGAACATGATGAGAGGATAGGATGGGTAATACTTAAATTGATAGTGGGTCTCACCTTAAGTGTCGTCCGATGTTTCGTCTCCTCTCAAACGTTCAGATACAAGCATTTCCGTGATGATGCACATTCATCAGTCCAATTGACCGCATGAATTAATTTCATATGATGGACAGTTGGACATCCGATCCTCGGCAAATTATCGGAAGGCATTAAGTAACTTGTCAAGAATTGTTCAATGTTTCACCATTCGATAAAAAAAATATTTTAATGAGATGTAGAGCATGTTTGGTAGGGTTCCAACTTCTAAATTTAACATCAGGAGTTGGGTCTAGAGTAGACTTGCGGAGCTGCCTAAGCCCAACTCCATCTATATACTTTATTTTATGAGAGCACTCCAGCTAGCTCCACTCCCATTTTTAGTGGAGCTGAAACTGTTTGGTTGCACTTCAGATCCTGGTGAGGTGGAGCTGAAGCTGGAGCGTGCCAAACAGGGTCGTAACCGTTACAAAAAATTAATTGCAACACCAATAACTGACATGTGAAATATATAAAAGAAAAACTAGCTACAGTCATTGATAGAAAAAATCAGCTTTATGATCAAATTATGGCAACTTTAAGCCAAATTTGATCGAGCCTTTCCCGCGAAGGCATGTTTGGACACCGTTGTGTGGCCGGTCATACTGTACAATGAACCGCGGTTAGATCGTAGTTGTCCGGACAGTCAGACCGGCAGCACAAAGTCCAATTAGAGTTTTGTTGTGTTTTTTTCTTTGGTCCTGGGGGTTTTCTTGATTATAAAGATTCCTAAAATATAGGGGGGGCCAAGAACGATTGAAACAACAATAAATCAATTATCAAAATCAATCTATTACCTCTATCCTCTATATTATACACCTCCCTCCATGTTGCTATCTATCTCCAAGTCTATTCACCACTCAATCCCTCAATTGCTTGTCATCTCTTATCTCTGTAGAGTTAGAGGACATCCTAGTTGGCTTGTCGAGCTTAGGACAAACCGCTGCGTGTTACCCTGACAGGGTCCCTTCTAGGTGTCCGTTCGGTGGCATATCTGCTCTCTCCTACAACGACACGTCTCCGATGCCGCTGCGAGTTGTATATAACATGCTCGTTGCATAAGTGTTAAGCTACTTGGATTTATTTTCCTTTTTTTTAACAAAACAAGATTTGGGTACGATTGAAAATAATTTTCTTTATCTTCTTCCATAGATCCTTTACTCATAACTTTAAAATTGGATACTTAATACAATACAAAATTATGCTTCCTGACTCTGTACTCATAATCCAAATCCGATTTATTTTATGGATGCAATTTCCATTAGTCTTTGAATACATACTTCTACAATTATCTTATCAATCAGCCGTGCAACGTAGCCGGGTGCATGAAAATTATGCTGGACTTGGTAGCTACACAACAAAAAAAAAAGTGTGCAATCAAGCTAGAATACATGGGTAGCACTATAACAGCGCAAAGTGCTATATACCAGCTTCGGAGTCTAGAGGGCCGGACTTATTTGGACCACTCACACTCACACTTGAGACGGATATGGCTATCGGGTGACAAAATCGATAACCATCTTCCCTTGCCACCATCTCTTGCTGTCGACATACATCCAAGTCATGATCCCACACCTTCACCACTATTAGTGGTGGAGCCGCCATGGCCCTCTTCCCAAAAGCTCGGGAGGTGGTTCCACCGTTGACTACTATCACTTCCCTACTGTCCACTCATCGCAATCTACATACAATTTGCTTAAAACCCTAACTTCTTTGTTGTGCACTGCTAAAAGACAACCTCTTCCCATATTAATTATATTTATTTACTAGAAACTATAAATATTTTATTAACTAAACCATCAAAATGAAGTGCATAGCCTTCCTTTTCCTCATATACTTGATTTTGTATTGCAGTAAATAGTTTCAAGCGCCTAATTTTCGTACTTTTGAATAGAATATTAAATCATTCATATTCATTTTAGTTCTCAGTAAAATTTCCAATGGATCAAACTAATTAAGAATTATGCAGTGGCGCAAACTAGAGAACTCACAGCATAGTGGATATATCACAATGATGCACCACAGCACCAGTGACTGATCAAATTGGCATGTTTGCAAATATAAACTTAATCTGGAGTTGAAATTTCAAAATTCAAAGCTTCTGTTTGAAATTTAACACTCACTCAACACACACACACCTTTTTTTCCCCCTTGTAATTACGATATTGACACAAGCTCCAATTCAGTTGTTCGATAAGTGTTTTTAATTTTTACCACGTTCGATAAGTGTTTTTTTTTCTTATTGTATGTTTACAAAAGAATTAATAACATAACCATATGAAAGTATTTTCACAAATTTAATCTATTAATTAATGTCAATTTAAAACATCATCTTTCTTAAATAGAGGAAACATCTTAGCATGATGCATGTTTGCCACGCTTGCCAGCTACCCATAATACCACACTATATTTTCACAGACCTTCACACAATCAATAAATAATATATATGTGCACCAAACACCCATTTGGTCGAGTGACGAAAATGACGAACAAACTAGCTAGGCTATTAAAATTAACTTCCAAAATTCAAATTTTCTGAAACAATCATGCCCAATAGTTGGTGTATGCATCATATAGGTAAGGACTGATCGAGATTGCCCATGTGGAGTTACTGAAAAGCTAATGACACTATGCGTTGTGTTTTTTAAGTAAAATGCATGAGATTATTGTGTGGAATGCAGTTAATATTCTCTTGTTAGAAAAGGTAAGTTAACTATTTGGAACTTCATCTCGAAAGTCGAAATGCATGTGCCTCCTTCCCATCTACTACTCCCCATCTACATCTCGGAGTAACTAAGATTATCGCCGAGTAGTACATGCATATACAGTACTCTTCGCATCAAGAATCAGGACTACGTACTAATTAACACTAAATTCTGAAGCAAGACACAAAATGATATGAACACACATCTGATCTTTTTTAAGCGAACTACTAATATTAATAGTACATTACTAGCTAGCTGGCCAGGTTTTGCCATTAATCACTTTATGTACATAATTAAACACACACACACTTAGAGCTGACCATCAGTTCGATCGATCACCATACAGCTTAATTAACACTATGACTAACTAAATTCCCCGCACATGCCATCATCAGCTTGATCTTTGTTAGATCAATCCATACAGGCTGAACCACTCAACCACACTGTTATCGGCGTAGCCGCCGTACTCCGGGACATACACCAGGTCATCGTCTCCGAGGTGATCTCCGCCGCCGCCGCCGCCGAAGCTCGTCGGCTGGCACGTACCCGTCGAGAACGACGAGCTCGGGCTCCCGGCGACGCAGGCGCCGCCGCCTAGGCCCATGATGTCTCCGCCTTCTCCGGAGGCCGTGTGGCTCCCCGCCGCTGATCTGAGCCGCCTCACCTCCTCCTCGGTGACCACCAGCCTCTCCTTCAGCCTCAGCACCTGCATGCGCCGCCATGGATGGATCAGAGGAATCGAGGCAGCAAGTATACATGTGTGTACATGCAAGGACGGACGATGTGTTGTTACCTCGTTCTCGAGGTGCGCATTGGTGTGGAGGATGGCGGCGTCGTGGGCGTGCTTGAGCTTGGAGAACTCCTCCTCGAGCAGCTTGCTCTTGTGGCGGGCGCGCGCGGTTCTGGAACCAGACGGCCACCTGCTTGGGGTCGAGCCCGAGCTCGGAGGCAAGTGCACCTTCCGCCCGGTCTCCACGCTCCGCTCCTCCCGGAAGCTCAGCTCCAGCATCTCCACCTGCTCGTCGCTCAGCCGCCGCTTCTTCGGGTCCCCTCCGTCCACCTCGCCCACCGCCGCCGCCGCCCCGCCGCACCTCGCCCCACGCCTCCTCCTCCTCCGCGCTCTCGGCCTCTCGCCCTGCACCTCACCTGAAAAAAAAGATCGATCGATCGTGCAGCATGATCAGTACACAGTTGACACTTGCCATGAGATGGAGAGGCAAGAAAATGGCGGGAGCTAGCAAGCAAAAGCTAAGTAGCACGAAACCGCTGGCTGCTAGGAGGGAGGCGTCCACGTAGGAGGCAACATCTGCCTGCTGCTGCTGCGCTTCTCGCCGTATCGGTCCATGCCGTCTCGCACACTAGCTCGATCAGCTCAGCTCAGTTCAGCCTTTCTCTCTCTCTCACCTCTCTGTCAAGCGTGAGGTGAGGACAGGAGGGAGAGAGGAAACTGAACTGAACTGGATTGTCTCTGGATGGAGAAGAGGACCACCACCACCACCACCACCACCACAGCCACTGCAAAGGCACACACCAGTTGATGTTTAAGTAAGGCCGGGTGCGTGTCTCGAGAGAGAGACCTACGAGTAATATATATAGATAGGAGCGGTACACACGCAGCCGCTGCTCTGCTGCATGCCTCCCCCGTTGTTGCTTTCTCATCCAGATCACCCAAAAGCTAGCAACGACTCACGATCAAATTCTTGATCCATCGATCGCTAAAAAAACTTTTGTTCATTGCTGAACGTAGTATATAACGCAAGCCAGTTGATGACTGGGCATTGCTGTTTATCTGGTTGTGATCATGAGCACTAGTGCTGCTAGTTACCGTAGCATGCCGACCGACAAAAAGTTAGCTTGTATCCCCTTGGAATGGATACTCTGTCTGACACTGTCACACGCACACTACTTTGGTGAAGTAGGGGCCGGATGGGTGCATGCATGAATGCATGTGTCAGTGCATAATTTTGGATTAGTGGGGTAGAGAATGCACGACGATCTGGCCAGCAAGAGCACAGCACAAAGAGCGCGGCCGGCCGGCGCCGACAAGGTGGCACTTGCCCCTGGAAAGGGCTCTCGCTTTCTTTGAAAAGATCGGGGAGAGGAGGAGCTTTGGCTATAGCTAGACGAGATTCTCGCCTGATCGGTAGCATGTTAATTGTTCGATCCATGGCTGACTGTACTAGTACTACCACTAGCTAACTAGCCAACTGTTTATCCTCTTTTGAATTGTAGTAGAAAGCTTCTTGCTGCTCCATCGATAATCGGATCTAGTACCATCGCATATAAGCACTGTTGTTTAGAGAGAGAGAGAGACTGCTGCTGAATTATCTGATTCAGCAGTACATACGCCGCTTTGATCTGAAACATCTGTTCAGAAAATCATACTGTTCCTAGTGCACTCATAATAAACCATACGCTGCGGTTTGTGAACTTTATCTGAATTTCGATCGATCAGCAGTGTCGCCTGGCCTTAGCTAAGGTTACTGAATTCATGTGGGTGTAGCACAGATAAGGAATAACAACCGAGATGATCATGTGTGTCATCGATGATCCGATCCCATGCACCGAAAAAACCAGAAGAAGGCAGATATAAAACCGTGTACTGGATCAATCAGAATGTAGCACACACACTCGCAGTAAAGACAGCAGCCATTGCAATGCATGCAGCTAGAGAGATGAGATGAGATGGTCCTGGATAGGGGTTCGGATCGTGCGTTTCCAGGTAGCCGGAAAGAAAGCAACAGTGGATAAGCCTGCCTTAGCTAGTCCGCGCATGTGTGTACTCCCTCCGTCCTAAAAAAAGACAAACACCGGTTTGCGTGCCAACTGTTGACTGTCGTCTTATATAAATTTTTTTTATAATTAGTATTTTCATTGTTGTTAGATGATAAAACATGATGAATACTTTATGCGTAGACTATCTTTTTAATTTTTTTCATAATTTTTTCAAATAAAGACGGATGGTCAAACATTAGGACACGGAAACCAGAGTTTACTTTTTTTTTTTTTTTTTGGGACGGAGGGAGTATGCTAGAGGAAAGGAAAGCTCAGGTAGCGCGAGGTGAGGGGGGGAGGCCCGGAGGGGCGTTTGGTGGTGGCGCGCGCGTCGCTGTGCGTGTGGGTGTGAGGAGTAGCTAGCCCGGGAGACAAGGGGAGGAGGCACATGGGCTGCACCCGCGCGCGTCCCCCGTCCCCGCGGGGGGGCGCGCACACGCGTCGAGCGGCGCGGGGCTTCCCAACCGCGGGACCGCATGCGGCATGCCCCTTCGCGCCGTGACGTGTCGCCCGCACCGGCACCGCTCCCCACCCCCCGGGGCGCCTCTCCCCCACACACCACCCGCGGATCGCGAGGCGACGAAGAAGAGAATACCACCGCGCGAGGTCGGGTCTCGGCTCGATCTCGCGGCGCGACTCAACCGCGCACGCAGCGCCTCCGCTCCGGGGTGGGATTCCGCAGGCTGCGCTCTGCTATAGGCCTATAGCTAACGTAAACGGTCGGGAAACTCCCAAACTATTTCCAATTTCTTTTCTCAAACATAGGATGTGTTTAGTTCACGCCAAAATTAGAAATTTGGTTGAAATTGAAACGATGTGACGAAAAAGTTGAAAGTTTATGTGTGTAGGAAAGTTTCGATGTGATGAAAAAGTTGAAAGTTTGAAGAAAAAAGTTTGGAACTAAACTCGGCCACAATAAAAAAACATGAGCTCATAATGTGTGTACTCAGCTATATAAATACACACCACAGACCCTATTTTCATGAACACCTTTAATATAGTGGATCGGTACAAATCAATATGAACGCCTCGCCGTCGATTAATATGTCATCACCGCTGAAAAATAATTACCCGTAAATACGATCACTGTTTCCAATTCTAACCATATATAGTCTTAAATTTGTGTTTTTTTTCCAGTTTCTTTCAACGCCGTATCAGTGTTTTTACTAAATATTTAAATTGATAAATATGGTTAATTTTCTGAGCGACCAACCGAGAATCGTATCGAAGAAGCGCTACTACTGTTTTGATCCTTACCTATTGCAGCATGCTCACCGTTGCCGAGAGTGGATTCCACTGTCAGCAGGGACTATAGTAAAAAATCATAACAAAATTTTAATTTTTAGGGCTTCTTGGAACACAGGATTCTCAAACACGTAGGAATAGAAAACCCGCAGGACTAATATGTCAATACAATCCTAAGAAATGGAGAACATACACAGGAAACCGTTTGGATGAAACACAGAGAAAACATAAGATTTAGAAGAGAGAGATAGCACGAAGGAAAAAAAATTCTACGAGCTTGGAGCTTATGCTAGAAATTCTTCAAAATTCCATGAAACATGCAATTTCATTGAAATTTTAAAGAAATTATAGATACCCAATCCTTTCTTTTCAAAAGGGCTTACATGATTTTTTTCTACAGGATTTAAATCCTTTGAAATTAATTTCTCTATAGTTTCTTTATTTTAAAGGAGCCATTAAGCATTTATAATCCCTGTCTCGCTGACATGTTGGTCCATTTTAACGAACTACTCCTCACCGAGGATGGCATCGTCGTGTGAGACAGTATCGGATCGAAGGTCAGTACGTGTAAAGGCACTGTCCCCTGTGAACATAACTGCACGCTGAAGGTATTGTCTTATTGGAGTTTCAGGCCATGCAGTGCATTTTGATCATCACACTGATCAGACTTTTCTCCGCACAGGAGATCGACCAAAGATTACCTGTAAAAGCTCCAGGCTTATCGTCGATTCGATCGCAACCAGAGCCCGGCCGGTTGCTTATCTAGTCAGCAACTAGTCGCCGCCGGCCTATTTACGGTCTCAGCCGATGCCAAATTATCCCATCTGAACTGTAAAGGTTACAGTCACAACTAGGCCGGATCTTGGTTGATCTGTTCGAATCCAACTCATCCCCAGGCCGACGGACAGCCGAGATCTGCTCATTCATGCACATGCCACGAAGCATTTCTCGCAGCATTTTCCCCTGATTTTGTGTCTGAATCCTATCAGCTGTCGACGTTACATGCACTGACGCAGTGAGTCATCTACTCCCGTATTAGGAAGCTCGCGGCACTGTTCATCCGATTTTTGACCCTGGCTTTGTGCATTTCTGGTAAGAGTTATCCAGTTGTTCCCTGTTTACTTTGTTTAGCAGGTCGGGGCAGCTGAGCTGTGCAAAAGATTAGCCGCCATTGGTGTTCTTGGCAAAATGTGTAGGGGCCTTAGTTTGTTGATGTGTATAGCTAGCTATAGCAGCTACTGGTCCACGAGAAGAAACCGGAGTTGTTGGGTGCAAGCAACACACCGCATGTACACGTTGTAGAGTCGTAGCTTGACTGACTTTTCGATCCAAACGATATCGATCCATGCATGTGCAGTGTTGTCAAACGTCTTCGGCGGTGTACAGTGAATTGCACCAGTAGTGAAGGTGTATTTGGTGAGGAGAAGAAGAAGCTAAGAAAACTTTGACTTAGCTAGCTTAGCTAAGCATTTTGCTCACACATGGTGTTACACGAACTACATGTGTGAGATAATGCTGAGAAAACTAACTTACCCAATCTGGCTAGTCCCTTTTAAATTAGCTGTTGATATCCTTGCAAGAAAGATCTGTTTCTGCATCTTCAGAAATTTTATTATTGTGTCCTGGCAAATTTGTAATCCTAATTTAATGTTGTTAAATTAAATTAATTAGTTAACAAGTAGTGTGTATATCTATCTAGCCATCCTGTTCTGCACTTCGGTGCTCACATGGGTCATTCTGATAGTAAGCTGGCCAACCGTATCAAGGTTTTAAAAGAAGAGAGGCAACTCTCAGTGGATATACATGCTGGGGTTAAGGAGGGATAAATTATCAATAGACCTCATTAGCTGAGCCTAGCTGTATTAAGGCTGTATAATCATGATCCTTTACACTCACATCTAGGCTGGTTTCAATTAAGTATAGCAATAGTACTAGTATTAATTGGTTAACTAGAGATCAAAGCTAAGTAAGGACACAGTTGTCCAAGTCAGAGAGATCAACATGATGGCTAGGAGATAAACCCAAATTCTGATGATCATGTGCTCGATTCCCTCGCATGCTCCATGATCTCCACTTGCTTTATGTTAATGCACTTACTAACTACAAAAGTTGATTAAACAAATGGAAGAACCCTTACTCCCGGACAAGCCATGCTCCTGCTTCCCAACTTCCAACTAATCTCCTTGGATCTGCCCAAAACCTGCAATGATCGTCTTGAATGATTGTATAAAGAAGATTATACATGAGATTAATCAATTGCAAAATTTGCTGTTAAGCACAAATTAATGGCCGTCTTTGTATGACTTTATTCATCAAGAATTTTATATATGCTCCCGTGGAAGTTGCCTTAATGCGGTTGCAAATGCAGCCTTGGACACACATGGAAAGAGAAAAAGTTAGCACCCATTAATCTGCTTGTAACAAGGAACATAAGGTCATTAATTTCTCCTCCCAATAACAGTTCAAGTCAAAGCTCCATGACAAGAACATAGTTTTCACCCACAACTTTTATCTTTAATTACTACCCTTATGAAGAACTCATCACCTTTATCCAAACTAATCTTTCACCTTTCCTTGAATTACGCCACTAACCATGTGACATGACCCACTAAAATAACACCATTTCAATGCCTAAGCTTGATAGGATGCCTGCTAAGAAAGGTGATTACTGATTAGCCACTAGCCTGCAGGTAGTACTAAGCAGCAGTAGACAGTACGTTGCCCATGGCACGGCGAAACGTGGCAGTCATGTAGCCATTCCCTGCAATCTCTTTGCTTGAGCCGTAAGGATGATGGAGCAATTGATTTCCTTTACTCTCCGTACATTTTGATGTTGTCTAGGCCAATGGTTCAGCGATAAGCAAGCGAATCAATCGACTAATTAAGTAATTAGCTACACTGATCCATGCATACCTGATGCCAATTGGAAACCTAGCAAATAAAGTTGTGTACTTGTAGAATCTTTCCAATAAATAATTATGTAAGAATAACCGTCTGCAGAGCCGGAGGGCACGCTGACATTTGCAATGTTTAAATGTAAAGGACCATGGGTGCTTTTGAAGTGTTAGGCTAGCTAGCTCTTTGGAGTAAAGATCAACCGGTGCAAGAAAAAGGACAGGTTAATTATGTTTTTGTTGAATAAAGTTGTTTGCTTTTAGTATGGCATATTGCAAATACTATTATGATAGCATTGGCTGCTATAAATTAAAGAAGAGTGTTTTTTTTTAGGAAAAGGACCCATCCAAAGTTAAAAGATAGTTCTCACCTTTCATCACCATCTCAAGTTTTTCTGTGAACTACTTATTCCAGGAAAAAAATATTTGTGAACTGTTCAATTAATTGAGTTGATCTGCTACCCAACACATTGTTAGATAGAATTGTTTTCTAATGTTATACTGTTCAATACAAGCATCAAAGTAGCTAGGGAGAGTTAAAACATTTCACATATAATTACTTTGAATTAATTCAATTCATCTTGTATCCCCATTAAGATTTTTTACATGGTTTTGGAACGTCATATCATGTCATATACATGGTTCTGGATTGGGGTTTTCACCAACGTTAGGTTCCCACCGTATATTTACCCAAAATCGAATCACTTCTTTCTTTATTGTACTGAGGAACATACATATAAAAGCACACAACTTGTTTTTAATGAAATTAGGCACATTGCTAGCTGGTACTAAGTTCACACACTACACCCACACCCATCTGGCCATCTACATGTTGAGATCAACATGCTCAAAAGAAACTGCAGGACCACACATGAATTAAGCTGCATGATGCTACTAATTTGCACCAAACCACCGCCAAGAAAACAGACCAAAGAACACGCAAAACTTGCGGCCATCAATCCACATCGTCACCAATAGTAAAGACGAAGAACTGAAGAAGCCATTAAGATAAGCGAGTTGCAAACCTGAGGATAACATTGATTAATCCGGGAGCTTAGCTGTGGTTGCCACGCGATTGATTCCCTAGCAACCGAATCTTTTTCCAAATCCAAATGGGTTTAGTTAATCTGAAGACAACCGTGACAGAATCCATGCATGGGAGTAGTTCAAGTGACATGTGTCAGGACACCCGACACCGTCACAGCTCTGGGCTACTTTGAGCCCACAAAACTAGGCACTACCAATACATTTGTCGACAAATTTTTCCCCAAAAATTTGACAGATGTAATTATAGTACAATCGTAGTGTAATTACACTGTAACTTATATGTAATTACACTGTAACTTGTATGTAACTACAGTGTAACTTATATGTAAGTTTTACATAATTTTGAATCGTTAGATATATTACAAGATTTGTTTTGGTGAGGAAGAAAACAAATCATAGCACACACATATGTGAAAGAATTTGTTTCCACGACCTCCATTTTACCAAAATAACATGTTACGGAGAGATTTTTGAAAATTACATATAAGTTACACTATAGTTACGGTGTAATTACATGCAAGTTACAGTGTAATTACACTATGATTACAGTGTAATTACACTATCTGTTAAATTTTGGGGAAAAATTTGTCGATAAATATATAGCAAAATCGCAAAAACTGCACCGGCTAATTTGGGTTTTTCTTTAGCTGCAGCATGGGCGGAACCTGGGAGAAGTTTTAAGCTGTGGGCTCCGAGGTCCATGTGGAGAATGCCAATGCATTACTATTGGAAAAGTCCACTTTGACTCCCTTAAATTATGCCGACTCTAATTCGTATCCTTAACATAAAACCGATAAGATGACTCCCTGAAGTGTTAAAACGGTGCAATTTGATTTCCGGTGGTTTTGCAAGTGGTTTTGGCTGACGTGGCGCCTACGTGGCGGTGTGCGCCTTGTGAGGTTCGACGCTTTGCACCGATTTTCGTCCACGTGTCGTCGAACGTGTCGCTTTAGTGGAATTAGAGTAAAAAAAAAACAAATTTGTAGGACAATATGTTGAATTAAAAAAAAAAAAAGTGGGACGCCACGACATGTGGGCCTTCCATCTTCCTCTCATCCCTCTTCTCTCTCTCCCTTATGCTCTCTTTCTCTTCCCCCGGCCTCTCTTCACCATTGGGCTGGAGCGGCGGCGGCGGCGGTCGGGAGCGTGTGTGGGGACGGTGGTAGGGAGCGGCAGCAGCCCTGGCATCGGCTCCGCGTCATCCGCTAGAATCGGTGCATCGCATCCGAGCCGCGGCGGAAGAGCGCGTCGTCGGGCCGCGAACTCCAAGGCAGATGGTGCACCGCGCCCCCCACGGCGCCGAGCGCACAGTGGTGCATCGTCGTTGTGCAAGAACTTGGGGTAGAAGCGCTTCGATGGACATGCAGTCGAGGCTAACTAGCAGGCCGACTGACGTGCGGGGACCCATTGTCATCGGCGAGGGAGCATGGAGGTTGTTCCTTGGAACTCATGGGAGATCTTGCGGCCGGGGACTCCCACCTTGAGTTGGAGTAGGACGGCGGCGGCCTCGTTGACCTCACCCTCGGCGTCGGATGAGGTGGCCTGCTCAGATGACTGCTACATCCTCATCCGTTGCGGCGACGTCGTGAGGCGCCGACCCTGAGAGACATGGCGGATGGCATTGGTGCAGGGAGGGAACGACTGCGTGAGGAGATGGTCTAGCAGTTTGTTTCTATCCGAGCTACATGATTCATGGCGTTCCTGCTCCGCAGCTGCCTCGACGCATGCTAGATAGCTCGCGTAGGATGCATAGTCGTAGCTTGTGCTCCGGCGACGCCAGAGTAGCTGAGCGCAGCATGCAGCATCCTCATGTTGGGTGCATTTGCCTTCGGCGGCCAACTGCCGCTTCTGTCTCGCCTCTCGCTACCAGGAGCATCCCCGTCGAGAGCGCGCCGCACGGCCGTGCGCGCGTGCGCGTGTGGGGACGCTTGCTCGAACCTGGCCCGCGAGGCAGTAGGTGTCACGCACGAACTTGCCGCACGCGGCTGGCAGCATCCCGCTGGGGGACACGAGCTCGGGGCAGGCACCTCGCGTGATGTCCTACGCGCAGCTCGGGCCGCGTTCTTGCTACACGACGGCGCCGACGGGCCGTTGTTCGGCTGTAAGTCTCACGGCACGTTGAACCGTCGATAAGCGCGAGTAGGTCGCGGAAGTCCGTGCACCCGACGCCGGGTAGCCGAGCGTGTTACTCGGCCAGGCGTGGTGGGGCGGCTTCGCCGGAGACGGCGCAGGACAACCGCCACAGGGCCGAAGGGGAAAGAAAAGAGAGAGATAAGGGAGAGACAGAGGAGGAAGAAGGGTTGGACGAGAGAAAAGGATGACATTGTGGGGCCTCAATGATATTCTTTGTGTGAATGCCAAGTGGGTCACCATATATATTTATTTTAGTTTAACGCCTAAGCGCCAGTGGACGAAGACTAGGCAACATCGGCCCGTCAGCAAAACCACACCTTTAAAACCGCTGAGAGAGTCAAATTGCACTGGTTTGTAATAGTTGGACGGGAGTCATCTATCTGGTTTTCTGTTGTAGGGGTAATGAATTAGATTCGGCGAACTTTTTGAAGAGAGTCAAGTGGAACTTTTTCCTTACTACTTTCCTCTTTTTTTAGTGAAGTTAGTTTGGGCCATGTTTTGTTACCAAAGTTTCACCTTGACTATCTCTAAAACCATTTTTTTTCTTTGGATTGGATAATTTTATTGTTTTTGTAGTTTGACAACTAAGGACCCTATCCATTTCGATTATCTTATGCTTATCAGCTAAAATTTAATTTTTAACCTTAAATTTGAAGTGATTTAGGTTTTTTTTCATCGAAGTTTTTTTAAGCCTTTGCTTTTGATCGTAAAGAACACGCATAGAAAGTTTTATTCAAAAATTATATTCGTTTGCAAAATATGTGTTTCGAGCTGTAACTCTCTTTTCTATCACGTCTACCTTTATTCCGGTAAAGATATAGCCTACACATGATAGGGAAGTTCGCCTGAACTTTGATGTCGCTGATGTGTACTGAAAAAGTTTTATTTGTGGTGTCCAATTGCAAAATAGTAAAATACCGGTCCAAAAAAAAAGATTGGTTAATGATGATACAAAGTAAAACTTGAGCAATAAAATGTGGTCAAAATTACTAATGCATAATTACTACTTTCCGGTATAAAAAGTCGATTAGACTTTTCAAAGTTAATATTATAACAACCTTAACTACTTAGTTATTTACATAAACTTTAATATTCATTTTTATGTACCAAAAACATATATTTATAATGATTTTTATGGTCAAAGTAACTTGCGTTGACCGTACGTATTTTAAAATGACTTGTTTTCAAAATCAGAGACTGGTTTCCAAAGAAGAGCTGGGTGTTCTTTTTTAAAAGAACTGATTATTTCAGACTCAGCGTGAGAAGCTTGGT
>CM020184.1:18823488-18867415 GCA_009805545.1 Oryza longistaminata | reverse complement strand
CATAATTAGAGAATGTTTACTGTAGCATCACATAGGCTAATCATGGATTAGTTAGGCTCAATAGATTCGTCTCGCGAATTAGTCCAAGATTATGGATGGGTTTTATTAATAGCCTACGTTTAATATTTATAATTAGTATCTAAACATCCGATGTGATAGGGACTTAAAAGTTTTAGTCCCATCTAAACAGGGCCTTAGGATTCTCCGCTTAGTATCAGTTCAAGATTTGCTCGCTCCAGGGCTTTGCCTATTCGATTAGCATGCATTTGCATGGTGTGGTAAAAGCTGCTGTGCCATGCTACTTGTGTTTGGATCCAGGGACTTAAATTTAGCCCCTGTCTTTAGACACTAATTTAGAGTATTAAATATAGACTACTTACAAAACTAATTACATAAATGAAAGCTAATTCGCGAGACAAATTTTTTAAGCCTAATTAATCCATAATTAGAGAATGTTTACTGTAGCATCACATAGACTAATCATGGATTAATTAGGCTCAATAGATTCGTCTCGCGAATTAGTCTAAGATTATGTATGGGTTTTATTAATAGTCTACGTTTAATATTTATAATTAGCATCCAAACATCCGATGTGATAGAGACTTAAAAGTTTTAGTCCCATCTAAACAAGGCCCAAGTCTTATGACACCTGTCAATATATATATATATTTTTGGGGGGGGGGCTGGCTTTGGCTAAATAAGTTGAATATAGATAGCTGCAGCCTACAACATCAGGTGCATGTCTTCCTAACTCTTTGCCTTCCGCAAGACAACGCCAATGCAACGTTCAACTGTAGTCCATGCTTCTGAAACTAGCGTTTGTGAGTTATTTTTTCTTGCCATTAATAGCCAAAGAAATAGTCAATTTCTGATTTGATTTTCATCTTAATTTTGTTCTAACCCATTTACCAAGCTGTCCACCTGATTAATTTCTTCAAATACTAATGATTAATTAAGTTTTTTTTATTTGAGAACAACAATTATTTAGGCTTTGGCCTTTCAAGTTCTAGAGATTTGAACATTTCGGATTATTCTTATGACATATACTTGGATGGCATTTTTTTTATCATTTGGTTATAAGCGATAATACGTTGCCAAGTTCTGTGGGCTAAAGACTTCTATTTTGTCCATAATGTTAGGTTCTTCTAACAAACTAGTGGAGCTATTTATTTGTGCACATGTGCTTTTAGTAACTTTAGTTCTTTACAATTTCGTTTCACCAATTAGATCGATAAATATAAATATATGGTGGAAATATGTTTCTTTAAAAGAAAATTCAATTTCATCTTGTCGTATAGCACTATTATATTATTTTTCATACTCGTTATAAGTTTGCTAGATGATGTAATTGTTGCTCTGAGTTAACCGTGACACCCTCGACCTAAAATTCTAGATCCGCCCCTGGAAGAGAGTATATAGTAGTGAGAACGGTTCTACATCGAATTCACTAATATACGATAGGGGCCCGGTTCCTGGATGGATAACAAGTTCATCTTTTTTTAAGATAATGCACACAGCAAGTTCATGATGCATTGGGTACACAAAATCTAAGATAAGCATATGATACCTTTCTGCTTTTCTTTGGTCAAAAACAGTTCGAAGATACTGAAACAGCATGGCTACATCACTATTGACGTGGTATCAAATCCCCTTCGATTTGGACAGCAAGAACAACTGTTCGTAATAGATCGTAAAGCGTGAAACTTTTTCAGAAGCAAAGCTTGTGATTTGTTAGATTGCTACTCGTTAATCTTGGAGATGCTTAATTAGCAAAGCACTAGTATCTTTTAGTACAAGGTGACATGGGGCCATTGCAAACCACAGATCCATGCAACCCTAATGAGTACTGACTTTTAAGTCTGTGACAAAATAATTCATGGGCAAGGCCTAAGACAAAGAGACCCCCTATCCCCGCTACTCTTCATCTTAGCAATTGACCCACTTCAAAGACTACTTAGCAAAGCGACAGAACTGAAGCTACTAAGCAAGTTGCGAGGAAAGTCTGTGACACTACGTACTTCCCTCTACGCGGATGACGCAGCAGTCTTTATTAAACCAGGAAAATCCGAAGTGCAGAATTTCACTGCTATTCTACATCGCTTTGGCCTCGCAACCGGCCTACGTGCAAATATAAAAAAAACACAAGTGGTGGCCATCAGATGTGAAAACGTGGACTTGGATGAGGTGCTTCAAAACACCCCGGCAACAAGAGCTTCCCTACCTATGAAATATCTTGGACTTCCCCTAACAACGGGCAGATTGCGCAAAGCAGACCTACAGCCGTTGTTTGACAAATCGGCCGGAAAAATGGCAGCTTGGCGAGGTAGAAACTTGGGACTCGCCGGACGAACTACACTAGTCAAATCAGTGCTATCATCACAGCCGGTCTACCTTCTTACTGCGCTAAAGGTCTCCAAGGAATCAATGGAGACGCTTGACAAGCAAAGAAAGAGCTTCCTCTGGACAGGATCGGAAAAGCTAACGGGAGGAAAATGTAAAGTAAATTGGAAAAGAACCTGCTCACCGACTGTCTATGGTGGTCTGGGCATTCTGAATTTAGAAAACTTTGCTAGAGTGTTGCGGATCAGATGGCTGTGGCAAGAGTGGAAAGCTCCGGAGAGAACCTGGATCGGCCGGGACAACCCATGTGACAACACAGACAAAACTTTTTTTGCGGCGGCAATGACAATAACTGTGGGAGACGGGGAAACGGCTAGCTTCTGGAACTCAGCTTGGATGCAAGGGCGGCGGCCGAGGGATGTGATGCCACTTGTATATGCAATATCCAAAAGAAAGAACAGAAGCCTCAAAGAAGGCGTCACAGATAACGTCTGGGCACAAGACCTAAATTTCTCCTCCCCAGATGCAATAACAGTTGAGCTGCTGGACCAAATAGTGACTCTATGGTCGATAATCCAAAGCGTGCAGCTCAGTCCAGACATGACAGATGAAATCACTTGGAAGTTCACCAATCATGGGGAGTATACAACAAGCCCCGCCTACAAGATGCAGTTTCTCGGATCCATCAATGCAAACTACGACGCAATCATCTGGAAACCATGGGCACCAAACAAATGTAAAATCTTCGCATGGTTGGCCATCCAAAACAGAGTCTGGACAGCTGATAGGCTGACTACACGTGGATGGTCGAACAACACTTTCTGCCCGCTCTGTAGACATACCCGGGAAACGGTATTCCACCTCCTAGTAGACTGCAGATACTCTAGGAGGATTTGGGAGAATCTGGCTTGCTGGACGTCGCAAGAGCACATCAAACCGGTCAACTGGGCTCAACCTGCGTCGCTCCAAGACTGGTGGACTGCAATAGCAACACACCCAGGGACACCGAGAAAAGGAAATCGCACCCTTCTGTTGCTAGTGACATGGGAGATTTGGAAAGAGAGAAATCAAAGAATTTTCCAGCGCAACGAACTCTCCATACTATCGCTCTGCGCAAAGATAAAGGAGGAGGCCAAGACCTGGACTCTAGCCGACGCGAAAAGGCTATCTGAGATAATCCCTTAATCTATTTATTTTTTTCTCCTTTCCCCTTGTAAATTTCCAAAGTTTTTAGCTTTGTACAGTTTTTCCTCCCACTATATTCAATGAAATGGGCACAGTCTAGTGCCGATTCGTTCAAAAAAAAAAGTCTGTGACTACGAATGTAATCTACTTATGTTGTTTTCTTATGTGACAGGTTTAATCAACCCTAATGTGAATACAGAGGTATAACATGACAAAAAGTATTTTGTGCAAAACAACTTGTATAGTTTTCTTATGTGACAGGTTTAAACATGTAACGTGATGTTGAATGTTACATGAAGATATTATGATTTTACTCCACACTTGCTAGCTACTCCCTCCATCCAAAATGTAACTATTTGTAGGAATTCAACCAATCACAATCATTCTCATTTAATTTCTCGACATACTTTTTTTTCTCGACTAATCACAATCTTCCATCATTCAATCTCACATACTTAATTACTTACTTCATATAAAAACCTCTAGAAATGCTTTAAAAAATTGGAACAAAGGTAGTAGTTAGTCCCTCTACGAAAAGGGAAAAAAAACTTCCAACTACAAATCGAACACATGAGTTAAACCCATAAGTTGATTTTTTTTTTCCCCAGGAGCACATGCTAAGTGGCAAGGATTTTTATTTTTCACGAAACTTTACATGAGTGATGTGATGAATCATAGTTTTTGCAATGTCTCCAAAAATGTTTACTTTTCAGTTGTGCACTGCACAGATTACACTGTGTTCATTCTGTCAGACAAACGATGAAACAAACCTGTAGTAGGTCTGTACGATCAGTCCCAATAGAAACTCGACACGCTCGTTCTCTCCTTTTCCTTTCCAGAGGACGTCGACATGTTCAGTGGATAGAACACCGAACTCTGCCACAACGTATACTATCCACCAGTTTGCAACTGTAGGACAAGACTACAGGAAAAAATGGTGAATAATCACAAGAACACCCGATGCTAGACAAACACATATTCCGCTCGAAGTATATGTTGTCTTGGATATGTTTGAAGAAAACTTTATAAGCTTTAACCATTTTTCTGAATATTTAGATTGGATGTATGTTTAAAGCTTACAATTTATCTAACTTGAGAAGTACTTTTACAATATATAGTTTTGTGGGGGGTTTGCAAATATTTTACAATAGAAATTACTAGTCAGAGTTGCATCTTGGAACCCTGATGGAAGTAGATGATGGTGGCCTTAGAAAAGATATACTTTTAGGCCCCAAAAATTCCATATGAAATTTAGAAAAACAGTTTAATATATGTAGAAAGATTGAAAATTTCCCTATTCCTAAGGCCTTATTGGTTGTCTGGAACACATAAATCTATTACCTTATTAAAGGAATAGAAAAAGGAGCCTCCACGTTCGCTCTCACGGCTTAGAAATTCTCATATTAATCAGAGAAAAAGAAAAACAGAGTTCATATAGAAATACAATTTAGAAATAGTTGAAATTCGGAATTAAAAATAAGGAATATTGGAAGAGAAGACTAGAGTCCATATAGAAATATAATTAAGAAATAATAGAAATTCAGAATTAAAAATAAGGAATATTAGAAGTAGAGTATAGAGTCCATATAGGAATTTAAAACTAACTAAAATTCAGAATAAACATAATAATATTAAAAGTAGAGTTTAGAGCTCGTATAAAAATACAATTTACAAATAACTAAAATTCAAAATTAAAAAAAACATGGGAAGAAGAGTCTAAAGTCAATATAGGAATACAATTTAGAAGTAACTGAAATTCAAAATTAAAAATTAAAGAATATTGAAAGATGAGTTTAGAGTCCACATAGAAATACAATTAGAAATAATTAAAATTCAGAATTAAAAATAAATAATATTGGAAGAAGAGCCTAGAATCTATATAGAAATACAATTTACAGATAACGAAAATATGGAATTAAAGAAAAAGAAATATTGAAAGACGAGTCTAGAGTCCATATAGGAATATAATTTACAAATAACTTGCCGGTTTCTCATTATTTCAAAATCTGTTTGGTCAAGACCACCCCAGGACCCAGGAAATATTGCTATGCTAGTGGACTGGTCATCATCTCTCTCTGTGGAAAGCTCTGTTGTAGCTCTACTGTTTATATTCGAGGATAGGGACGGAGGATAATGGAGGATGTGATTCCATTCTTAAGGTTGGCATGCCTACAACTCACTGATCCAAGAAAAAAATCTACTCCCTCCGTCCCAAAAAAAGACAAACCCTGGTTTCCGTGCCGAATGTTTGACCGTTCGCCTTATTTGAAAAAATTACGAAAAAAATTAAAAAGACAAGTCACGCATAAAATATTAATCATGTTTTATCATCTAGCAACAATGAAAATACGAATTATAAAAAAATTTCATATAAGACGGACAGTCAAAGTTGGACACGAAAACTCATGGTTTGTCTTTTTTTTGGGACGGAGAGAGTATGTCATTAGCCATGGTCCGTGGAATCGTGGATACCTTTAGTTCCGGACACAGCGCTAGCTCCTACTAAATCTCTGTCTTCACTTTGGAATCAGGCACACTTGTGTCTGCCCATCTGAAAGCCTGCTAGAAATGTACTACTGTACTAACCCTAGTACTCCCTCCGTTACATGAAAAAACAAACCTAGAGGTGTGTTTAGATCACGCTAAAATTGAAAGTTTGGTTGAAATTGAAACGATATGACGGAAAAGTTAAAAGTTTATGTGTAGGAAAGTTTTGATGTGATGGAAAAGTTGGAAGTCTGAAGAAAAAGTTTAGAACTAAACTCAACCCTAGTAGAATCAGATGTCATATTTCTAGTATTAGAATGTGTCACATCTGATACTAGATTGATTTTGTATGGGACGTAATGAGAACTAACTGTGTGCTAGACTGCTAACAATACAAATGTCATTGTCACGGGCGGGGAACAAGAGGGATCCAGTTCTTTGGTAAAAACATTTAACTGATCACTGCTCTTTCCGTCGTAGAGAAAATCAATATGATGATAATGATAAATCTGAACATAGCCTATATCCAGATTTATATCCAGCTTTATAGATAGAAATTGGTTTTTTCTTTACAAAGCATAACAATAACATAATACTAGGCACACATTTACACAACCTCGAAAAAATATGACTGATCAATATAAAACATAGTAATAACATAGTAATACAAGGCACATAAGAGAGTGTGTTAAAAAATAGGCACACATGTACACAACCATGAAAAAACATTTGACTGATCAATACTACATAAAGCATAGTGAAAACATAGTAAGGTTGTGTTTAGATCCAAAGTTTGGATCCAAACTTCAGTCATTTTCCATCACATCAACCTGTCATACACACACAACTTTTCAGTCACATCATCTTCAATTTCAACCAAAATCCAAACTTAGGATCCAACTAAACACAGCCTAATACAAGGCACAGAAGAGATGGTGTTAAAAAAAAGGCACAAAAAAGATGGTTAGTAACCATCAAACGGTCATCCAATCACAGAACGCAGGGTGAAAAGTAGCAGTACTAGTAGTAAAAGACCAAAAAAGTAGTTTTTTGGGGGCAAGGATATTGACCCAGATGATAGCAACAGCAAAGACATCTTTCCCATGTCAACCTCACCGTCGCAATCTCACCTTATCTTTTCCGAAACAATCTCGCATTCGAGCCACAGGTCTCTCAGTTAAGATAACAGCAACTACTTACTGCCCATGTTACCTTCATACAGTTTGAAAGGAACAGGACCAGCAAAGGTCAGGTTCCAAATGACCAGCAGATTTTTCCCTCTATAACAACAATAAGCCCTTTTAATAATTCTAGACAGAAGAAGGCAGAGGAGGAGAGGAGAGGAAGCACGGATGTATTTACAAGTCTGCATCTTACATTGTTCTAGGTTTCTCTCTACCAATACAGGCAGGTGGCTGAAAGAATGATGCTAGCCAGAGCACAAAACCCAAGGTTATTGCAAAAAGAAAACCTCACAGGATTGTGCGGCCGTTGGTCTTTCTCTTGGCCTCCTCCCATGGCGCCTGTGCAGACCCCATGTCCAGCTCTCCTCCAACCATCAATGCCGGGAGGCCACCATTTGCAGTGGAGCCACCCATGGTCCCTCCAATGCCAAGCCCAAGGAAGTCCAGAGTAGCAGGCTTGGGACCGTACAGTGCCGATGGTCCCATCATCAAGTCCGGCAACCCTGAATTCCCACTGTCATAGGTGAGACCAAGGCCAAGACCGCCAGGTAGCATCGGCCCAGGCTCCATTTCCATTTGCTGGTTGCTCCTATGGTGCCACTGTTGTACACTGTTATCGGTGAACATTCGATGTGGCAGCTTGGCTGGCGGTGGCGGCTGTGGGACGTTATCCATGAACCTTCCTTGAGGCGGATGAGGATGCGGATGTGGATGTGGATGTGGATGAGATGTTGTTGGTGTGTTACCAGTAGTGAACCTCCCTTGGGATAGCTTGGATGGGGGAGACGATGAGGTGGAGGCGGCGAGCCCAAACTCCTTCAGGAAAGATGAGCTTGATTGCGAAGCACCAACCTCAGCAGCCTTCTGCAGGAGAGCGGTTGCGGACATGTGCGGTGCTGGAGGTGGAGCAAAGGAGCAGGGGTCACTTGCATTTGTCTGTGGGAAGAGAGAAGACGGCGCACCAATTGCAAGGCAGAGGAATGTGGGATCGACGCCGATGAGATCGCGGAGGGATCTGCTTTGGGGAGTGCTGCTCGTTGTGACCGACGCAAACAGACCAGCGAACGTGCTCGTCGTCGTAGCTGGAGCGATAGCATTGGTAACGCTGCTTCCCGTGCCGCAGCTGGTGCTGCTGCCATCTGTGCCAATGGCCTCCGAGGGCGAGGGAAGGAAACAAGGCAGCATCGGAGTGTCGTTATCCAGCAGGTTCGAGTCCTCCAGTTCAGCATCTTTGTATCGATCCGCTTCCTGAAAGCAAACGTCCTCATCTCGCTCATCTTCCACCTCTATCTTGGCAATCACAGCTGGCTTAGCAACCACCTCTTGCTCTGCAAATAGATACACCAGAATAGGATGGAACATGTTACTCCTCATTGTTCAGCTAACCGATCAAATGACCAAACCGAATCGGGAAAGAAACAAAGACACATGCATTGCTTTCTTGTTACAGTAGTAAGATTGACTAAATGAGCTCCAATTTGCCATAAATCTCGTCTAGTCTATCTATGGGCAATATGACAAACAAACAACAAAAATGTGAAAGAAGCATACCATCCACATTTGGTACCACTGCCACCACCGGCTGAGGATGCTCCTGCAGTATCGGAGGAGGCGTCGGCGGTGATGGAGCACACTGCTGCGGCACCTCCGCCACCGCCTGGCTGGGCTGCGGCTCATCGACCTCGGCCACAGGTGAATCCTCATTCTCCTCCTTCTCCTTCTCCTTCACCTCCTCCTCCTTATCCTTATCCACATTCTCCTCGGCCTCCAAATCAGGCGGGCGAGGCGACGGTGGTGCAGGCACGGCGAGCACCCTGCCCGTCTCCTCCACGAGCGCGCCGCAGAAGGCGCGATGCGTCACGAAGCTGTCCCTCCTGAACCCGACCAATGAAAATCAAGGCAAGCAAGAATGGAAATTCTTTGTTGCCCCCAAGGGACCATGGGGATTTGGGGGGAAAGCAGTGTCGAGGGGAGCTAGCTACCTGGTGAAGAGGGTGCCGCAGTCGCAGCGGTACTCGCGGGTGCCGCAGGTCTTGGTGTGCGCCTTGAGGTCGGCCTGGACGGCGTAGCGCTTGCCGCAGCGCTGGCATGTCCAGCGCTTCTCGCCGTGCTTGCGGCAGAAGTGCTTCTTGATGCCGGTGAGGTCGCCGAGGGCGCGGGTGGGGTTGTGGTGCACGCAGCCGGGCTCCGGGCAGACGTACACCCGGCGCCGCGGCGGCGCCGCCCCGGGGGCCGGCGCTGCGCAGCGCCACGGCAGGTTGTGGCCGCGGCGGTGCAGCTGCAGGTTCTGGTCCCGCTGGAACCCCTTCCCGCACACCTCGCACACGAACCTGTTCGTCGCCAGCAGCGTCCCCGGCGACAGCGCGATCACCTCCGCGTCCGGATCTGCCCCCGAGCGCACACCACCCATCAAACCACGCCTCGAAGTAGTAGTAGAAAGCATAGCACCCACCACCGAAACCCCAAAGGAAAAAAGCAACCCCGCGAGCGCGCGCTCTCACCTGGCGTTCCGGGGAGATTCCTCTTCTTCTTGACCACCGGCGCCGCCCGCCCGCCCCGCCGGAGCCGGCTCCACCGCCGGCCGGGGCTCCCCTCCGTCCCCGTCGGATTGGGCGGCATCTCCTCTCGATCTGCCGCCGCACAGCTCCACCCCCCTCACCCGCAGCTCCCCCCTCCCCCTCCCCTCCCCCAAGAACTGCGCTACTGCGCGGCGGCGGGCGGTGGACGGGGCGAAGAGGAAGGGAAGGAAAAAAAAAACTTTTTTTCTTTCTCTCTCTCTCTCTCTCTCGCTCGCAGTCTCCCTTTGCTTCTCTCTTCTCTCTCTAATTTTCGCTTGCCTTTCTATTGGGGGAGATGCGGTGGGAGTCAGAGAGGCATCGGGATGATGAGGCGGAAGGCCCGCGCCACTGTGGGTCACACTCCCTCCCTCTCGCTCGCGCGCTGGTGCCAATCCGGCACGTTGCCCTTTCCGCTGCGGGGGCGGTGGTGGGTGGGTGGGCTACCGTCCGATCCCGCCCCGCGATTCGTGCCCACGTGCCACGCCCTTTTTTACACCACACCACACGCTGTGTGGTTTTCTACGTACAGAAACTGCGTGGCGAGTGGACAACACACGGGCAGGGGGCACAGGCACGGCACGGCGCGGCGGTGGGATTGGATTGTGGATTTTGCATCCCCCCGGTGTTGATAAGGCCGGGCCAAAAAAGGCGGCAGCGGCGGCTGGCCCAGGCCAACGCAGCGCGACGCCTCCGATCGGGCGAGCGATCGAGCGAGCGGCGTCGCCGTTATCCAGCCAGCCACGCCACGGTGCACGCGTTGCGTTGCTATACTGGTTTTGTATAGTACAGTACAGGGTGCGAAGTCGGCGAGCTGATTTGCTGGGACTGGGACTGTGACTGGGAGATGAGTTGACACGGGTGAAGAGAAAGCGATCTTTTTTTTACTGTTTGTTGACGTGTCGTCGGTGTTGTGGTTGGGGATGGGGGGTTGGATTGGATCGTCGTGGGGTTCTTTTTTTTTCTTCTTCTGCTGCTGCTGCTGCTGCGGTTTGGTTTTGGTTCCGTCAGAACGGGGTTTACTTTGGGTGTGTGCTGTGGAGAACACGTCGCTGGTGAGGTAAGAGAGCGGCGTGGGGTCGCATGTAGACCCGCGTCTTATATTGTGCTGGATCTATCAGCGCGTACGGAAAGAGAGCGCAGTAAGCAACGACGATTGCCAGCTGGGATGTGGACATGGATTGGGGTGGTGCTTATGGTGACCATCTCTCTTTCTTTTTCTTTTTTTTAGTTTTTTTATAGCTTTTTCTAGTTGGAGATCTAGAGGTTTTTCGTCCTCATTTTTTAAGTATATAATCGTGTTTTTGTCCTAAGATGTGTTTTTCTAATGAGGTAGGCTGGTTACGGTGACAAACAAACATTAAAAGTCTACCATCATATTATTACAGGAGTTCGTATCAAGTGGATTTTTTATATAAAAAATAAAAACGGAAGTTTCCAAATTGTTATCTCTTTTATGTCCTTTGCATGTATTTTTACAAATGGATGGATTGGTTTGTTTTTTTTTTGGATGAAGAGAGTAGACCCGAACAAACACCTAAAAACCGTTAAAAACCTTTTCCACGTGGCCTTTACTAAGTGAGTAGCTTCAATTATGATGAATGGAAGTTGCCAAATTTTGATCTCTTCGCGTCGCTTTTCAAATCATCGTGTCTTTTTGCAAAGTAATGCATGTCTCTTAGCTTATGACAGAATAACTACATCACCAGAAGCCATTTCTATGTGACAATTAACAAAGCGGATAGTTTTACTTGTGATCTCCTACAAGAAGTGGAATTTACCAAATTTTCGCCTCTCACCTCCTCCAATGCTATATCTTTATAACTCATCTTGTTCTTTTGTGAGTTGATGTGTGTCGCTTATTCTGACAGAGCAGCTACAAATTGTTTACATGCCCTTTCATAGATAGCATCTCCTCGAATCAACATAAGTTAACAATCTTTCATCTTTTCATGCCATTTTTCAAATCACCGTGTCATTTGGCAAAGCGATGTGTGTCTCCTGAGCCCTAACAGAATACATGCTACTATCCAAAAATGTTTATACATTTTTTATCATATAAACTAATAAAAAGAGTAAATTTTTTTGTCTATCTCTCTACCTTCTTTACCACGTTCTATTCTATTATTTTTCATAAAAATTATTATTATTTATATTTCTTATATACCACTAAACCATTTTTTCTTGCTTTTCTATGACACCTTGGTCTTCCAATGCACCACGACCTAGGTACTACTCTCTCCGCCCCTAAATATAAGGGATTTTGGTACGTGTGTTCAGAGGTGAATGTGCTATATGTTAATGGTAGTAACCAGTGTTCTAGTGACTGCATCGGATCGGATAGTTCCTTATCCTTTGCTAGGCTTTCTTATTACTACTTGAGGATCAGCTAGAGCGCTGCTATGAGCCACGTTGGTCAAGTTCGAGTACCATTCATATATCTGGAGAGAATGAGCAAAAGTTTTTGCTATTTATTTTGCAGTTCACTTATATCATGTGCTCATGTAGATGGTGGACTAACAACAGTGCCATATAAGGACAAAAAATGATATCTCGGTGCTATATAAGTCAATGCATGTTTTCAATGGCATATAAAGAAATTTAACAATTTTAAATTATATTCAAGGAATTTTCTCTAATAAAAAAACAAAATACCACCTCTCTAGGGAAGAAATCCAGAGCCCTTGTCTATAATAAGGTCCGCCTTTCCAATGGACTACCGAATCCCGACCCTAGCAGTACAACGTTTGTTTACCAAATTTTGATGAAATTCCACTTGTGTTTACTGTGGTAAATTTGAATTTCTCAATTACCATAAAAATTGTTCAAATTTTCTTTCCTCCCGTGTTGAAACCTTGAAATTTTGTGCTTTTTGAAACGATCTGTATCACTATAAAGGGTGCTCTCAAGACACAATGCTCTCGGGGAGCAGGTCATGGAGAACTGGATACCAAAAGACGGACAAACAGTACATGCAAGAAAAAATGGATTTCTTAAGATTACAATCCAATTTATTAACTTGACTTTTGTTGTCCTTGAGTTATCTTTTCTTGCCCGATCGGCCTCTAACGTAAAGGATTTCCAGGCATGCTTTTTATAACTAGACATGTAAGTAAGTACCAAAATCGGAGACACTTCTAATGAACAGGGGGGTGATGATGCGGTAAAAAGGTTACACACTTCCATCTTGGTTTGCATACTTTCATGGTTGGATGGTCTGTTCTAGCTCTCACACTCCTAAGGCCATTCCCAACCCAAGACACTACATATAGTTTCTACAAACTCCACGTTATCAAGAAACTAGTACTAGACACTACTCTCCTAATGCAAACACCACTATTCCATACTTAAATTTAATGCTACTTATCTCGCATGATGTCTTGGATGTTGTGTAGAAATCGTGTCTCATGCAAGACATGGTTTCCTACTATTTCCTCATTTATTCACTTGCCACATCATTTTTTATCCTAGGTGACAGCTTATTTAATGCTATCCAAGGCAGCTGTGCATTGAGGGTAGCTGTATTATTAATTGAAAAAAAAAAAGGAAAGTAGTAGATCTTAACTCACTCTAATTTAGCTGTATTATTAATTGAAAAAAAAAAAGGAAAGTAGTAGATCTTAACTCACTCTAATTTAGCTGTATTATTAATTGAAAAAAAAAAAGGAAAGTAGTAGATCTTAACTCACTCTAATTTAGCTGTATTATTAATTGAAAAAAAAAAAGGAAAGTAGTAGATCTTAACTCACTCTAATTTAGCTGTATTATTAATTGAAAAAAAAAAAGGAAAGTAGTAGATCTTAACTCACTCTAATTTAGCTGTATTATTAATTGAAAAAAAAAGGAAAGTAGGAGTATTTTTTTAGCTCAGGGGAGTGTATTAAAAAAATCAGCTCCGGAACAAAAGGGGAAGGATAAATGCTACCGCCAAGCAGAAGGAGACAAATGGAGCATATGCAGCATTTCAATCATTCAGTGGGAGGCGATCATTGTGCCCCTTGGAGTCATTTTCTGGCAACGAAAAACATAAGCAACATTCGGGCCATAGCTACCGGCACCTGTAGATCATACTAGTACAGGTTTAGCGAGAGAAGCGTTGCACTTGCACATGCCCGGAATCATTTCAGTGTCATGGATATCTCCAAATCCTTCTGCTCGTACCTCATTCAGGAGAGGTACTTGTTGGCTCAGCAACTCTGGTTCCATAATTCCATTACATCATAATCATATACACAACCTGATACCGTTCACCATCGACCATAAATCTTCATTTTTATTAATTAGATCCATGTATCATTATGAACTCATAAAAATCGATTATTACTATTTATTTATTTGTAACTATATGGTTACAGTTTATATAAAATCGGATCCTTGCCACTTTGCAAGCATCCGACGCATTTGAATCATGTTATGCTGCCGTATTTTCGTATAGACCAAAATAGCTCTGCCCCGATCCCCACTATTATGGGACCGCATGTCACTCACCCTCAACCATAACCTTATCGGAGTACATGCAAATGTAAGAGGAAAAGCTACAGTTACAAAACTGTACCGAAATACCCCTCGTCAGTTTTGGTTGGACCAGAGAAATCCGAACAACAGCAATCCAAATGCCCGTGAAGACTAGACTAGACTGCAGACTCCGTGGCCGACCAGAGTATGTCGTTTGCTCAGTGAGATCAGACTATCAACGAGTGGCCGTGCAGCCACCATTGCAAGCCATCCTCGCCCCTGATCTCCTAAGATCAGCTGGAGATTGGAAACGGGAAGATACGTGCACTGTAATCTCCCAAGATTGCATTCCGAAAGAAGCCATTGCTCCAGTGGCTGTTAAGCTGCTAATGGTCAATGACTTGTAGTATACCTGAATTACACAAGCATAGGCTATCCATTACGCTATCAGCTGGTCAATGGTAACAGAGTTTTTTTTTAATTAAGAAAAGGCAAAAGGAGTGTCTCGGATAATCGGATGAAAATTTCGGATTAACGTCTGCGCGAAGGAAGCATGTTGTGATTCTTGACCTGAAAAGACTAGACCAATAATCACTATAAACATGTAATAGCATCGCGTATGTCGGCTAGGCCTGATTGGTTGTTTTTCTTGAAGCTTCTGAGGTATATGAATGGAGGTGTCGAAGATCTTTCGGAATTACTACGGGATTCATGACAAAGACCTTCCACTTGTGCTGTAAGCGGCCTCCTTTTCCTGGATGGCAACCTGTGATAAATTCCTTAAGGATAACATATAATAGCTAGATCCTGAAATAGCTATGGTGACATCCACATCAGGCGATAAAGCTACCAGATTCTGAAGGGACAGGGCACCATAATGTCCCTTCTGAAATAAGGATCGACACCGTGCTAGACGAATAAAATACAGTTCGTGTGCTGCAGTCACACGCTGGCAGCATCATAGTTATACCGTAGAATGGAGTGTTAACAGGTGAGCGTGAAAACGGAGCTTTGATGGGTTCAACTATAAGTATTTGCTGCTAGCAACTCCCAGTACATGAGAAATCATATGTACAACAACAGGATGGATGCTACAGTGAAACACCAGAAGTTGATAGCTCTGCCTAAGACCTGCAAGTGCGGTATACCTCACCACGCATCACATCAATTGGTCCATGGTCAAGTGCATAACGATCTGGGCCAAGATACACGCCTGTCTTCTCAAGGAGAGCTAAACCTTCCTCCCTGCCGTACCTTGACGAATAAAGCTTCAGGTATTCGATGTCCTGCGTTAGAACATCAGTAAGGAACAACTGTGAGCAGAGTCAACCGTGAACATTGCTCGCTGATGGAGTTTCAGTTTTTGTACTATCCACAGCCGAGAACTGTGGTTCTGGTAACCAAAATTAAACTGTAATGCTGAGTTTCATTTGGTATATTCAATGAAATTTCCTGCTAAATTCAGTGAAATTGGCACACTCTAAGGGCCTGTTTGGGGGAGCTTAAAATTCTGAGAAGTAGCTGATTGGTAGCCAGCTTTTGAGAATTTGGAAAAACCAGCTTCTGGCTTCTAGTTCTTTTTCTGGATTCTACAACTACATATTCTCAGAATCTGTACCAAAAGCTCGACTGTTTGGGGGAGCTTCTGATTCTGGAAGAAGCTGCAGCAGCTAGAAACTCCCCCAAGCAGGCCCTAAGCGCTGGTTTGTTCAAAAGAAAAGGTCTCATTCGTGCAATATTCCAAATGTCATTGGCTTCACAGTTTATAATATGGTGTACTGTGTACAATCAGAGGCAAAGGTGGGATTTAAATGACAGCTTAAGTGATTCAGCCATGAAGCCTCTTTCAGAATAAGTACTTTGCACCTAATTTCAATCTGAATAGTTCTAACTTAGCAAACATATACTAGCATTGTGGACGAATTCATCTTTCATATAGAGGCTGGATTTACTTCCATTACTTTTAAAAAAAACATATACTAGCATTTTAACAGAGGCAAAGCATTCCAAAAAACCTCACCTGCATGCCACTGAGAATGCGCTCTAGCCTAGTGGACGCAACCGGTTCATGTGATGAAGAAAACACTTCACCAGGATAGAACAGAACCCCATCGCCAGGAGGAAGACCACGTCGGAAACAAATCTGCAGTCACGCCAAGTATGACAATCAGATGAGCGTGATGTAGATTGTAGAGGCCGATCTATCAAGTTGAATTTTACTGTAGTATTCAATGTAATACACCTTCATAGACATTGGTATCACATTGTATTAAATGGTTCCCAATGCCACACCATACCTCAGCACTTGGAATCATAGCCTTCTCGTAGCAGTTGGTACCCCAATAAAGGAATCCTGTTCCACCTTCCTTCCACACTCTCCACATCACTGCCCTGTGCTGGGTTCCACGCATCCCAAGATGCCAGTTTGGTTGAGGATCAGAAGGCCCCATACACACATATGTCCACCATTCCTAGATAAGATTGAAATTACTTCAGCTCATCAAGATAGAAAAACAGTAAACTATAAAGGGCTCCATAAGTCCATATGCATGCACAACAGTAAACGGATGGCGCACCAGAGAACAGTACTGTTTACATAGAGAGCCCACTTTTATAAGGCGCGGGTGCTATTCAAGATTCAAACATTTGTAACTTTTTGCCCACACCTGGTCTCATTATATCTAGGTGTATGGAAATGGTAGCACTGGATTTATATTTGATAATATTTCTTGTGATTTTCCCATTTTGGGTAGTTATGACAATATATTTAACGGAAATAATAATCTGAGTTCAATTTTAAAGATAGTGTCAAGTCAAATTGTGCCTTAGAAAAAGAAATTAAAGGAGAGAGTAACAGGAAAACAGGCACAACATTTCATGGAAATAATAATCTGAGTTCAATTTTAAAGATAGTGTCAAGTCAAATTGTGCCTTAGAAAAAGAAATTAAAGGAGAGAGTAACAGGAAAACAGGCACAACATTTCATAAGATTACCGATTACGAAACCCTTATGTGTTCTTATCCAACCATTTTTTTTTTAATTCTGACTAATGCTAATCTTAGATCAAAATACCAACAGATTCAAATCACCATTATTCAGAAAATAAATGCTCTAAGCCATGAGCTCTTCCAAGCACGGCAACATCCACGCTATAACCTAAAGCACAAATTCAATGCAAGTACAGATGTTGTAGAAAGAAAATGAATGTTGTCCATACTATTTAAAAGAACATAATGTGCTCTTACTTCACCAAGATCAGGTCGTAGTTCAGCAACAATATCCTTCACCAAGTCCTCTCTCGTGCCAAGAACCCATTCACTGTATAAAAAGAACACTAGATCAATTGGATATACTACATCTGATTTTGAACAGTGTATGAAAATGATTTTATGCACCAAGCTACCAATACTTCTACTAGCCTCCATGTCGCATATCCAATATCCACACAGTGCCAAACATTTCCAACATGTATCAGAGTTGTGAATTCCATCAAATTGCCAATGTCGTATCATCATAATGTAAGTGCCTTGTGAGAATGGAAAAAATTCTTTCAGACCGGCATTGATAATTGTATCTATCTTGTTTATGTTACAAATTAGGACTAGTTTCTAATATCTGAACCTAGCTCTGAATTTATTTGACAAGATAATGTAAGACGTAGAAACTTAAAAGTTTTGAACCTTATGTTGTTTTTTTTTTGTTGTTGTTGTAGAATAAAGCATTGCAAGTCCATCATTTTAGCATCAGTATTGAGCAGCTATCGGAGTGAGTCCACAAATGGGTACCCCTTGACCCACTAGTTCAACTAAAAATCTTTTTTTTTTTCTTTCTTGCTAGTGAAAAGGTGCAATTTTAGTTAAACTAGTGCAAGTCAATGGGTACCCGTGGATTAGCCCACTCCCATTCCTAGTATAGATCTATGCTGTTGTATCAGTTTTTTTATAAGCGTAGCATGCTATGTCAGTGTGAAACATGTGTACATATTGTAAACAGGGATATGGACACCATATGCCCACACTATTTTAGCTGTTTAGAACAAATAAGAAATACCAGCAGGAGTGCAAACCTTGTGCAAAATATCTGCGTATGTGGACGTAGAACATTTGGAACTTTCACAAAGGCCTCAAATGTAGAAGGAGCCAGTTCAGAACCACTTGGGCCTACATGAGCCATTTGCATTTAAAAATAAGATATATGCTTAAAAGAAACTCAAGACTTGCCAAGTGTGATCAGCTTCTGTAGGTACATAAATGTTATCCTGACTTGAAGAAAAAGTAGGACCAAACAGGGTGATAGAAGATCTTTGCATCGTAAGCAGGTAATCCATATGGTCATTCCATACAGGATATAAAAAACACCATACCTAATGGCTAAACAATAAAGGAAGTTATTTTATGATACACCAATGACCAATCTAAATATATGCTAATTACAAATTCAAGTAGGGAAGGATGTTGTTTAACACGCACCATCACTAAGGGAGATTAGATTGTCTTACTCACCACAGTAATAAGTTGTCAAAATACGCACATCGGATGCATATGAACGTAACTCATTAGAGATGCTGCAGATTACATCATACTGTTCCATATTCAGTGGCTGAGAAAAATAAATAACAGTTAGATCATTTAGGTAGCTCTTCTTTAATACTGAAATGAACAGTATAAATTGATGTTGGAGCGTGGCCCAAAGAGTACCCACGGGTTGGTCCGTGCCTATCCCTATGTTCTATGGAGCACACATGTAGCTATTTTGGTTATTTCAGGTGTCATGCTTTATTGAGCAGTGCATAAACTGGTTGATCTCGTCATTACCACGCTCACAATCATGTATCTACAAAATTTTTGCATGTGAAAGATGCAGTTACGGTTATACTTGCTGGATTGCCAATTTTATGTGTGTGTTTACGATATAAGAATATACTGGACATGGGATGTTTAATGTACTCCGTATCACTTTATTGTTCGTGGTATGTTACATCAGGACGCATTATATTACAACAGAAGTTACCCTTATCCGATAAAGAGAATAGATCTAAACATCAGTAAGAATTAACCATATTTTTCTATTCAACAATCAACATAGATGTATAATTAAACCTGATAATCTAAGACTGCTATTATTCATAGGAATAATGTAGGTCCAACTGCATATAGCTATTAGCTAGGCAAGCCATAATGGAACCTACAAATTGATATGGCATCATAAAGCACACTACAACTAAGGAGAAACTTGCATTTTGTGTTGTAGAGACGTGTAACTGAGCAATGACACACCTCATCCCACAAATAGAAGTAAGATTTCGACCAATGAGCCTCTGATTTCAAGATTTCAACCTCTCTTCGCAGGGAATTTTTCGCAGCATCAGTGCTGTTGTGAATAAAAAAAATGAGCCAAAAACATATATAGCAAATTGGTATAAAACTTGGCAGAAATTTGAGCAATACCTTGATAGGATAGGTGCATATGGTACAGCATATGCTGCTAGTCTTGGATCAGAGTAATATTCTTTCGCCTTTGGATGGTCAGCTATAATAATAATAAACAAGTGAGAAAAAAATCACACTCCATAGCAGCAGATTGTTTTACCAAAAAAGATGGAAGTGTTACCAGGCCAAGGGCATGTGTATGCTAGAATGCGCATGCTATCTCCCCATCTGCAGAAAAATGGACTGATTCTGTATTGGAGGAGCCACCTGAAGTGATGATCGAGTGCATCATACCAACCTTTGGTCCCATGCTCCAAGCAAAACCGATCTTCAATCACAGTTTCAGATATCTGAGTATAGTCAATGATGAACAAATCCATAAAAGTACAGTGAAAATGCAAATTAGTGATGACTACAACGCAAGGACAGCATAGACAATTTAGTCACAAATTCCCAACTGTAGGTCTACAAAGTATGTGCTGCACACCAGAAACAAGCATATTGAATCCTTATTATATCTTAAATTATCCAAACATAACAGAATGAAAGAGAATAGTGCCAGGATACGCCAAAAACAGCAGGTAAAGAAGGTGTCAGTGGGAGAGTAAAATCCCAAACAGTAAGGCTCAACTTCAAACGAACTGCCACATTGTTCATAATATCTTCATCCATCATATCTCCTAATCCATTATTCTCTTGGCAGTCCTGGAATGATGGAAGAGCTAACATCCTCCTCAGTGTGGTTGAAGCAGATGTAAGTCTTTGTACCTAAGAGTTGTAGAAAGGAATATTGATATAAAAATGTAACATAGCATGTCCGAGAAAATATAGCATCAGAATAAAATACCATTTCCTCTGATGACGAGTAGTCTCTGGGTTCAGTGATGTCAATGCAATTTCTTAATTCTTTGTAAAGCTGGTACCTTTCAGATTTTGTCAAGGATTCTCCTCTGGACCTGCCACCATAGTTAAAAGATAAATGGCAGTCAAACGCAGATGAACATATGGCTAGAAATAAAAGAAAAATATCACATGGACAGTTGTGACCACCTCCAAGCATCAAAGTGGACACTGGACATGCATTCTGAATATCGATGTTTGTAACTTAAGCTGTCTTGTTTCAGGATGAGTGTATAAGATAAAATGATTGTTTCATAACCCCAACCACTTCTAAATTTTGCAAACTATTTAAAGTTATATAAGAAGATTACACTAGTTTGCTCACACTAGACTCTGAATTTAGCAGCTCAAGACATACAGTAACAGTGTAACATGGAAAGTTCAATGACTTGGGCAAATAAAGGAGTCTCAGATTTCAAGACACAATAAGAAATATAAATATAAAGCCTCTGATTATTACATAGTTTTCATGGGAAACATGCATACAAACCATTGGTTTTAACTCTGTATACAATAGTGCATATTACTTCGAATATATGCCGTGCTTTTACTTTATTATATCAACCAGAGATACACAAAGCATGTAATATGGACACTGGTGTCAGTAATAGAATCTGATGTTCCTTTTTCATGCCCAAATAATACTAAATACTAATCAGATTATACAATCACTTGTGACAGAGGCACTGAACCAACTTAAAGCATGCAAGCAGCATAGTCAAGCTTACTCTGCTTCTGCCCTCACAGCACTAATAAATATTTCACCCTCATATAGACCCGGCTGTTGTCCGCAAGGAACATTTAGTGAGACCCATATTGCACTTGTCTCTCTGTACAAACAACAGTAAATTAGCTATCACGAAAGAGAGAAAATGTTGCTGTGCATGAATCATAGTTGCCTAAATCACAGAGGCAATACCCTGGAAGCACGTTTATTTGTGAATTCAGTGGATCAATTGGCACAAGAGCATCTGGTACACCTAACATAGGCACCACACGTCGCAAGGTTACAGATTGACCAACCACTAACCTGGTACAGCACTGTCATAATCATCCAATGTAGAAGTGTACAAATGAAGGTATCTCTCAAAGAATGAATGCAAGATTTAAATAAACAAACCTGTCTCCAGCGGAAGAGCAAAGATCAGTGCACTGAACCTGCACAGATCCCGCAATACCAGAAGTAGCCCATGATACCTTTGGACGTAAAGCAATTTGAAAACTTTCCCTTTCATTTCTTGCTGCCAAAAGGTTAACCTAAATGAAAGTAACTTTTAAATATTTTTGGAATGAACTGTGGTCGAAAAATATGATAAAATCATGTACACATCAGCCTATAATGAGTAAATGCTGGAAGAGAAAAAAAACACTGCATATCTGATGGAACAGAGAAGTGGTATGGCCTTAAAATATTCTGCATATTGAAGTGTCAAAGCAAGAGAGTTCTTGCACTTCTAGCAGTGCTAATAAATGCAAGTATAACTTACATGTTCCAGAGGTCGAGGTGCTTCTTGTTGGCTAACATTTGCTGTGCTCGGCATAGACCAGACATGCAAAAGATCTGCTGAGTGTATCTTTGTAGGATCAATAGCACCATTACCTAAACTCGACGCCTGTAATCCTCCATCTACCCATCCATAACTAGTCCCTCCTCCAGCTACACCTTCCACAGGTGGTACAGAACTGTTCTGCGTCTTATCTGCTGTGGTCAGAGGAAGGAAAAGGATTAAGTCACTGGAACTTAAGCTCCAAAGGTTTATCTCTGATGCATGTAAGTCAAAAACTCAAAATCCTAATAAATAAATAAATTATCTCTCTGGAACACAAAAAATCTGTATATTAATTGTTATCGGCCAGCAATTCTAAAGATGTAGAGGGCTTTTCCAAGCCATGTGATGTGATGGATTCACAAACAGTCCTGGTTCTTCTAGCCTGACCGATTTCTTATTTTGCAACTGTCTTCCTATTATGCATTTTCTCACACCTAATCCATCATCCCGTGTGTATGTAGATATGGCTTCCAGGCAGACGCAATCACTGCAGAAACTACCAGAAAAGTCTCTTCACTTAGCTCAGAACTGAAACTAGAGATGGGCTCGATCAATTCCATCCATGGGTGAGCTTGAGCATCTCCATCCAAGTTGTGGTCACTCTACCGTTTAACAACACAGAACGGCCAGACCAAAAAAAATTCTCAGAACCCTATCCGATTGCCAAATGACAGTCTCGGATTCCACCGATGACCGATTAACCCCCTACAAGCAAATGGCGAGCAGACTGGCCACATTGGCCCCGAGAACCGCACAACGCGAGCTCAACTGGAGCTCCCGGGCACCTATACCCCCACCTGCCCCCCTACACAACCCGAGGGAGAGCAGCGCTCCCGCTCAGCACGGGCTCACTCGGCAGCACGCGTCAGCAGCTCAAGCGGAGAAAATGGGCAGAGGGTGATCCGGGCGGGAGGATCCAATTCCACCCCCGGGTTGGGGGGCCATCGGGCCGCTGTTCCGGACGGCAATCCAGTTCGATCGCCCGGGGGGGTCACCAGTCACCACCTCGCCACGCCTCGCGCGCGGGGGCCGCACCGGTGAAAGGCGAGCGCGAAGGCGATCGAGTTGGGGACCCCGACCCCGACCCGGGCGGGCCGGTCGTCGCACGCACGCCGCAGGATCACGGTGATCAACCTGGCGCGCGCGCGCGCGTGTTGTGCGGCCGTGTGGTCGTTGCCTCGTTGCACCGTGGCAAAGAAGGAAATTTTTTTAGGAGGAGAAAAGAAATCGCGGAGGAGGCGCAGACGTGTTCGCCTCTCCAGAAAACTCATTTCGGTTCGAGTGTTTGGTTTGGTTCAGAGTTCTTAAGGATTTCACATGCGTGCTGGAGGCCTGGAGTATAAACATTGCAAGTACAGCGTGCAGCTAGACGATCACAGTCGACACGCGGCTGCTGCATCGCACGGACACACTGCTGAACACCTGTTGTGACCTTGTGACTTCGTTAACAAACGTAGCCAAACTGCAGTTTGTCAGGAACGTTATCTTGTTCGGCTCAATTACACCATTTTGTTTAGTGCTTACCTAGGGCAAGCTTTTTAACGGACCACACAATTTCCTGAGTAACGAAAGATATTAGCAAAACACATACTCCCTCTTGCCCAAAAATAAATTCTAGAACTAAAAATATAACACATTCAATCGTTGAATTAGGATTTAGGGTTTTGTTATATCCGATTTATCTCATATCAAGTGCTCCCTCCGTTCCAAAAAAAAAAGGCAAACCCTGGGTTTCTGTATCCAACTTTGACTGTCCGTCTTATATGATTTTTTTTTATAATTCGTATTTTCATTGTTGTTAGATGATAAAACATGATTAATATTTTATGCGTGACTTGTCTTTTTAGTTTTTTCATAATTTTTTCGAATAAGACGAACGGTCAAACATTGGGCACGGAAACCAGGGTTTGTCTTTTTTTGGGACGGAGGGAGTACTAGATTGAACTTTTTTTAGAATGGATGGAGTATGTGTGTCCCTACAAAATAAACTTCTAAGGATGAACTGGATAAGCATTTGTCCATATTTCTTCTCTAGTTTTCTAGTGGTTACAGTGATCTGAGTAGCATCCCAAAGTTCTGAGTTCAAATATCTATAGGAGCGAATTTCAGATTATGTTATTTGAGGGGGCTAAGTTTCCCGTTTGATGGGTAAGTTTCTAATTTAAAAAAGACGGATATAAAAACCGGGTAAAAATAACCTTCTTCTCTAGAAGTTGTTTTTTTAAGGGTAATTTGGAACCATGCCATTATAATTTTGCAAAGTTTGAGATATGTCATCGGTATCTCAATGACATGTAATACCCACATGAGTCAATAACATGTGGGTCAGGATGACATATCTCAAATTTTGCAAAATTATAATGGCATGGTTTCAATTTTTCCTTTTTTTTTAATAGAGGGTACTCCTGCTAGTGACACAAGCGCATTCTCTCTGTCCTATAAAAGATTAACCCATATCTCCAGATTCGTATCATTCGGATGCGTCATTAGTTTTTAATGGGACGTAGTAGTACTACTACTCATTAGCGAACGACTGCTCCAAACCGGGATAAAACAAGATATATTCAATTCTGAAATCTAGCTACAGCACTAACACAGTTCACTGCACCCACAGATGTTTGTCGGGGTAACTCATCACAGAGCAATGTTTGTAGGGGTAAGTGGGTAACTCATCTTACGCTTACCACTATTCATCTAGAAAAGCAATGAGTATCCATAATGAACCGTAAAACCAACCCAACTGTAGGTCTGTAACAATATCCGTCTGCTTCACCTGGCTCTGATGCTCCATCAAGTACTGCGTTGATCTCTTCACGTCCAGGAAGAGCTGGTAGACCCTGCTTATATCCTCCATCTCCACGATCTTATCCTTGCGTTTCTGGCAAGCTAATGCAGCCGAAGTGATCAGGTGGATTGCATACCTCAGTCCTCAGGGACGTCTCCACTCCAATCGTTGTGAGCAATACCTTGGCATATGCAGACATCTCCACATCTTCTTCATCGCACCTGATGTCTAGGATCTTCCGGATATCATCCTCGGTGTAAGGCTATGTCTTGATGATTAGGAGCCGATTAAGGAAATCAGGTGGTATCCCATGTAGTGATTGGTAGTTTATCCCACGTATGGATGTGATCCCTCGGTTGGTTGCAATGACTAGGATTGGAGCCATGTCATTTTCCAATGCACGGTTTAGGAATGAGAAGCATTCGATATCTAGCATGTGGACTTCATCAATAAACAGAACACCAGGGACAATCTCAGCCTTCCCTTCCTCCCTCCATCCAGCAACTTTTGGGCCTGTTTGGTAGAGCTCCAACTCCTAAATTTAGCTTCAGGAGTTGGGTTTAGAGTGGAGTTGTGGAGCTGCCTAAACCCAGCTCCACCTCTCTAGTTCATTTTGTGAGGGAGCTCCACCCAGCTCCACTCCGATTTTAGGTGGAGTTGAAACTGTTTGTCTGAGCTCCAGCTAAGCTGGAGCTGTGCCAAACAAGCCCACTAGTTTCACTAGTGTCACCAGTGAAAAGTGTAAGAAAACATGTGTCCTGGACAGCAATAACAAAAAACAAAAAATGAGTTTGTGCAAAGATAGGGTCACTTAATTTTTTTTATGGTAGTTAGAAAACCACATCTGAAAGCCAATAATCTTTGTCTAATGACCAAAAAACTGCCAAGCCAGTTACAGGTAAGATTTTTGGTGATTAAGAAATGGAATTTTCAAAGGGATTCACCAAAGAATACTATTTAATACACATCAGATAGTTGTTTGGTTGATAAGATACTTAGAGAGAGAGAGAGAGAGAGCACATCACAATCACGATCAGTTCATGTCAAACTAGTTGAAACATTCCTGCTCTATCAATATAACTTCACACCTAGTTGAAACATATTCATGTACCGTCTTGGAACATGGTTCATTTATGTGCACATAATAATTGCTAAGCTGTACCAAAGTACCAATAGGCTTGACTAATTTTCATCAAATTATGCCCTTAGCAACATCGTGCAGGTCCTTTTTTCACAAGAGTTACAAGAGGAGGCTGCTCTCCATCATTATTTCTCTATGGGCCAAAAGAAAAATTAGATCCGATTTGGACGGCTGAATTGTATTTCAGCTCCAAGCCCAACAAGATCATATATGCCATCCAGTAGACCATCTTTTCTTAGTATTAGCTAACTGTGTGGATGTGGCACTTAGTAGGGACAAACTGATCCAGCTAGGGCTGTCCAAATCCAGTTTAGCTAACTTTTGTCAACCTGCCTTTGACATGTCTGCAGGTGAATGAATGAGATGGCTAGGTGTGATGCAGTTGCTGGAACACTATGGTTAGCTATGGTTTGGCCAGTTTTGCTGGTGCAGGAATGCTCACCCCTTTTGATCTAGTTCTAGCGCCATTCAATAGGATCTGGGTGGGGCTGAGAATGGGTCAGGGGTTGTACAGTATAATGCAGGGACTCCAGTGCAAAGAGTAGTCAATGTAAGGCAGCTAGGCAAGATTAACCAATTTCAAATTTATTATTTGATTCTCATCACTGCAAATACACATGACACAAATTATTTTCCATTCAGGCTCGGAAGCAAAATACAAGATTACAAGACAGTTCTTAATTTGAATTTTGGAGCGACAAGTTGACAAGTGATCCTTTGTTCAGATAGTAAGTTCTAGCAAACATTAGAACAGACTTTTCAAGACTGAAAAAAAAAACTTTGGTGGCTAAGCTATCACAATGGTAATTAGCAATTAAACATACAAGCAAGCACACAGCACATATGTCCAGGGTAGCTGAAAGTCAATGTGAAATACCAGGGCTGATAGAATTTGAAATACTTGAGTTGATTGTTTCAGTTGTATCTATTTTTCAGTTGAGTAATATGTGACACCAAAGCTCACAGGAGTTTCACCCTTTAATCTCTAGTCCTCTACTATGTCAAAACTCAAAATGGTTCAATACTTCCTTGTCAGGTATGAAATATTGCTTTATTTTATGAGATATCTACTCTAGTTATGGAGGATTTTTTGGAAAGGGAATGTGAATTTACCGGCTATTGATGACATCAATTTCATGTAAGGTTGACACAATGCACGACCTCCTCGCGCTTCTGGAGCTCGCCCTCAGGGCACTTGACGGACTTGGTCTGAGGACAAACAGCATCGTAATCCCGGCATCCCGCGACCTCCCAATTGAGCGGCCAAGCTTGGTCGCCTTCCCGAAGGCCTTGTCAAGAGCAACCACATCCATCCCCGCTCTGCAACTTCTCTTTCCCCAGGGCCTCAATCATCTTGCCGCCGAGCTCGTCCACGGTCTCCATGCCCGTCGTCTTCAGCGTGAGCCGCCCAATCTTCCCAGCCGCCGCAACACCGGAAGGCGCGGAGCGGAGCTGCCGCGGAGACGGGGGCGGTCGATTGAGATTTCAACGACCTCGCCCTCGATTATCTCCGCCTCCGCCTTGATGCGGACGCCGATGGAGCGGCGGAAGGCCTGGGGTGAGCGCCTCCTCGGTCTTGGAGAGGTCGAGGGAGAAGAGCTCGGACGCAGCGACGGAGGCGAAGGGCGTCTCTGGCGCCGAGGGACTTGGCGATGCCCGTGGCGAGTACGGTCTTCCCGCTGCCGGGCTGTTTGACCGTTCATCTTATTAAAAAAATTTGTGAAATATGTAAAACTATATGTGTATATAAAAGTATATTTAACAATAAATCAAATGATATGAAAAGAATAAATAATGACTTAAATTTTTTGAATAAGACGAATGGTCAAATACGTACTAAAAAGTCAACGGTGTCAAATATTTTGAAATAGAGAGAGTATCGTCTAAGACTGCATGGCATTATCTCCTCCTTCACCTGGCACTTTATTGAACATGTACTGGCTCTGATACTCCATCAAGTACTGCGCCGATCTCTTCACGTCCAGGAAGAGCTGGTAGACCCTGCTTATATCCTCCATCTCCACGATCTTACCCATGTGTTTCTGCCAAGCTAATGCAGCCGAAGTGATCAGGTGGATTTTGCATACCTCAGGGACGTCTCAACTCCAATCTTTGTGAGTAATACCTTGGCATCTGCAGACATTTCCACATCTTATTCATCGCACCTGATGTCTAGGATCTTCCGGATATCATCCTCGGTGTAAGGCTGTGTCGTGATGATTAACAGACGATCAAGGAAATCAGGTGGTATCCCATGTGGTGATCGGTAGTTTGTCCCACGTATGGATGTGATCCCTCGGTTGGCTGCAATGACTAGAATTGGAGTCACGTCATTTTCCAATGCACGGTTTAGGAAGGAGAAGCATTCAATATCTAGCATGTGGACTTCATCAATAAACAGAACACCAGGGACAATCTCAGCCTTCCCTTCCTCCCTCCACTCAGCAACTTTTGTATCAATCTGCTCTCGAACCTCTGCACGAATTTCACCAGTGTCACCAGTGAAAAGTGCAAGAAAACCTTGTGTCCTGGACAGCAATAACAAAAAACAAAAATGAGTTTGCGCAAACATAGGCTCACTTAAATTTTTTCTATGGTAGTTAGAAAACCACATCTGAAAGCCAATAATCTTGGTCTAATGACAAAAAAACTACCAAGCCAGTTATAAGTAAGATTTTTTGGTGATTACGAAATGGAATGTTCAAAAACATTCACCAAAGAATACTATTTAAAACACATCTGATAGTTGTTTGGTTGATAAGATACTTACAGAGAGAGAGAGAGAGAGAGAGAGAGAGAGAGAGAGAGAGAGCACATCACAATCACGATCAGTTCATGTCAAACTGGTTGAAACATATTCATGTACCATCTTGGAACATGGTTCATTTATGTGCACATAATAATTGCTAAGTTGTACCAAAGTACCAATAGGCTTGACTAATTTTCATCAAATTATACCCTTAGCAACATCGTGCAGGTCCTTTTTTCACAAGAGTTACAAGAGGAGGCTGCTCTCCATCATTATTTTTCTATGGGCCAAAAGAAAAATTAGATCTTCCGTTCAAAAAAAAAAATCTCCGTTCAAAAAAAAAAAAGGGAAAAATTAGATCCGATTTGGACGGCTGAATTGTATTTCAGCTCCAAGCCCAACAAGATCATATATGCCATCCAGTAGACCATCTTTTCTTAGTATTAGCTAACTGTGTGGATGTGGCACTTAGTAGGGACAAACTGATCCAGGTAGGGCTGTCCAAATCCAGTTTAGCCATTTTTTGTCAACCTGCCTTTGACATGTCTGCAGGTGAATGAATGAGATGGGTAGGTGTGATGCAGTTGCTGGAACACTATGGTTAGCTATGATTTGGCCAGTTTTGCTGATGCAGGAATGCTCACCCCTTTTGATCTAGTTCTAGCGCCATTCAATAGGATCTGGGTGGGGCTGAGAATGGGTCAGGGGTTGTACAGTACAACGCAGGGACTGGCAGCTAGGCAAGATTAACCAATTTCAAATTTATTATTTGATTCTCATCACTGCATATACACATGACACATAAATTATTTTCCATTCAGGCTCGGAAGCAAAATACAAGATTACAAGACAGTTCTTAATTTGGATTTTTGAGCGACAAGTTGACAAGTGATCCTTTATTCCTTTGTTCAGATAGTAAGTTCTAGCAAACGTTAGAACAGATTTTTCAAGACTGACAAAACAAAAACTTTGGTGGCTAAGCTACCACAATGGTAATTAGCAATTAAACATACAAGCAAGCACACAGCACATATGTCCAGGGTAGCTGAAAGTCAATGTGAAATACCAGAGCTGATAGAATTTGAAATACTTGAGTTGATTGTTTCAGTTGTATCTATTTTTCAGTTGAGTAATATGTGACACCAAAGCTCACAGGAGTTTCACCCTTTAATCTCTAGTCCTCTACTATGTCAAAACTCAAAATGGTTCAATACTTCCTTGTCAGGTATGAAATATTGCTTTATTTTATGAGATATCTACTCTAGTTATGGAGGATTTTTTGGAAAGGGAATGTGAATTTACCGGCTATTGATGACATCAATTTCATGTAAGGTTGACACAATGCACGACCTCCTCGCGCTTCTGGAGCTCGCCCTCAGGGCACTTGACGGACTTGGTCTGAGGACAAACAGCATCGTAATCCCGGCATCCCGCGACCTCCCAATTGAGCGGCCAAGCTTGGTCGCCTTCCCGAAGGCCTTGTCAAGAGCAACCACATCCATCCCCGCTCTGCAACTTCTCTTTCCCCAGGGCCTCAATCATCTTGCCGCCGAGCTCGTCCACGGTCTCCATGCCCGTCGTCTTCAGCGTGAGCCGCCCAATCTTCCCAGCCGCCGCAACACCGGAAGGCGCGGAGCGGAGCTGCCGCGGAGACGGGGGCGGTCGATTGAGATTTCAACGACCTCGCCCTCGATTATCTCCGCCTCCGCCTTGATGCGGACGCCGATGGAGCGGCGGAAGGCCTGGGGTGAGCGCCTCCTCGGTCTTGGAGAGGTCGAGGGAGAAGAGCTCGGACGCAGCGACGGAGGCGAAGGGCGTCTCTGGCGCCGAGGGACTTGGCGATGCCCGTGGCGAGTACGGTCTTCCCGCTGCCGGGCTGCCCGGCGAGGAGCACGGCGCGGCCGGCGATCTTCCCCGTCAGCCAGCTGGATGGATATATGAAGACGGAAGACGAAAGGGGAAACACGGAGAGGTGTTGCATACTTGCACTTGTGACATAATGGGCCATTACTAGTTGGGCCAGATGCAATTCCAATCCTCTTTTTAGGCCTATTTGGAACCAAAGTTGTTTTTTTTTTATTAGAAAAACTGATTTAGATTGTAGTCAAAATAATCCTTACCAATTTTAGCATGGCAGGATTTCTTATATATTTATCAAATTTGGCAACAAACTAAACGTAGTGTCTGTTCACTTTGATGCCATTTTCAACCATACTATTTTTTTGTAAAGTTGTCAAAAAAATGTCTACGTTTAGTTATTGCCAAATTTTGGTCAATACATAAAAAATTCTGCCAAAATTTTGGCAATATTACTAAAACTTAGTAAGATTTATTTTGGCTACAATCTGAAAAAGGCCCGTAGACATTTTTTTTTTTTTGACAATTTTACCAAAAAAAAAAATGGTATGATTGAAAATGGCATCAATCTGAACAGCACCTAGAGTCGGAGGTCTGCAATACTTTGGTATTTTGGGCTTGATTGTTTTGATGCCTAAACTAGCTATTCCAAATATGGCAATGCCAATAGAATTGGATGGCATTTAAATTTGTTTGCGATTAAAAAAGGGCAATTTTGGCAAGAAAAACAAGCAAGAACTTAAGCACTTCTAAAATTTTGGCATCAAACAGAACCACTGCCGAAAAAGATGGTAGAGTTTAAAATGGCCATGAACCAAATAGGCACTAGCTTTAGAGGAATGGAATTATTGGATTTGGATTCCTTTGTAAAGGAAGCAATTCCTCATTTTCATATGAAAATGAACATCTGGTTTGACAAGGATTTCTTTTATGAGTGGGGAGTGGGGACAAAGTAAATCATTTTCCTGTGATTTTTTTTTTATCTTGAACCACCGAAATTTGATTAGCGTCGATACGCAGCATGTGCGTACACGGGTAACTATATCAAATGCAATTAGGGGAGAATGCATCTATTTAAGCATCTATAGAAGAGATGATTGACGATGTTGGTACATTGCATTAAGCACATTTACAATGGCGCCATGATCAGTAGGTAAGACAGGAGTATTCACTGCAAAAAAGAAAAGCAACTGGTACTACTAATTGTTACTAGCAAGGTTTCGGTTTAAATGGTTCAGACTTTCAGTACATCCTATACATGGTTAGGCCGCCATAGTTGTTGGGATCATTAGTTGGTTAGGTTACTGTCTTACTGATCACTAATTAGTTGATAATCAAACTTCTCGGCGTCGTGTTCATGGAGGAAACCCAGCTTGATCGGTGAGTACTTGACGACCTTGGTGCATGCAACTAGTACTATATCATCTTCTTTTGGTCAGTACAAATTGTACCAACCATTGTCATCAGTACGCACATCTGCTTCTAATTAATATCTGTCCATCACATGCACTGTTACAATATTTTTTTTTCTCTCATTGTCACCATATATATTACTACAAATCATTAACTAGCCAAAGAGTAAGCATATACCAATATGAAACAACCATTTCCTTCGGTTTCCATGAAGTTGAACCATAAATATATTTCCTCTTGCAACCATTTCCTTTGTGATCACATACCAGATTCCAAACGATTGTAATTTACAAATCAATCACCAAGGAAAAAGGCTCGCAGTCGCAGGCTCGCAGCCCTTCATGATAAGCGGAGTTGTGTTTGCAAGCTGGCCGGTGTTCGGGCCAAGCTGCGCCATGCGTGCCAGCCTTTGTACCCCTTTCCTCCCAAAATCTTGCCAAACTCAACCGGCGTCTCTTCGCCGTGCACCAATACACCGTGCGCCGACGCGACACATCGTTGCCACGGTGTGACCACTGACCAGGGCCGGCCGGGTCGGCGCCCGGGCGTGCATGCCCTTCCAAGATTTGGAACGTGACGAGACGAGACAAAAATCCGCTTGTCCGCTCCGCGCGAGAGCCCCGCCACCCACCATGTCCCACGCCACGCGCGCGCAGCGACACACACGCTGCTTCCGCCAACGGCGGGGGGCGCCTGGCCCCACCGTTGCCCCCCATGGCCCCATCACACCATCACCGTACGTCATCCACGTCCCCTCCGGCGTCCGTCGGTGGGATTGAGATTCGGTGACACATTGTCCAAGACATTGAGTTACTGACATGTGGGACTCACATGAGTCTAGACACATATAGGTTTTACATGTCAGTGACTCAATGTCACCGATAATGTCATGGGCGAATGTCAGTAAATCTGCCTCCCAGTCGGTGCCTCCGTGCCGTGGATTGGAGTACGTATACTACTGGCTACGGCGAGGACCGCATCACCGCGGCATCGTTAATCACGGCGACATCGCGGGTGAGACCTTAGGGCCCCTTTAAATCGCAGGGTAGAAAAAACGGAGGAATAGAAAAAACACAGGATTTTGACTGGAATTGAAGTGTAAAACAGAGGATTGCAAAACATAGGAATGGTCGTTTGATTGGAGCGCAGGAAAAACGCAGGAATCAGATGAGAGAGATAAGGAAATTTTCCAAGAGGTTGAAACTCTCGCTAAATTTCCTCCAAAATCCACATGCAATGTACCATTCCATAGGAATTTCATAGGATTTGGAAAGGTTCAATCCTTTGAATTAAATGGCCAAATAGGAAAATTTCCTATAGGATTTGAATCCTATGAAATTCCTACGTAAATCCTTTGATTCAAAGGGGCCCTTAGGGTGTGTTCTTACCCTAAGTTTCCCAACTCATCTCTCTCGTTTTCCGCGTGCACGCTTTTCAAACTGCTAAACGGTGTGTTTTATTTATAAAAAAAATCCTATATAAAAGTTGCTTAAAAATCATATTAATCCTCTTTTAAAAAAATAGCTAATACTTAATTAATCACACGCTAATGGACTGTTCCATTCTCCGTGCGCTAATGGCTGGAGGGAAACATCCTCCCGCGAACGCAGCCTAAGCACCTGCCACTAACGACAGGTCGTAACCAAGCAAGCTACCGATGGCTGGGACCAAGCAAGGTTTAGGTTTATTTTCTGCTCGTGATTGGGACATTGTACATACCGATATCCGAAAGTGACGGGTGGTGCATGGTTGGGACCTTGGGAGGGACCTTCTCCTCCTCCTCTTCTTCTTCCTCTCGTTTTTTAATATTTGGGTCATTGACTCTTTCCGTTTTATAGAGACAAAAACCTAAGAGACTAATACATGGATCACCAACCACCGAGCGTGTAACAATGAATAAACTGATACCTACCACCGGGATATTCCGTTGCCGACGTTGATTATGTAAATTTGGTGAAGAAAAAAACCCTGTTGTGCTGGACATGCGGCTATGGGCATGTTTAGTTGGTGAAATAAAAATTTTTGGTGTCATATCATACGTTTGATCGGATATTGGAGAGGGTTTTCGGACACAAATGAAAAACTAATTTCATAACTCACCTGGAAACCGTGAGACGAATCTTTTGAGCCTAATTAATCCATCATTAGCACATGTGGGTTACTGTAGCATTTATGGCTAATCATGGTCTAATTAGACTCAAAAGATTCGTCTCGCGATTTACATGCAAACTGTGTAATTAGTTTTCTTATTTATATTTAATTCTCCATATATGTATCTAAACATTTGATGTAATGTTTTTGGAAAAAGTTTTTGGGAACTAATCAGGCCCTATATATCGGAAAGTAGTCTTGTGGGCAAAGATCCGTGTAGATGCAATCTTTTATCTGAAAATTTACTGATTGGAATCAACTCTTAAAAATAAACTAGTGGGAGTATAAATAATCGGCGGTAGGCACTTTTGTTAAGGCAAGACATGCACTCGACATGTATCCCTTAATCTACCGTCATTTCAGTTCTGTATCTGTGCAACATGCATGTGAGCTTTTGCTTGATTAAGGAATGTGCTTGCCAAGTCAAATGAACTGGCCACTACTTCACGCTGATTAAGCTAAAATCTGGTCAAAAGGCTCACGGAAATGGGACTCGATCCGAACGAACTCCAAAGACTTTGCTTTCGCAGGTTCTGTAACTCTTGCTCCCGTGTACACACGGTCACCGGCCTAACAACTGGTGAAGTGTAACGTGCCAGAACTCTCTTGCCGTGAGAGTAATGGTGGGCCACCACCGTGTCTACAATTCAATCATGTTGGCCATGCATGTACCTGTCAGCTGGCCCTGTTGCTTGACAGAGTGACAGGTGCTCCCAAACGCAGATAATTCCAGAACTTTAATTTGGGCTGTGTTTAGATCCAAAGTTTGGATTCAAACTTTCGTCCTTTTCCATCACATCAATATGTCATACATACACAACTTTTCAGTCACATCTCAGTCATTTTCCAAACTTTGCGCTGAACTAAACACAGCCTTATCTCGAAAGCCATGTTTGAATTGTCGCTCCAATCAGTCCATTTGTCTGATTGGTTTAGATCGGATGACGAGATCCTTTCACAGATTAGGACGCATCATATGCCATCGTAATGGACACCCAACATCCAAGTTCAGAGCCCACTTTGCACACTTTGTTAAACTCAGGAAGCCGTCGAGCAGGGCACCGGGATCTCGAGGGGAGTTTAGGCTCACCATGAGCAAATGCTAAAGTAACTGAACCGTCTAATATATGAGTATCATATGTGATGCCCCCTTGACAAGAAAAGACTCGAGTTCTTTCCAGCCTTGCTTGCCATGGCAGGAAAGGTTATTCAGTGGCGTAGTTCTAAGCTTCCTGCGGACTAGTATGTGCTACACAATAACACAAAGTGGCTGATCAAAAAAAAAAAAAAAACACGAAGTGTATCATATCACACAAAGCGCACGCTGAATGGTGCATGTACAAGTCATGCATGACCATGACGATGAGCGGATTTGTCAATAATCGTAATCACTGCTTGGTTGCCGGTGAAATTCAGTCAAATATTTGCTGAAAATTTTAATTTAGTTCAGTTTTTAACTTAGATCGGTTTACCAGTGGTTTCTCGATTCATACTGCTAAATCCCTGACCCCTAGCGGTATACCTTTCAACCAAATTTTGATTGAATTTACTGTTTCAAATTTAAATTCTTGAGAACCATCTAAATTTTTACTCGGAGTCTACTTTCGTCCCAATCGAAACCTCAAAATTTCTCGGTGTTTGATCGGTTTTTGTTGAAAACATAGACCCAAAGGCATTTGTCAACTTGTGCCATATGCCAGTAGAACGCATCACGGTTTTGCTATTTCACTTGTGACATGATTTTGGACTCTTGTCTTTTGAATTTTTGTTCGTAGGGTCTTACATCAAGATTCGTGTCTCCATAGATCCAACTTGTATTTACACTCTTACAAAACACTTATACTTGGTTATAGAGCATTTACACTCAGTTACAATGCACCAAAATTAGATTTTATAATTGCTTTTGTTTCCAAATTTACGATTTTAACATATTTATCCTTTTATTTCATTTAAAGCACTCCGTCCATTCCAAAAAAACCAACCTCACATCCCAGTGTAACGAATCTGGACACACATCCTAATACAACGAATCTAAAATCTAGACATACTTTATATACAGATTCATTGACACATATTAGTAAGAGATTGATTTTATTGGACAGAGGGAGTAGACTGTATCCATTAGTTGAAAATTTTAACTCTCAACCTATCCTATAGATAATCAATAGGTAGGTGGTATTCTTTTCTCCTGAAGATGAAGATGAAGATTAATTTTTTTTTTCAAAACGAGGTGGTATTAATATATGATTGATTAAGTTTTAATTATTACAAATTTAAAAAATAGATTAATATAATATTTTGAAGCAAGAAAGTTTTTACACAAAACACACCGTTTAGCAGTTTGAAAAACGTGACATCAAAATCATAATATGGAAAAAAGAATGGGACCGTAGTCACGCACAAACAGTCTGCAGCTGCATTGCACCGCGTGGCTGATAAGACGAAGAGAGGAGAGCCTTGGGCCCCTTTCACCTCTTTAACCCCAGCCAGCAGCAGAACCAGTCGCGGGAGGGCCTCGCGGCCGCTTTGAATTGAACTGGCCACGGGGGCGAGAACTCGGCGAAATCCATCCACAATCCCGCACGGCAAAACGCGCAAAAAGAGGGGAAACTGCAAGGAAAAAGGGGCCAGCACGCGCGCACGCACAGCACCCGGCCGCGCCCAGATCCCGCTCTGTCGCCGTCGCCGCTGCTGCCACCCTTCCCCTCCCCCTCCCCCCTCTCCTTCTCTTAACCCGCCTCCCCTCCCGTTCTCCCCGCAGATCGCAGATTTTTCACCGTCCTCCGCCCGTGCAGTTGACGCTTCCGCCTCCGCCCACACTGCGTCTGCGTGCGCACACAGCACCAATTCGAAACCCCTCCCCGCACTCCCTCCCCCCTCCCTTCCTTGCCTTGCCTAGGCGGCAACGCCTCCCGTCCTTTATAACCCTGCGGCTCCTCCCGCGTGAGGCACCGAGGCCCGGGTGGAGACCGCGGACCCGAGCCGAGCCGTGCCCTGCCCTGCCCTGCCCTTCCTCCGCCCAGGGTCGCTGCCAGGTCGTCGTCGGAGGAGGAGGGGAGGGAAGAGAGCCGCGGCGGCGTCCAGGAGGAGGAGGAGGGGCGAGATGGAGGCGGAGAAGAAGCCGCCGGCGGTGTCCGACGTCGGGGCGTGGGCGATGAACGTCGTCAGCTCCGTCGGCATCATCATGGCAAACAAGCAGCTCATGTCCTCCTCCGGCTACGCCTTCTCCTTCGGTACCCTTCGCGCCTTCGCGCGCTCCTCCTCCTCCCCTTTCCCCTCTCCGCAGATCTGGATCCGCAGGTTCGGATTTGTTCGTGGTGACGCCGCCGCGGGATCTGATTTTTCTTTTTCTTCGTTTTTCGTTTCCTCCTTTGGTCGAAATGCAGCCACGACGCTGACCGGATTCCACTTCACCGTCACGGCGCTCGTCGGATGGATCTCCAACGCCACCGGCTACTCCGTATCCAAGCACGTCCCGCTCTGGGAGCTCGTCTGGTTCTCCCTCGTCGCCAACACCTCCATCACCGGGATGAACCTTAGTCTCATGCTCAACTCCGTCGGTTTCTATCAGGTATTGTATATTTATTTACTAGGTTGCCCATTTTATTTGCCTGGAATGTTTGTATATGGTCTTGTGCTCTTGTGGGGCTGAAGGTGCGAAACCTCTGCAAACCTGTAGATCTCGAAATTGAGCATGATCCCGGTGGTTTGCTTGATGGAATGGGTGCTCAACAGCAAGCACTACACCACCAAGGTTATATCGGCCGTGGTCGTCGTGGCAGCGGGTGTTGGGATTTGCACGGTCACGGATGTGGAGGTCAATGCCAAGGGATTCATCTGCGCTTGCGTGGCTGTCTTCTGCACGTCGCTTCAACAGATTGTGAGTTTTTCTCCCCCCTTAATCCTGATACTGGACCTGTGCTGTTATGCATTTCAAATTCCCCTTCAGGATGTTAATAATACTAGTTATGGATACTGTAATTGCCAACTACTCAAGCGTTTTTTTTGTTAACACTATAGGTTTGAAACTCTTTTGAAACTGAATCATGTTGCTGAGGATGAACAAAATCAGTTTTTTTTTTTTTGATTGAACAATGGTGTAGCAATGTTTTTGTGGTGGCACTTGTTTTTCAATCTTCTGTTGATTTACTTAGGACATTCTGTTGTAACACTATTCTGAATTGCGATAGTATTCAAACTAAAGTGTGGATGCTAGAACCTTGCCAATGAGTCCTCAGAATACAGAAAACTCAGAAACAGCCAATCTGAACTGTAGAAATAGTAATGCTGGCCATAGAATTGTACATGGAATGTTTATTTTCGCATCATAAGCTGTAGATTTGCAGTTCTCACGAGTCGTGATAGACTATTTTTATGTACCCCTTCAGCCTTGATACTTTACATTGTGGAATTTACATGCTAGCTGTGAATCACTTTGAAGATTTACGACCAAGCTGAAGCAACTTTTGGACTATTTACCAGTTTCTAAAACTTGGATCAGGCTAGTGGTCCAACTAGGGCAACCGGGGACGGCTCCTTTTAGGATACCACTAGAGATATCTTTTGGGGGGGAAATGGACTATAAATTATTTTATTAGATTGTCCAGCTCAGGATTTGACTTAGAATACGACCTGCAAGCTGCAATATCCATCATGGGAACATGTCAATAGGCAAAAACCAAGCTGGGCCATCACCCCTCTATTGCTAGGATGGGACTATGGGAACTAAAGCCTATATAAGTGTTGAACAGGATCATATAACTATGAGTTGAGATTGGATTAAACATAACTCAAGTGATAATAACTACAATATTATTGAACCGTAGACAGACAGTTTGAAGTGGCAGTCGGACCTGTGAACTGGACTGCAAGTGGTTCACCAGCCAGCTTTTAAAAACTATGCCTATGATGTTTATATTCCTGTAATCTTATTGCATTGGACAGTGATAAATATTTATGGCTCTTCGTACGGTAATAATTTTGATACATAAGTTGGTTTTTGAAATTTGTGGAAGATGATTACTTAAATCTGAATGCTGATGGATCCTTCTTTGTAAATTGTGTTCTTTGGCAATGTCTACGCGGTTTGATAAATTGTATCATGTGCTGAGTTCTGACAATGCGTTACTTGTCCTTGTCCCAGACAATTGGCTCCTTTCAGAAGAAGTACAACATAGGGTCATTTGAACTTCTCAGCAAAACTGCACCAATACAGGCTGTGTCTCTTATTATACTTGGTCCCTTTGCTGACTATTACCTCAATGGGCGATGGTTATTAAACTACAACTTCTCAACTGGGGCAACTGTAAGTTCTCTTGCATGTGCATGTCACAATTTTCAATTCATGACAGCACTCTTTCCAAATGAATGATACCTTTGCCATGTTATTGTATCTTCTACTCTAGATTTGTGCTAGTGCTATTGAGTATTTTATTGGAATGTTTCATCAATGATTTCTCCCATTCTTCATGTTGAGTGGACATCCCCGCATCAGTACACCACTAGTAAATTGTCAACTTTGTTTCCCATTGAAATATTATTTGTTTTGCCTAATGTTCATCCCAAGAAAATTGTTGAACGATTAGTTTCTATTCTATGACTTCTAAGCACGGTGAAACTGAAATTTACTGCTAACCAAACAGAACAGTTACTATCATGCAGTTTTCGTGCTGTGGTCTGTTTTAATCATTATGCACTTCTCCTTGTTGCTTTAATACTCCTACTGGGAATTCTTAAAACATGTTCTAACAACTTGCTATGTTAATAACTCTGCAGTTCTTCATATTGCTTTCTTGCTCCTTGGCTGTCTTCTGCAACATGAGCCAGTACCTCTGCATCGGCCGGTTCTCTGCAACATCGTTCCAGGTCCTGGGCCACATGAAGACCGTGTGCGTGCTGATTCTTGGCTGGATCCTGTTCGACTCGGCCCTCACCGTGAAGAACATCCTCGGGATGCTGCTCGCCGTGATGGGCATGGTGGTCTACAGCTGGGCCGTGGAGACCGAGAAGAAGGCCTCCGCCCCAATCCCCCGGAACAAGAGCGACATGCTGGACGACTCCGAGGACGTTCCCCTCAAGGCCAGGGTGAGCGGCCTCCCCTCGTCCGACCTCGAGGAAGGCGAGATGAAGAGCTAGCTAATGACATATTATTTATTCATTCTTCTTGTTCCTTTCTTTTTTGTACGTGTTCAAATCCATATATTGCCCCCATTCTGGGGGAAGTTCTTGAAGCTATCTGGCACTTGTGTTAATTTTGCCTCCTCCCTTGTTCCTGGGGTTCATAGATGATGATGATGGTGATGAACCCCAGCCGGTCTCGACGTAGATGACCATTTTAGAAGCCATGTTCTTGATGGCGTGTTGTTATTATAGATGACAAGACTTATAATGGAATACAGGTGTTTATCCGTTGTAGGATGATTCAGTCGAAGCTGTCGATATTTTTCTTCTTCTTTTTTGCTTGAGGTTTGGCTACCTGTCTGCTTGTGCTGCCGTGGTGGTGGTATCTTTCGCCATTGAGTGCTATGCGCATCGGCATCGTGCATTTTGTCGGGGTTGCCTGCCTCACATGGGAGATGGTGGGATTGGACAGTGGCACGTGGCGAAGGCCGGCAACGAGGATGTCGACGGCGGCCGGCTGCCGGCCCAGCGAGGAAAAGCCACGGCCAATGACGGGAATACTACCTTCTTGTCTTTCTCTGCATGTGACGTGTGAATAGTTTTGAACTTTTGATGTTTTTATTATACTCTCGGTTTTGGTAGTTCTTTGTCCAATCAACTTTGTGGATATAATTGGAGAATATTCGTAATTTGATGGGTAATGGGTACTGTGGAGTTCGATTCAGTTGGCTTCTTGCAAAGTGTAATTCCGCCTTTGAGAGTTTGGGCGTGACAAGTGGCGTAATCATCAACCTTAAAACGTGTAAATGAGTCATGTGTCATGTCATACATAGGGTTCAACCTCTATGAGGGTAGGATAATTTTCAAGTCGAGTTGCCTAATTTTCCAGTCAGGGTACCGGGTAACCCCACCTTCATAAACACCATGATAAAAAGGAGTACTAATCACAAGAATACACAATCGCACACCACACCAGTCCATGCATGCTTTGCACCGGGCGATATCACCACATACATGTTCCTCTGTTTTGTTTGGCATCAACTTTGGCCAAACTGCCACCATATGCATTGGAAAATCCCTTTGCCTATCCGGTTAGTCTTGTAGACTCCAATCACCTGGCTGTCTTGACACGGAACTCGGATCAAGCTGCTGATTCCGAACATAATTAACTTATTTTAGCGAAAAGTACAAAATGTTAATTATGTTCCAAAATACAGTTGAAATATATATACTCTCTCCGTCTAAAAAACAAACCTAAACTGGACGTGAAATGTTCGGATTCGTTGTACTAGGATGTGTCACATACAGCTGTAGGTTTGTTTTTTTTTTTACGGAGAGAGTATGTTTGATTGGAAATAATGTTAATCATCATCCTATTGAAAATACCAAAATAGAAAGAACTTCTCAAATATACTTCTGAAGGAAGACCCCCTTTTTGTCAGCTTCCTTCCTTACCCTTCCTTGAATGTTCTCATCTACTGCTCCTACAGTTTTACTACTATTATACTGCTACCAGTACATTCTTAACAGTCTTTCCACCATTTTGCGTGCATGTGTTTTGAAATTCTTCATTTCTTCCCGGGCCCGTGGTCTGTGAAGTCAAATTGGATCGTTTACTTTATCTGTTTTACTTATCATTCGCCTGATCTCCTAAACACTAGTTGGTCCACGCATGTATCCCCTTAACTTGCACAGTCGCGGCACATGATTTACCCACTGGGACTTCCAAATGCAGACACATACATGTGCTTTGAAAACGAATAGGCGAATAACTAACTCTCCACGACCACGTCTACCCGTACGTACTACTTGATGTTTCTTTGCTTTATTTATTTTTCCTCGTGTGTGATAGGATATTGAGCAATCTCATCGTCGGTACTTGGCACAAATAACAAGGCAATATATATACACGCCGTGTCGTACCCAATTGCTGCCGAATAAAATCGTTGGCAATATCATAAATCGATAGTACTCGAAAATGTGTGATGTGTGGTTGGTGGCTTGGTGCTACCGTGCTAGGATGATGCCAAGAAGTACGGTTTTTTTTTTTTGGGAAATCTATTGTTCTATCTGACAAATCGGATTAAATCAAGATAAATTATTTTTCCGACAATTATTGCATCCCACGGAATTTCAACTATTACTATTTTACAAATAACATTGCAAAGTGTAGCACCCTTACATTGTTTCTTCAGTATAAGAAGTTTTGGCCCTCAATATTTTTTGTCTTTCTCTTAGCTCTAGTTAAAATATATATAATTTTTATCTTTAGTGGTTTGGGGTTTTGTGCTATTGGGCCGCACCATTAACTCTTTTTTTTTTACATATAACATCAATGATACTCCAAGTCATTTGAAATTCTTTTCATAAAGGTTTTGTGCCACGCTATTAAGCTTTTTTTACATACATAGTCAATGTTAGCTTATCTGAAATTCTTTTGAAGTGTATCAAATTATACCAACATTTGCACCAAGTAGGTATAATGCCACGTCAGCAAAAAACACCATTAAAACCATCCATCATCCATGCGTCGAACATGGTTTGATGGTTTAAATATCTCACGGGTATTCAAAAGTTTCTTAAACAAAGTTACCATACACTATGCAAAATCGCAAATGAAACCAAACTACATAGAGTTCAACCATCTAAACTAAGCTGGACACTCGTATACTCCCTTCGTCACAGAACAAACCAACAAATATGATATATATTACTCCCTCCGTTTCAAAATGTTTGACACCGTTGACTTTTTAAGTACGTGTTTGACCATTCGTCTTATTCAAAAAATTTAAGTAATTATTTATTTTTTTCATATCATTTGATTCATTGTTAAATATACTTTCTTGTACATATATAGTTTTACATATTTCACAAATTTTTTTGAATAAGACGAACGGTCAAACATGTGCTTAAAAAGTCAACGGTGTCAAACATTTTGAAACGGAGGGAGTAATATATATCATATTTGTTGGTTTGTTCTGTGACGAAGGGAGTATACGAGTGTCCAGCTTAGTTTAGATGGTTGAACTCTATGTAGTTTGGTTTCATTTGCGATTTTGCATAGTGTATGGTAACTTTGTTTAAGAAACTTTTGAATACCCGTGAGATATTTAAACCATCAAACCATGTTCGACGCATGGATGATGGATGGTTTTAATGGTGTTTTTTGCTGACGTGGCATTATACCTACTTGGTGCAAATGTTGGTATAATTTGATACACTTCAAAAGAATTTCAGATAAGCTAACATTGACTATGTATGTAAAAAAAGCTTAATAGCGTGGCACAAAACCTTTATGAAAAGAATTTCAAATGACTTGGAGTATCATTGATGTTATATGTAAAAAAAAAAGAGTTAATGGTGCGGCCCAATAGCACAAAACCCCAAACCACTAAAGATAAAAATTATATATATTTTAACTAGAGCTAAGAGAAAGACAAAAAATATTGAGGGCCAAAACTTCTTATACTGAAGAAACAATGTAAGGGTGCTACACTTTGCAATGTTATTTGTAAAATAGTAATAGTTGAAATTCCGTGGGATGCAATAATTGTCGGAAAAATAATTTATCTTGATTTAATCCGATTTGTCAGATAGAACAATAGATTTCCCAAAAAAAAAAAAA
>CM020184.1:18799155-18823463 GCA_009805545.1 Oryza longistaminata | reverse complement strand
GGCCGCACCCGCTTCCCGCCCGCCAGCAGCGCGTACCGCATCGCCTCGTGGAGCGCCGCGGGCGGCTCGTCCGCCGGGATCGACGCGTCCAGCGCCCTGTTCACCGCCGCAGCCTTCTCACCCATATACGCGTTGAAGTCGAACCCCGTCACCGCCGCCGCCGGCACCGGTGACGCCGCCGCGGTCGCCACGATGGCGCAGAACCCGCCGGTGCTGCTGCGCGTACGACGCGCCGCCGCCCCGCTGTCCCGGCCATCGCGGCGGCGGGGATGAGAGGGGAGATGCGGACGCGGGAGGCGGCGAGCGGGTGGAAGGCAGCCATGGCTTCAGAGGGGGAGGAGGAGGGAGGAGTTTTTCTTGTTGTTTTTTTTCGTTCAGTTGGGGGGAGGGGAAGGATATGAAGTGGGGGCGTGGCACTGCGACCGTGAGTTGCGACGCTTCTTCTTATCTAGATGGGCAACTTTGGGGGCGAATTGGGCGGTGGCTCCGTTCCACTACCTGTGGGGAGGAGGGACAGGCTTTTTGTGCTCGATTTATAGGAGGGGAGCATCGTGCAAGGTGTGTGTGCGTTTGATTTGCATTCCAGTGCCCTCGGCGACAAGTGACGAACTGACGAACTGTAGAGTACTCCCTCCGTCAAAAAAAAAAAAAAAAAAAAAAAAAAAAAGACAAGTCACGCATAAAATATTAATCATGTTTTATCATCTAACAACAATGAAAATACGAATTATAAAAAAATTTCATATAAGACGGACAGTCAAAGTTGGACACGTAAACCCAGGGTTTGCCTTTTTTTAGGACGGAGGGAGTAGGAACGAAATGATGAAAGTTCAGTTGCTGTGCTGAGAGCCTGAGACTATTCCCCCCAGTCCCAAATTAAATCGAACCCCACAAATCTGTATATAGTATTATACTCCCTCCGTTTCAAAATGTTTGACACCGTTGACTTTTTAAGCACATGTTTGACCGTTCTCTTATTCAAAAAAATTTGTGAAATATGTAAAACTATATATGTACAAGAAAGTATATTTAACAATGAATCAAATGATATGAAAAAAATAAATAATTGCTTAAATTTTTTGAATAAGACGAATGGTCAAAAACGTACTTAAAAAGTCAACGGTGTCAAACATTTTGAAACGGAGGGAGTAATATATATCATATTTGTTGGTTTGTTCTGTGACGAAGGGAGTATACGAGTGTCAGCTTAGTTTAGATGGTTGAACTCTATGTAGTTTGGTTTCATTTGCGATTTTGCATAGTGTATGGTAACTTTGTTTAAGAAACTTTTGAATACCCTGAGATATTTAAACCATCAAACCACGTTCGACGCATGGATGATGGATGGTTTTAATGGTGTTTTTTGCTGACGTGGCATTATACCTACTTGGTGAAATGTTGGTATAATTTTGATACACTTCAAAAGAATTTCAGATAAGCTAACATTGACTATGTATGTAAAAAAAGTTAATAGCGTGGCACAAAACCTTTATGAAAAGAATTTCAAATGACTTGGAGTATCTTGATGTTATATGTAAAAAAAAGAGTTAATGGTGCGGCCCAATAGCACAAAACCCCAAACACTAAAGATAAAATTATAATATTAACTAGACTAAGAGAAAAAAAAAATATTGAGGGCCAAAACTTCTTATGCTGAAGAAACATGTAAGGGTGCTACACTTTGCAATGTTATTTGTAAAATAGTAATAGTTGAAATTCGTGGGATGCAATAATTGTCGGAAAAATAATTTATCTTGATTTAATCCGATTTGTCAGATAGAACAATAGATTTCCCAAAAAAAAAAACCGTACTTCTTGGCATCATCCTAGCACGGTAGCACCAAGCCACCAACCACACATCACACATTTTCGAGTACTATCGATTATGATATTGCCAACGATTTTATTCGGCAGCAATTGGGTACGACACGGCGTGTATATATATTGCCTTGTTATTTGTGCCAAGTACCGACGATGAGATTGCTCAATATCCTATCACACACGAGGAAAAATAAATAAAGCAAAAAACATCAAGTAGTACGTACGGGTAGACGTGGTCGTGGAGAGTTAGTTATTCGCCTATTCGTTTTCAAAGCACATGTATGTGTGCTGCATTTGGAAGTCCCAGTGGGTAAATCATGTGCCGCGACTGTGCAAGTTAAGGGGATACATGCGTGGACCAACTAGTGTTTAGGAGATCAGGCGAATGATAAGTAAAACAGATAAAGTAAACGATCCAATTTGACTTCACAGACCACGGCCCGGGAAGAAATGAAGAATTTCAAAACACATGCACGCAAAATGGTGGAAAGACTGTTAAGAATGTACTGGTAGCAGTATAATAGTAGTAAAACTGTAGGAGCAGTAGATGAGAACATTCAAGGAAGGGTAAGGAAGGAAGCTGACAAAAAGGGGGTCTTCCTTCAGAAGTATATTTGAGAAGTTCTTTCTATTTTGGTATTTTCAATAGGATGATGATTAACATTATTTCAATCAAACATACTCTCTCCGTAAAAAAAAAAACAAACCTACAGCTGTATGTGACACATCCTAGTACAACGAATCCGAACATTTAACGTCCGCGCTGTGCCTGGCGGCGTGCGCGGTGGTCGGGGGCCGGGAGGCCTGGGCGATGCCCGCCGCCGCCGCGGTGGAGATGGTGCACACCATGTCGCTCGTCCACGACGACCTCCCCTGCATGGACGACGACGACCTCCGCCGCGGGAAGCCCACCTGCCACGTCGTCTATGGGGAGCCCATCGCCGTGCTCACCGGCGACGCGCTGCTCTCACTCTCCTTCCACCACATGGCCAGGTTCGACTCCTACCCTCCGGATATCGACGCTGACAAGCACCCCGCCCGCGTCGTTCGCGCCATTGGCGAGCTCGCGCGCTGCATCGGCTCCGAGGGCCTAGTCGCCGGCCAGGTCATCAACTCACCATTTTCTATTCGATTCCTTATTCGAGCTAATTAAGAAAATACAAATTAAGCAATGCACTAATTATGTGGATCATACTCTTTCCTAATTGCTATGTTTTGTATTGCTATCTGCATACGTTTTAATTAGATGTTGTTAAGCAATGCACTAATTATGTGAATCATACTCCTTCCTAATTGCGATGTTTTGCATTATTATCTGCATCGTTTTGACTAGATGTTGTAAATACTCTTAAAATAGAATGTGACTTCGAGTTATGTCGTTTCTGAAAATTGTTTGTTAAATTTTGGATAGGTTGTTGATCTTGAGATGACTGGATCGACCGAAACTGTACCTCTTGAACGTCTTGAGTACATCCATCTCCACAAAACTGCTGCGTTGCTTGAGGCATCAGTGGTTATTGGGGCAATCTTGGGAGGTGGCTCTGATGAGCAGATTGAAAGTTTGCGCATGTATGCGAGGTCGATAGGATTGTTGTTCCAGGTTGTTGATGATATACTTGATGTGACCAAGTCTTCTGAGGAGCTCGGCAAGACAGCGGGGAAGGACTTGACGAGTGACAAGACGACATACCCGAAATTACTTGGGCTGGAGAAATCACGGGAGTTTGCAGAAAAGTTGCTTTCTGATGCAAGGGAACAACTTTCAGGATTTGATCAAGAGACCGCAGCACCACTTCTGCACCTGGCCAATTATATTGCCTATCGGCAGAACTGAGGTGATGGGTACTCCATTGATTATTGTTGATTTGTAACTTTGTAAGCTCATTAAGATTCAGATTTGAGGAATATCTGAATTATCTTGTGATACGTGCTAGTTGTAGTTTCTTATCTTGAGAAGAATATCTGGTCGACAAATGTCAATGTCCTAGTTAGTCAGTCAAAACGGAATAATGAAAATCAGCCTCTCTGCCCTATACCCCAATTGCTTGATTCTTGACAATTGAACACATCATATCATAAAGGAAGAAAATATTTTATCTTCATTGTTTTGATTGATTATCATAGTTCATGTTCATACCTGTTTTAGTGTTTATCCTACGCAATTGATTTTGTTTTATGTGATTGTATTAGGTTCGTTTTACAATGAGTGTCAATGTAAGCTTTGATTCAGGGATGAGCTTGTCTTGGAAATTGTTCTGTTGAACATGTGTTTCAGTGATGTTCTTCTGTTTACAGCAATTGGGATCAATGTTTCTCTAACAGCTATATATATATATATATATGTATATTCTTGGTTCCAAGCATGCAGGAAACTTCAATCAGAGAAAGTGTTTAGTTACAGTGCCGTAGTAAATAAATTGGTTATATAATTGAATCCTGTCTATGGGTGTGCATTCAGTCTTTTGGTCCATTCGCTTACTAGCAAAATTCAGTTAGTCAAAACTCAGGAATGAATTGTTATTGGGAAAAGGCAAGACCGAAATTCGGTTAATCCTGTCTATTGCTCAAAAATCTATACAAGCCTTTCATAGTGAATGTAGCCCCTGCATAAGGTTTCCTGTACAGGTACAGTAGGACCTTGACTAAATGTTTTTCATAGGAACAATGGAATGGTTATAAGCTGCACCTTTCTTGTTCTTTTCTAGCTTCTTGCGCAAACTTATTGCTCTATCTTCTTGTCTTTGATCTCATTGTTTTACTGAAAGTACTGGGATTCAGGTGATATGGAAAGCACAAATGGGACTAAATTTGGTTCCCCGGTCCAGTTTGGCTGTCCATATGTGGTTTCAGTTTCCAAGTTGTTTGAACTGAAAACAGTAGTCTGAAAAATTTCCCCATCATGCATAGAAGTTGAGCTGCAAGTCAAATGGTCACTGGTCAGTTTGAGCGTGGTATTCTTTTTCCTACCATGTGCTGTGGTGGTCTTCTGGTCACTTTGCCAGTGACCGCTGTAATTTGTAATTTTGTCACTGGCATCCCAGTCCGAGTTCGCTTTCAAGACTTTCCAGTATCTTTGGGTGGAAGAAGAAAACAAAATCATTTGTTCTGACGTTTCCTAGTACTGTCTTCTGAATTTAGGCTGCGTTCTTTCCCCCATTTTCCCAACCCACCTCTCTCGTTTTCCGCGCGCACGCTTTTCAAACTCCTAAACGGTGTGATTTATGCAAAAACTTTCTATATGAAAGTTGTTTAAAAAAATTATATTAATCCATTTTTTTAAAAAAATAGTTAAGACTTAATTAATCATGCAATAAAACAAACTTCGTTTTGCGTGCTAGAGAGCCCAACCTCCTCCTCCGAACACAGCCTTTAGTAACCTGATGGATGGAAAAATACTCCCTCCGTCCCAAAAAAAGGCAAACCCTGGGTTTGCGTGTCCAACTTTAACTGTCTGTCTTATATGAAATTTTTTTATAATTCGTATTTTCATTGTTGTTAGATGATAAAACATGATTAATATTTTATGCGTGACTTGTCTTTTTAATTTTTTTCATAATTTTTTCAAATAAGACGGACGGTCAAACATTGGGCACGGAAACCAGTGGACGTCCACCCGTTTATTGCATGTCATCTAAATGGCTATGAAAAATTTTCAAAAAAATTGATAAGATAGATCAATATGTAATATATCACTCCACAAACATGTAAGTTCAAATTCAACTTCAACAAGTTGTAACAAAAATAGCAAACAAAACTCAAATTACTATATGTATATTTACAATTAAATTTGTTATTTTTGTTACAACTTGTAGAAGTTGAATTTGAACTTGCATGTTTGTGGAGTGATATATTACATATTGATCTATCTTATCAATTTTTTTGAAAATTTTTCATAGCCATTTAGATGACATGTAATAAACGGGTGGACGTCCACTCGAGCTGTTAAAACAGTTTCCCGCTATAGTAACCTTAACTTTGTCTCCTTCCCACCCCGCACAATAAGCCTTCGTCACCCTTGCCTTGCTAGCGCCGGCAAGATCACCATGTCGGCCTCCGTCCCTCCCCCTCCCTCTCCCTCTCCCAACTCCTTCCTAACCTGGCTGTGTTCCATACTAACCCATCTCCTCCGCACGAAAAACGGAGCTATCCATTTTCACACGATTAATTAAGTATTAGCTATTTTTTTTCAAAATTAGATTAATTTGATTTTTTAATGTAACTTTTTGTATAGAATTTTTTTCAGAAAAACATACCGTTTAACAGTTCGAAAAACGTGTGCGCGGAAAACGATGGAGAGGGGCTGGGAACCTGGTGAATCGAACGCAGCCTTAAGCACTGTCAAGGTGTCCCTTCCCCACTATCTTCCCATCTTCGAGCGGCTCTCGCCACCAGAGATACCACTACCATCATCACCTACTATATAACCATATACTCTAACTTTTGTGCCACTACCCACCGCTCTCATCTAACCCAACGGCTCTGGCAGGGCAACGCTCTCTCTACTCGTAGAATTATACTATTTGGAGGCCTCTGCAGCTCTCGTTCCAGTTTGATTCTGTCTTTACTCCAATCAATATTTTTTTTTTTTGAGTGCGTATCGCGTGGTTGAGTCTTTATAAGTAATGTTAAATATTGGCCAGAGACGATCGTGCAGCATGTGGTCAGAGATTGATCATAACTATCTTCAATCTCGGCTTAAAGATTCGGAGAAGATCATACCAGTAGCTCTTCTCGTTTCCAAGGATAACATGCTGCAGCCTGGAGAAGTCATAGGACGGCTTCAATCTTTCTTGGTGAAAGATTTGGAGCAGATTATGTCAATGTGCATTTGTTAGGTGTCCAATTATCCATTGTCAATTTCATCTCTCAGAAACCAAAAAAAAAAACATCTTGCTGTTGCAGCAACAAGATCTCAGGAGCCGTCGATATGGGCACAAATTTGCTGTTTCTTCCAGTGTTCTTGCTGTATCTGTGCATGATGGCATCATCATGTTTTGCTCACCAGTTCAATCCAAACGAGGAAGCAGAACACAGCTATCTTCGCTTTGCCGACGTCAAGCGGCAGTGCCGGTCAGTGCTCGCCTCGGCGTCCGAGCTCACCGATGACGCGTACCGTGTCAAACGCGTGAAGCGTGAGCTATCCTTCGAGAAGGGCGACTGGCTCCAGGACGCCGGCCAGGCACCGCTGGTGCCATTCGACGGCGGCGACGCGGCGGAGGATGGCCGCCGGCCGCCGCTGGACCCGCTCCGTCTCGCCACGTTCATGGTCACGCATGTCGACGACGACGACGAGCGCCGTGCGCGCAACGCTGTCAATGTCAGTGGCCTCCTCGTCCTCACGATCTCCCGGACGAGCGCTTCACCGGAGATCGGGTACCACGTGCCGGTCGTGTCCTCGCCGGAGTTCGAGCTTTCGCCCGGCAGCACCAAGCTCAGGATTGTGTTTGAAGGCGTGTACACGGAGGCAGCGAGGTCCGGCAATGGCGGCGGCGAGAGGGTGTTGTGCATGGTCGGGACCGGCGTTCTCCCAACGCGCGGCGACGACGGTGCCGATCCGTGGGGCTGGGCCAAGAACTCCGGCCGTGCCGGCTTCCAGCCCCCGGTCGCCACCGACGAGAGCATGCTGCTCGTGCTACGGTACCCGGAGGAGCTTACACTGACGACCCGAGCGGTGGTCGGCGAGATGAGGAGCACGCGCGCCATGTCGGACGCCGCCTACTTCGACACGGTGAAGCTCGTGTCAGGGCCCACCTGGAACCGCCAGTACGAGTTCCGGCGCCCCGGGGAGCTTGCTGCGGCCGCCGGAACGTGCAGGCCGCTCACCTCGAGCGACGACGACGGCAACCGCGCGAGGGATCTGTACAAGGGCAGGTATCTGTGCGACGTCCTGGAACGCTACAGCCATGGCGTGATCACCGTGCGCCCAATAACCTGGCGCCACTGCAACTCGACGGCGACGGGCGCGCCGTGCCCGTTCGAGATGGACCGGGCAGAGGACGCCGCCATCGTCGGCATCGTACTGCACGACCTCCGGTGCCAGGGGTACGACCTCGACATGGCCGGCAACCCCGGGGGCGTGAGGGTGTCCGTCGTGTTCCGCGCCCTGTCTCCACGGGAGCACTGGTACACGGCGGTGCAGCGCACGGCGCTGAGCGGGGAGACGCTGTCGGCCGAGGGCGTGTGGAACGCGTCGGCAGGGGAGGTGTCCATGGTGGCATGCCGCGGCATCGGCGGCAAGGCGTGCCACTTCCGGGTGTGCCTGTCCTTCCCGGCGACGTTCTCCATCACCGGCCGCGACATGATGCTCGGAGAGATAACCACCGTCGACGTCAACGAAGCCGGCGCCGGCGCACGCTCCTCGCTGTCGTTCAGGCAGCGCATGCCTCCGCCACGGCTGCAGAGATGCGTCTCCGGTATACTGCCGGTCGTGTACAGGTACAACTACACGAAGGTCAAGCTCGCCGGCGAGTTTCTCCGGAAGAGCTCGTCGCCGTCCGACTTCTGGTCGATCATGGCAAGGTCTCTACCATTGAGCTATCCAAACTGCTTCGGCAATGGCGATGGCAAGAGTAGCCTGGCCGACCTCGCCGACAGGCTCACGCTCCGGTTCGTGGCCATGCCAAGCTTGTTCTCCCCTCCGGGATGGATGGAGCGGCCGGTCCTTCACCTCGAGGTCTTCTTCCTCGGCCAGCTGATCGAACGATTCATGCCATCATCCGACGATGCGACCACGAGATCAAGCAAAATACCCGGCGATGAGCCCTGCTTGCAAGAGCAGCGGCTACTGAACGTGTCGGCGGAGCTCACCATCTTCGGCGAGCTTCGTGTTGCGAGCTCTGCGATGTCGCTGGAGGGCGTGTACGATCGAGAGGATGGCCGGATGTACCTGATCGGCTGCCGGGATGTCCATCATCTCCCATGGCGAAGCTCGTCGGCGAGAAGGGAACTCGAGCTCGAAGAAGGAATGGACTGTTCGATCGAGGTGAAAGTGGAGTACCCGCCGACGACGACGCACTGGTTCGTCAGGTCGACGGCGAGGGTTCAGATCGCGAGCACAAGGGTCGCCGGCGACGACCCGCTGCACTTCGATACGGTGAAGCACCGGGCCCAGCCGGTCCGATATCCACGGCGGTGGCCGGACTTCATCTCGAGAGCAATCGTCGACGCCGTCCTTTGCGTCGTGTTGCTGACGGCCACCATCGCCGCGGACCTCGTCCAGCTGCGTCATCTCAAGCACCACGCCGACGTCGCGCCGTACGTCTCCCTCGTCATGCTCGGCGTCCAAGCTCTCGGGCTCATCATGCCGCTCTTCGCCGGCATGGAGACGCTACTGGCACGGGTCACCTTGCAGCCAGAGCTTGACACCACCAGGCCGCTGCCTCCCCCGGGTTCCTCCTACATGCTCGACTACAACCGGCCGTACCAGGCCGTCGACCGGACGGCGAAGATCCTCACCGTCGCCGCGTTCTTGCTCACCCTGTGCATCGCGTGGAAGGTGCGGCGCTCCAGGGCGCGCCTGCTGGCCCGCTCGCTGGGCGAGGCGGCGCGCGTGCCGGGCGACGGCAAGGTGTTCGTCTACTGCTCCAGCGCGCACCTGGCCCTGTTCGTGGTCGTCCTCGCGCTGAACAGCAGCCGCGACGCCACCGTCGAGCAGCACGTCGGCCTGATGCAGGACATGTTCCTCCTCCCGCAGGTGATCGGCAACGCCGCGTGGCGCGTCAACTGCAAGCCCCTCGCTGGGAGCTTCTACGTCGGCATCACCGCCGCGCGGCTGCTCCCGCGCGTCTACGACCTCGTGCGCCCCACGCCGGTGGCGGACGTGTTCTCCGACGACGTCCATGCGCCAGCGACAGCGAGCGCCAGCAGCCGGGAGGGCTTCTTCCCCAGGGCCGGCGACGTGGTGATGCCGCTCGCCGCCGTCTCGCTCGCTGCCGCGGTGTTCGTCCAGCAGCGGTGGAACTACGCCATTGTCAGTTCGATGGGCGGCTCATCACAGCAGCAGAAAGGGCATCACATCTTCTGATGCACAACAGATATCATTTCTTGGGCTATATATGGGCCTTAATGGGCCAAAGATTACTGATGGGCCGTAATGAGCCGAATAATACTGATGGGCCGTATTTGAACGTGACAGCCGTGCAGCCCAGTGCCAACAGATTATAGTATGGCCTGGGGGTGACGTGGCATGTGTTTTCCATGGTCTCCGGTCAAACCTCCGAGCGGGGTATCCAGCACACGGTCAACGGCGAACTAATGGTCCCCGTCTGCAGCCTAATTACCCCCTCACTATCGGTCGCACGATTTTTATTACCGCCACGGACGGCGTGGCATAAATAAGTGGGGGCTTATAGCGTGTACAGTACGTGAGTTCTCCTGCTACGTAGCAGTAGATCATGAGATTTAGCACCGTCCAGTCAAAGCAAACCAAGCGCAGAGCTTTGAATCGTGGCTACACTGATGATCACTGTCACCTGGGCGAGCTCCTGAGCCCCCCTGCCGACCCTGTCTCCACACCCATTCGAGTATAGTAATCGGATTAAGCCCCGTGACTAATTAAATCGCACACGTATATTGCACTAACGTCCAAACTTTGTTGCGGAGCTCCAGGCGCAAGATGAACTTACACGCCGCGTACGCTACGAGTACTAAACGGTGCTAGTATTAGCTGGTACTATCTCGTATCAGCCGGGAAGAAGAGCGTCGTTTCATCCGTTAATTCCCTCCATCGCCGCACTGAAACAAAGGCGTATAAAACTACTGCGCCACTAGTACTCCACAGTAGAGTACGAGTAGTAAAAAAAATTCTACTCCACAGTAGATCCCTCCGCTCTCCGTGTTTTCATCCACACATTGCGTGCGAGCCTGCAACGCACCAAAAGCCCCTATGCGCCACTCGCAGTTTAGCGCAACTACGAGATGCGAGCACGTAGCATCTACGAGCACATGCCACGCATGCACCACAGTCCACAGTGCTACGTACTACTCCCACCTCACTCACCCGACGCACGCAGCGGCACAGAGCCAGCCAGCCACCCACAACACACACACCACACTGGCCGTCCTCCTCAAAAGCCGCGCCCTGCCTGGCAAGGCGGAGGAAAACGTGGGTCCGAAGGTGGGGACGCCACCACCACCAGTAGAATCTAGCCAATCCAGTTGCAATAAAGTATGCCCCTCCCGTACCCTCCTCGTGAGCCACTGCGTCCCCACCACCCATACACTCCGAAGCCCCATGAGAGGGAAAGCACGCTACTGCTACTCGTCACCGCAGCGCACGCCACTAGACTAGCTAGAGCTAACTGGCTACGCTACTCTACTCTCCCCTTCCCTCTCATTAGTCAATACTGTAGCTGTATAGTGGTAGCACCCACCCCCTCGCCATTAAAGAAACTTGAGCTCGCCAAGTGGAGAGAGGAGAGGTGGAGAGGGGAGGGAAGGTGAGGTGAGGGACGGAGCTGGTGGGATGACGTCCGGGGCGGCGGCCGCGGCAGCGGCGGCGGCGGGGAGGACGCCAGCGTGGGAGGAAGGGAGACACAACAGAGGCGGGAGCGGCGGCGGCGGGCCATCGCCGCCAAGATCTTCACGGGGCTCCGGGCGCTTGGGAACTACAACCTCCCCAAGCACTGCGACAACAACGAGGTGCTCAAGGCGCTCTGCCGCGAGGCCGGCTGGGTCGTCGAGGACGACGGCACCACCTACCGCAAGGTCAGTTCATGCTTGCCCGTCTCGATCTGGTCTGGTCGTGTTGCTGTCCATTTCTTGGATCTTGGATGTGTAGATCTGGCCGGAGCTGAGCTGAGCTCGTTTCTTGGTTTTTTTTTTTTTGGGTCGTCGCAGGGATGTAAGCCGCCGCCATCGTCGGCTGGGGAGCGTCGGTGGGGATGAGCCCCTGCTCGTCAACGCAGCTGCTGAGCGCGCCGTCGTCGTCGTTCCCGAGCCCGGTGCCGTCGTACCACGCGAGCCCGGCGTCGTCGAGCTTCCCGAGCCCCAGCCGGATCGACAACCCGAGCGCCTCCTGCCTCCTCCCGTTCCTCCGGGGGCTCCCCAACCTCCGCCGCTCCGCGTCTCCAGCAGCGCGCCCGTCACGCCGCCGCTCTCGTCGCCGACGGCGTCGCGGCCGCCCAAGATCAGGAAGCCGGACTGGGACGTCGACCCGTTCCGGCACCCTTCTTCGCGGTCTCCGCGCCGGCGAGCCCCACCCGCGGCCGCCGCCTCGAGCACCCGGACACGATCCCGCGGAGTGCGACGAGTCCGACGTCTCCACGGTGGACTCCGGCCGGTGGATCAGCTTCCAGATGGCCACGACGGCGCCGACGTCGCCCACCTACAACCTCGTCAACCCGGGCGCCTCCACCTCTAACTCCATGGAGATAGAAGGGACGGCCGGCCGAGGCGGCGCGGAGTTCGAGTTCGACAAGGGGAGGGTGACGCCATGGGAGGGCGAGAGGATCCACGAGGTCGCCGCCGAGGAGCTCGAGCTCACGCTCGGCGTCGGCGCGAAATGACGGCCATTATTGCCGAGCAAAAAAGATGGTTCCTTTCGTGGACCTCGAGCACCAGCTGATCATAGTTGTTGTTAGATCAGTACTGGTCAATGTGTATGATGATGACTACGCATCGATGCTGCGATTTGGGCGATTTCATTCTAGCCTTAGGTTAATCTTGTTGTTCAATTCATTCTTCCTGGACTTGGGAAAAAGGAAGCAGGGAAAAATTGTTCATCTCGGCTGATTTTATTCACGGCTTCACTGTTCATCTCTGTGTTTCTTCTTCCCGTACCTGTCATGTGCATCTCCTCAAAATGTGTGACATCTTAGCTTGTGAGTAGAGTGAGGTAAAAAAAATGCGGGGGAGATGATGTTCAACTTTATGGCACGATCACTTTGACGTACCGTTAAACCAGTACAGTGAGCTCCCGGTTTACTGTCTCTTTTAACTTACTTTTGCTTTCTTTACAGTTTAGTGCGTATGTACGACGGCCAATGGGATTATACGAGCAAATTCAGAAGGAATCCATCAGATTCGCCACCGTCACTCCAACGCAAACAATGGCATGTCTGCCGCAAGCACGGGCATTTTGTCCGCTTGCATATCAATCTTCACTGGCTGGGGAGCAAGCCTTGCAGGTAGTTCGTCTTTTATCTTGAAGGGACAAATTTTGATCTAACTCATCCATTATCTGCTGCACTAGTAATTAGACTGACCGGTATTACTGCAGCCTGTGGATGATCATTGGAATACGAACTAGATTCAGCTACATCAAGCAAATCGTATTCAGTTGCAAAATTATTAGGGACAGGAGGTATTGCACCAAGCACTCTCTTGCATGCTTGATGTGGCCGTGGCGATTGGAGGTGCCGAGGAGGGGTATCTCCAAATAGTGCCATTGTACAGTGGCGCAATGGGCACACACGGTCGCACGGACGGCCGCTTTCTAGGGGCTAAAGCTGGTCACCTCAAATCAGATCCCATCCACTGTGCCTAGTGTTTTTTTTTCTCTTTCTGCGACGCCATGCGCTTCGGTATGGACTCGTGATTGCTCGTTTCGTATCTACAGTGACCATCTGTGGCAGGCAATAACTGGCTCGGGCTAGTACACATCTGTAATCGCGGACAAGGCCACGGATACACACGGTCTAGCTAACCAAAGATCAGATGATTTTTCGATATAAAACGGCTCGATCCAACGGCACGTTCATACGCGTCCGAGTCCACGGAGGAGCCCCAACCAATCTACCGTGGTTTTGTGCGGTGTCCGCGCGCGTGTGACAGGGCACCCACCCGGGTGTGCGCATGCGTGCGCGCAGGTACAATAGCAGGCTATAAGCCAGCTGTAAATATATTTTAAGAATATAAATAAGAAGAGAGAAAAGCAGCGGGCTATAGATATGTAGCCAGCTGTAGCACGAACGCATTGTGTGTATGACAGGTGTGACCATATATTGATAGTGTAGTATGTAACTATTGTATGAATAAGCTATTAGATTGGCTATAGCTGAATTGGAGTAAGTAGTTGGCTATACTATTAAACTTGCTCTGACTGGGCGCGCAGGGAGACGAGACGGGGACGGGGAGCTCGACGCATGGGACCCTATACCCCATGTGGACTTGTCCCGGCGATGCTAAAGCCATCGCGCGCAGCCAGCTTGCAGCACGCCGCACGCACCGAACGGTGCGGCGCGCGTCGCAGCGGCGCAGGACCATTTTCTCGGGGATACTATTTGGCAACGCGTACTACTACGTGCAACGTACCGACCGTGTTCAACTCGCCGCTCGTGCGTCGGCGGCGACGACCCACCCGCCTGCGGTTGGGAGCGGCTGTTGGAGACAAAAATACCGGGTTGGAGTGTAGCAGCAATGTACGCGGCGCGTAACGACCGGCGACTAGTTTAGGTCGCTTTCTTGGTGCGTTGTCTATTCGGTTTGTTTGTGTTTTTGCAGCCTTGATCCATATACGATTCGAGTACACAATCATCAGCCAATTACAGCCCTAAATATTCCGATTTCCTCCGTTTTTTGAATTTTTTTAGGCTAATCCGTTGTTTGACACGTCGCCTTAACAATTTTTATACGGCTCGTTGATGTGACCGGCTTCAGTCGATTATCCGGTTGATGGCTCCGCCGGCTGTTTCGTGTATCCCTCTTGTAGCCGGTTGATGCGCATCTTGTTCCTGGTTTGGGTAGAGTGTTTTTTTTTGCAAAGGGGCCCTTGTGTTCTTACATAATAGCGTGCAGCCCTTTTAACACGCCGAGATTGTGAGTGGTTATTTATGTACAACTCCGTCGATTTCTTACAATTATAATGTGAAGAAGAAAATTTTCGTTTTAATAGTACAATCCGGTGTGATCAGCATGCTAGCAAGAGGGTAGCTAGTTGATTGTGCGGTACACGAGAACATGCGAATGTATGTATTCAAGGTTTAGAGTGTGAATGTAAATGAAGTATAGATTGATAGGGAGAGATAGATATATTGAGCGAATGATTCATCTTTTTTATAATAAAATGTATTCCACTATTCCAGCCTTTGCGAGTTACAACTAATTGTTAAAAAGTTATAGTTTAAAATGACTACAAATTATAAAACACAGTTAAATGGGAAATAATATAATTAACTGGAACACCAACCTAGGGACAAAGCTAGCATCCTGTTACTAAACCTCCATTTGTGATTGACACAAACCTGTAAAATCTAAATATAGTTCTCACTGCTACAGAAAAAAAAATGATGAGAGCCCCTATAAGTTACAGGCGAACCGTAAGTCCGTAACTGGTTGCGCATGTAAAAATCAGCATGTATTTTCGCATTCGGCTCATAAAAAACTCACATAAAAAAAATCAATTCTCACAAGTGAGTCTCTTAAATCTTAATGGCTAGATTCTAGGCCGGTGACTGGCTATGGTTTGGGGATGAATCGGAGAACTAGGGTTTCGAATTTTGATGTTTTTGATATTTTTATTTTTGGATGATATAAGCATCCGTATGGAAAAAATTGTTATGTTCGCAAACCTTTTTGGGCAGACAGGCAGTCCAAACGCATGGAAAAAGAGGTTTTGGGCTGTGACGACGTACACTGAGGGATGAAAAACCGTACATGATCAGTGAAAAATTGTATATCTTTTTAAGTAGATTAGGTTAGATTAGAAAAAAAAAATCTGTCATGATCCCGTTTACCACTCATGAGCTTTCAATTATTTGGGCCAAACACTACATTATCAGGCCTTTCAGCCCACCAGGCATAAACTGCCCACCACCACCAGGCCCAGTGAACGGCAATCCTCCGGTGGCCCATGCTTCCGGGCCGCCAGGGCGTGGCGCTGTGGCAGCGTGGCCATTGCCCATTTGGCTGTTCCCCCTATGGCCTGGAAACGGGAGAACACTTTGCCGAGACCCGAGAGTAGGAAAGCCATGTCCGTGAGCTACTCGGATAAGAATGTATAATAGTGAGCTATAAGCATACTATAAACTTATGTGGAGGAGAGAGATAATAAAAAATCAATGATGTTGGCTCTCATGCAAGAGCTAGTTTAACACAAGCTTCTAGGTAAATACATTAAATGTATAGGTGAGAGATAGAGAAATGATAAGAAAATTATAGCCAACCTTATAGCTAATTCATTATATATGTTGGCTTTAAGATAGACTAATAGTAGGAAGTGAGCTCTACTATTATCCTTGCTCTGAGCGAGGATATATATTCAGAATTTCAGATTGAGCCGCGGCAGAAGGCAACGCGGCTTCGAAACCCGCATAGCTTTCGGATTCGAGGGCGAGGCGCGCGCAGGGAACGCGATCGATCGTAGCCATGGCCGCCGCCGGAGAGGAGAAACCGTTGCCGGTGGAGGAAATCCAGGGGGTCAACGACGAGGCGGAGCCACACCCCCCGAGTCGTAACAAGGATTTCCTCCACGACGAGGAGTTCCAGCGTGTGATGCGCGACGTCGTCGTCGGCCCGGATTACGTTCCCGGAGGTACGTGATTGCTCTTCGATTGCCCCCTCCTCTTTGCCATGTGAGAACCATCATCCGGCCGGTCCGCGTAATTGGCGAATCAGTCTGGCTAATCCTTTGCGAATCCGGCCGGTCTTGTGCAGGATATGCGTTGAGGATTCTCACAGACCCAGCTACTGCGTTCGAAGAGCTCCTAGAGTACTACCGCAAGGCCAGTCTGATTGAAGGTGATGTACCCTTTTCCCGTCTTACTCTCTCTGTCTCTTTATTTTTCATCCCCGGAGTTTAATGCTGAATCCTTAGCTTTTTTTTCTTCTACTTATTTTCTTAATTCCCCAGGCCAAGTCTGGAAGCGTTATAACATCTTCGAGGAGGTGGAGGGGTTGGATAACTCGCAGGATGAGATAAAGATGGAGGAAGAGCCGATGAAAGAGGAGGAGGAGGCGACAGGCTGCCGAGGCAGAGACGCGAGCCCTGATCGTCCCGATGAGCTGGCGAAGAAACGACGCTTGGATGGGCCTTGAGCTGGATTATGGATGCAACCTGCCATTTGAGCTGATGATGCTACTCGGGAAGATGAAGCTGCTCTGCGAGCTCGTTTTCCGGCGGCACCGGCTTGGGGAAATGTAGCCGGTATGTGTTATAAATACCGAGCATGTGAGGGAGAAGGTGTGAAATCTGTAGACAAAACGAATCTTCCTTAAATCAACCATCTTCTTCTCACCCAAGCTGCTATCTCTCTGTGTTCTTCCTTCTCGATTCAAATCCAGCAAGTTATATCGTAACAACATCCTGTCGCTAAACCTCCATTCGTGATTGACAAAAACTTGTAAATTAAGGCTGTGTTTAGATCCAAAACTTCAGTCCTTTTCCATCACATCAACCTGTCATACACACACAACTTTTCAGTCACATCATCTCCAATTTCAACAAAAATCCAAACTTTGCACCGAACTAAACACAGCCAAAATCTAAATATAGTTCTCACTACTACATAATTTTCTAGACGAGAGCTCCTATATATTGGTTATAGGCAAACCGTAACTGGTTGCTTCTGCGATGAATGTTTGTATTTTTGCATTCGGCTTTTTTTAAAAGACCCACAGGCAAATATCAATTTTTACCACATGGTAAAATGTTTTTTTTTATAGTAGCGTCTTGTCCTCCTCAAACATTACACCATGGTTCTAAAGTCCAAGTCACTAAAGAAGTTTATGGGCTCACGATGGACGAAAATAATATTACGTCTGGTGACACTACGATGTAAAAAAAATTAATTTTCACCAAATTGTTATCCTTTGTTATCACCGGTCATGGGCTCACGATGGACGAAAAGGAGATCGCGAGCACACAGTAACGACGTACAATAACGGATGAAAAACCGTACTCCCTCCGTCCAAAAAAAAAAGACAAACCCTGGTTTCCGTGCCCAACGTTTGACCGTCTGTCTTATTTGAAAAATTTTTGATTTCGTTTTAATAGTACAATCCGGTGTGATCAGCATGCTAGCAAGAGGGTAGCTAGTTGATTGTGCGGTACACGAGAACATGCGAATGTATGTATTCAGATTCAAGGTTTAGAGTGTGAATGTAAATGAAGTATAGATTGATAGGGAGAGATAGCTATATTGAGCGAGTGATTCATCTTTTTTATAATAAAATGTATTCCACTATTCCAGCCTTTGCGAGTTACAACTAATTGTCAAAAAGTTATAGTTTAAAATGACTACAAATTATAAAACACAGTTAAATGGGAAATAATATAATTAACTGGAACACCAACCTAGGGACAAAGCTAGCATCCTGTTACTAAACCTCCATTTGTGATTGACACAAACCTGTAAAATCTAAATATAGTTCTCACTGCTACAGAAAAAAAAATGATGAGAGCCCCTATAAGTTACAGGCGAACCGTAAGTCCGTAACTGGTTGCGTATGTAAAAATCAGCATGTATTTTCGCATTCGGCTCATAAAAAACTCACATAAAAAAAATCAATTCTCACAAGTGAGTCTCTTAAATCTTAATGGCTAGATTCTAGGCCGGTGACTGGCTATGGTTTGGGGATGAATCGGAGAACTAGGGTTTCGAATTTTGATGTTTTTGATATTTTTATTTTTGGATGATATAAGCATCCGTATGGAAAAAATTGTTATGTTCGCAAACCTTTTTGGGCAGACAGGCAGTCCAAACTCATGGAAAAAGAGGTTTTTGGCTGCGACGACGTACACTGAGGGATGAAAAACCGTATATGATCAGTGAAAAATTGTATATCTTTTTAAGTAGATTAGGTTAGATTAGATATCAGTAATATTTGAAATCAGTATACCACTGTTCTCTTTTCACGATTGCAACAAATTTCTCTTTTTTTAAAACAGCAACAAATTTCTGTCATGATCTCGTTTACCACTCATGAGCTTTCAGTTAGTTGGGCCAAACACTACATCATCAGGCCTTTCAGCCCACCAGGCACAAATTGCCCACCACCACCAGGTCCAGTGGCCGGCAATCCTCCGGTGGCCCATATGCTTCCAGGCCGCCAGCGCGTGGCGCTGTGGGAGGGTGCCACCTAGGTCGCCACGGCCATTGCCTGGAAGCGGGAGAACACTTTGCCGGGAGTAGGAAAGCCGTGTCCGTGAGCTACTCGGATACGCGAGTCGCGGCGGCAGAAGGCAACGCGGCTTCGAAACCCTAACCCCTCAAGTTCGCTGTGTCTTGACTATGCTATCGAAACCCGCATAGCTTTCGCCTTTCGGATTCGAGGGCGAGGCGCGCGCAGGGAACGCGATCGATCGTAGCCATGGCCGCCGTCGGAGAGGAGAAACCGTTGCCGGCGGAGGAAATCCAGAGGATCAACGACGAGGCGGAGCCGCATCCCCCGAGTCGTAACAAAGACTTCCTCCACGACGAGGAGTTCCAGCGTGTGATGCGCGACGTCGTCGTCGGCCCGGATTACGTTCCCGGAGGTACGTGATTGCTCTTCGATTGCCCCCTCCTCTTTGCCATGTGAGAACCATCATCCGGCCGGTCCGCGTAATTGGCGAATCAGTCTGGCTAATCCTTTGCGAATCCGGCCGGTCTTGTGCAGGATATGCGTTGAGGATTCTCACAGACCCAGCTACTGCGTTCGAAGAGCTCCTAGAGTGCTACAGCAAGGCCGGCCTGCTAGAAGGTCAAGTCTGGAAACGTTGTAACATCTTCAAGGGGTTGGAGGGGTTGGATAAGTTGCAGGATGAGGTGAAGATGGAGGAGACAGTGAAAGAGGAGGAGGAGGCGACAGGTTGCCGAGGCAGAGATGCGAGCCCTGATCGTCCGGATGAGCTGGCGAAGAAACGATGCTTGGATGGGCCTTGAGCTGGATTATACTATGCAACCTGCCATTTGAGCTGAGCTGTATTTAGTAACACTGTCAATTTTTACAGCAGTAGAGAGATTCGTTCAGTAACTGGTGATTGTTCTGCGTGATAATGACTGCAGTTACCATCCATAGATAATACTAGCAATTACTCCTAGTGAGCCACAATCCGCAGTAACCCATGTTCCCAATTGACCATTAATTTGTAACTTCGTTTACTAGAGACTCAGGTTTAATTGAACAGAATTGCTAAGCATCTGTCGACAGAAAATGCATACCCAAATTTTGCAAATTTTGAATCACCGGATGTGCTTCACGATTCGTCCTCCAGGTGCTTCTTCTCCAACTCCGGCGGCCTCCTCTTCTTCTCCAGCGCCGACAAATTAGGGTCCCGGGGTGGGGTGGGGTAGGGGGTGGGAGGAGGAGATGAGAACAGGGATATTCCAGATAATAGTCTCCAATTTGTGTGTATTGCGTGACATAAATTTTCATGTTGAATTAAATTTGGTGCCATGAGAAAGTTGTGGCAGTTAGCCAGTTTTACTCCTACTTACTCCAGCTTTTCTTGCTAGCCTTTTGGTTTTTAGTTGCCACTGTTTCCCTTTCTGATTTTCTTATGCTTTTAACTTCTTCCTTGAGTTTACTAACATATTTTTGGCTAGCTTTCTTATTGGGGTTATTCCTTCTTGAGATATTTTTAGGAGCTCTGCACTCTAAAAAATAAACTTCATTGTATTTTCATATATGCTGTTTGTTGACTTCATCCCTTATGTTGATACTGATACAGTTCTGCAGAATTAAGTTACTGAAAGTAGAATTTATACCTGAATCTCTGGATGCATGGGAAATTTGTTGTTTTTTGCGTTGATATGATTATGTCAGTATCGAATCGGGATTTCTCAAGACATAATCAAATTCGTAATAAAAAATATATCCATTTAAATGTGCTGGTCTAACAGATCGATTTTGAGGCCCGAAAGTCACTGAGATCAGTGCGTGTACTAAACTCTTGGCTGTTTGATTACATTTGTGCAAGGGAGCTGAGAGCGATCTAGCTTATCTCGGAGACGACCACCACGCAGGTTATAGTGGGATCGCGCTATTGCGAATTGGTACAGACGTAGATGTCATAATCTTCCATTCACTTTGGGATTTTTTTTTTAAAAAAAAAGACTCAAGTATATATGAACCTCGGCAACACGGTTTCTCCTCTCCGGCGGCGGCCATGGCCTTCGATCGATCGATAGATCGCCTCCCCTGCGCCTCGCCTCAAATCCGATTGATGGATTGTCAATGCGGCTTGCTGGATCGAATGCTATTGGATTTGGGGGTTTCGGATTTGGGGATTAGGGTTTGGAACCGTGCTGCATTCTGCAGTCTCGCCACCAGCCCACCACGGCTCAATCTAAGGACAATCCAACGGATACAATACATTGACTTCCGAATTCCGATCGGACGACGGACGAGATAAACCTATTGACTTAGTCAAACGCGCATCTCGTGATCTCTTTGATCTCCCGCCTTCCCCCGTCCCGACGTGGACATCGAAGTACGGATCAGAAACGACTTGAAGCGCCTCCTCCTCCTCCTCCTCCTCTTTTAAGCAACCGGCTAGCGACCGAGCGAGCTCTGAAATCATCGCGTAATCAAGTGTAACTACTTCCTAATAAACCCTAGAACGATCCGATCCCTAGCGCGAGCAAGAACACGTGAACCCTAGAGCGATCCGATCCCCTAGCGCGAGCAAGAAGACGTGGAGACGATGAGCATAGCCGTAGTGATGAACAAAACGAGCACGGTAGCCATGGAGGATCGCCGCTCTTATGCGATCCGCCGCGCTCCGGCGCTGGCGCCGCCACGCAATGTCAGCGATCATCCTGTCGCGACGGCAGACAGAGGAGGCAATTATTACAAGCAGTGGCCGGTCTGCCGGGACGAGCGGTTGCCGATGCCGCCGCCGCTACACAGCAAGCGCCGCCGCGAAGAACCACCACCCGGGACTACCACTACGACGACGATGACTACGCCTATCGTGCGAGCAGAAGAAGAAGCAGCAGGTGGCCGCCGAGCAGGCGGCGCGCGCGTCGAACAACAGGACGACCGAACGACGGCGGCGCACGCGTCGTCGTCGTCGCGCTCGCGCGCCAAGGAAGAGAGCCATGCCGGCGGGGCGCGGCCGGCGCCGCGACGCGAGATGAAGGATCGCAAGGACGGCGCCGGCGGGCGCTGCTCGCAGGAGCGCGCACCGATGATCAGCGGACCGCGCGTCCCGCCACCGGCGCCGCGGACTCCGGCGGCGCTACCGGACTCGTTGACGGCGCAAGACGCGCGTGAGCGCGGCCGCGGCGAGAGCGAGGGAGATCTCGGTGATGAGGGAGGAGGCACGGCGGGAGCTGGCCAAGATGGTCAGGACCGTCGAGTTCAACGATCCGTACATCTCACCCATGGACGCTCTCAAGCCCTGATCATGGCGTACGTGCGCCGGACAATTTGTTTTAGCTCTTCTTAGGCTGTGTCGGCATGACGGGTGCACGTAATACATAACTACTCATCACCGATGATTAATCAATTATTAGTTTAAAAAACTTCAAGTATGATTAATATGATTTTTTATACCAATTTTGTATATTTTTTTTAATAAACGTACCATTTAATAGTTGACAGCCTCATCGGTTGGCCTGGATGATCAGCCAAAGCATTTGCCATCCCATGAGGGCCTTAGAAAACATACACAAGGGAGTACAACTAACAAGTCAGGAATGGGTAGTGCTGAAGTCAGCCTTAGTGTTTGACATGCGTAGATATCTACATCGATGTTAATTCAGCATATCAATTTGTTAAGCCAATGGCGAAATTTAGAATTTTCTGTTGAACAGCTGTACTATTTTTGTGAACTGAACGATTGATCTCATCTATCTTTGAAAAGAAAAGTGCCAATTTATTTTTGCCAAGATTAATTAGGTTGATCGATTGGTTAGAACTCAGGTGTAATTCAGCGTAGAGTTGAAGTAGGTGACATCAGCATCACTAGTTCAGTACTTAACACCACGCACATGGCACATGCTCCTCGAATAAAAACCTGCATGAAAATTAAAGCACATCAATGGTGGGATTAAAAGTGGATTAACCGAGCTTCCGATCGAACGGACGAGATCAAATCAACCCACGGAAACTTGGCAAACGCGCAACCCTTCATACAATTCTCCGCGCGCGCGGAGACGCGAGACCGACTCCGACTCGAAGCGCCGCCTCCTCTTAAGTCTTAACCCAACTGGTTTGAGATCTGCACCATCCTTCCCTTCGCTTCCGTCCACTGCCCAACTTCCTCTTCCTAAACCCTAGAGAGCTCTCGATCCTCCACTACTCCGATCCCTAGCGCTAGCAAGAAGCAGCCATGAAGAAGATGATGAGCATGGCGCAGATCATGAGGAAGACGAGCGTGGTCGTCCTGCAGGAGGAGGAGGATCTCACCTCTCCGCGACCCGCCGTGCTCCAGCTCCGCCGCCGCGCGAGGTAGTACGCGTCCGCCTCCGCCTCGCCCCCGCCTCCGTCGCGACGGCGGAGGACGCCGCAGGGAGGCAAGATGCTGCCGCCGCCGCCGCCCGCTGCCGCTCACCACCAAGCGCCGCCGCGAAGTCGTCGTCGACGACGACGACGCGCTCTCGTGCGAGCAAGAAGAAGCATGTGTTGAGCAAGAAGGAAGAGGCGACCCTTGCCCGTTGCTCCTCCGCCGCGGCGCGACGCCCGATGATCAAGAACTGCAGCGGCGGCGGCGAGCGCTCGCAGGAGAGTGCGCCGGGCGAGGCTGGGCTCCTCGACGGCGCAAGACGCGCTGAGCGCGGCCATCGCCGTGGCCCGTTCGGTCATGGACAAGCGGAGGGAGGTCTCGCTGCGGAGGGAGGAGGCACGGCGGGAGCTGGCCAAGATGGTCAGGACCGTGGAGTTCAACGACCCGTACATCTCACCCATGGACGTCCTCAAACCCTGATCGATCATGGTGGTGCCAAGAATTTATTTTTTGAAGCTCTTGTTAGGTTGGAGATGTGTAATTATTAACGATGTGTTTATTGTAGTGTTTGATGTTGAAATCATTGGCAATTTTGTTGTGAGCCAGTGGTTTAATCTAGAATTCTTTTGTACATTGGAAAACAGAGCAAACGCTCTGCTGTTAGTAGTAATTATGAACTGTGTAATATCAGATGTACTTACCATACATTATCTATTCTGAACTGAAGAGTACTTAAGTTTTTTTTTCACGATTGCAACAAAATTCTGTCACGATGTACTTACCACTCATTATGAGCTTTGAATTAGTTGGGCCAAAACACTTAGTTCGTGGCCTCTCAGCCTACAAAGGCCGGCAACAAGCTACCCAGAACCGAACCAGAAAAGGCCCAGTGGCTAGCGGCGCACAACCCCTAAAACCCGGATGGCCTCTCCTCTCCGACGGCGGTAACGCGGCGTGGGCGGCGCGCTCCGGCGGCCAAGGCTACGCCGCCGGGTGCAGCGGCGCGGGAGGATCTGGAAGGGTGCAGCGCGGGAGGAGCACAGCCGCCGAGCCCTTGTTGCGGGCTGCGGCGCGGCGGCGGCGAGGCGGCGAACGCGCAGGGCAGGCCGGCAGGCAACGGCTGAGCGGCGGCCAGCGGCGCTTCGGCGGCTCGGGCGGCACGCACGGGCCGCGGCCG